>JAJJWX010000220.1:1200000-1721783 GCA_023529315.1 Papaver bracteatum
GCTGGAAATACTAGTTGATTAACCTGCACAAGAACATCCTCAACAATACCCATTGGGTAGACATTAGAGCGATCGGCTAATTGCAACACAATTTCAGCATTTTTGAGAGGACCTAAATCAAGTGACTTATAAATATATGCAGGCATAACATTAACGGATGCACCTAAGTCTAACATTGCTTTGTTAAATGTAGTGGTACCAATTGTGACGGGGATGTCAAAGCTTCCCGGGTCTTTGCATTTCAGTGGGAGTTTGTGTTGTAAGATTGCCGAAGCATTCTCCCCCACACTAAGCACTTCATTACCTTTGAGCATTTGCTTATTGGTACATAAGTCCTTCAACACTTTTGCATACTTTGGAACTTGCTTAATAGCATCAATGAGTGGTATGTTCACATGAATCTTCTTAAGAACGTCTAAAATCTCCTTTTCTAGCGCCTCCTTCTTAGAATTTGCAAATCTGTGAGGAAAAGGTAAAGGAGGAACATAAATAGGAATAGGAATTTTAGAGTTAGGAATAGGTACCTCAGAAGTTTGGGGAGAATCCTCATTCTTCTCCTCCAAAACAGGTTCCTTTGGTGTTTCCACCTTGACTGAATTAGCAACTTCGGGTGGCACAAGTTGTGTACCACTTCTCAACGTAATCGCATTCACACCCTCTTTTGGGTTAATAGGTTGAGAAGGGAGTTTCCCACTATTTTGTGCCTTCAATTGGTTCAACTCAGTAGACATGGAACCCATTTGTGTCTGCAACTCCTTGATCGCACTCTTGGTTTCTTGTTGGCTATCTTTAAACATAGAAGAAATGCCTTGCATCATTGTTTGAAGCTTTGCATCGATATCGGAACCTTGATTTTGCATTGATTGTTGTGGTTGCTGAAATTGTTGACGCGGCTGGAATTGTTGTTGTTGAGGTTGAAATCCACCCGAATTGTTGAAAGTAGATTGTTGAACCGCTCCTTGCTTGTTCGCATAGCTAAAATTGGGGTGATCTCTCCATCCCGGATTGTAAGTATTGGAATAAGGATCATACCGTCTTGGATGATTTGGAAAAACCGCATTAGCTTGCTCATTGATGTCTTCATACCCATGAGAATTTGGTATCACCGTGGCTGAAACTTGTTGTAGCATTGCTGTGATGTTTCCCATTTGTTGACGAAGTTCCTCCACCTCGCTCACTTCATTGACTCGCCGAAGAAGCACATCCGAACCACGACTCAAGAATTGTTGAGAGTTTGCTGCCATGTTTTCAATCAACTCTCTAGCTTGTGCCACCGTCTTGCTCACTAGTGCACCACCACCCGCTACGTCGATAAGATTCCTATCACTTGATTGGAGTCCTTCATAGAAGTATTGGATGATCATAGCGTCACTAAATTGATGATGAGGACAGCTTGCCACCAATCTCTTGTATCGTTCCCAACATTCATACAACGATTCCCCCACATTTTTCTTCATCCCGCAAATATCCTTGTGAATTTGAGTAGCCTTAGACGCAGGAAAATATATTTCTAGGAAGAGTTTCTTCAACCCATTCCAAGTTGTGACACTCCCGGAAGGCAAGTAGTATAACCAATCCTTAGCATTACCTTCCAATGAGAATCGAACACCATCCGCCTCCATATTTGCTGGGAGCATAGCCATGACAATGGTGTGGAAATCCATAAGATGCTTGTTTGGATCTTCATTCACCAAACCATGGAACTTTGGTAATTCTCTAAGAAGTCCCGGCTTGATTTCAAAAGTGGAGTCGGTTTGAATGCAACCCTGCTGTATATCCAACTTGTGAGAAGCTAAGTCTTTAAGTGAACGATTTTCAGCGTCACCCATTGCTTCTTCTCCTTCTCCTTCTTCTTCAAAAGGAATATCGTGTTCTACTTCCTCTCCTTCTTGCCGAAGAGCTTCGTGTTCTACTTCCAAGTCGTGTTCTTCCGTTGTGCCTTGCCTTGGTTGGAGTATTGTGCCTTTTCGAGTAGATATCCCGCACCTTGGATAACTCCAATCTTTAGAAGCCAGGGATTAGGTACCTGAAACACAATTATCACAAACAAGTAAGAAACAAAACAAGAAACGAACAGCAGTATGCGAACATAACAGTATGCGAACAGAAACTAAAAACTAGATAACAAGCCGAATGCCTCCCCGGCAGCGGCGCCAAAATTTGATCGCTTGTCGTATGCGTCAAAAATAATTTCACTTCCTCACTTAACTAATATGAATATAGTAATCGATAAGAAAGAGTTCGTATCCACAGAGAGGCGATTGTTGTTATGCAATTTTCAGATTCTTATGTAACCAAATAACCCAAGGTGTGTTTTTGTTTTTATCAAAGTAATAATACTAAATAAAGCAAAGTAAATAGTTGGAATAATCAATAAGGAGAAGATATTGGTTAAGGGATAGTATCATTCACAAACATGTATTTTTCATCTATGATTAGAATTGGTATTTAATCTCTCAATTATCAAAAGTCCTAGGATATCTTGATCGCAAGAGTATCCCGTTTATTTCCTGATTTTATCACAAACAACATTAAAAGATGCTATCGTGAAATCTTCTTAAAAAGCAACCTAAAGTGTAAAAGCACAATTAGATTTAACTCCCTAAGAGCAATAAGTTCTATGAAATAAGACTAATCGATGCAAACAAACGTGTAAAAGCACTAATTCGTTTTAACAAAGGTTATGATTCATATGCGATTAAAAAGATGTATCACTACAAGTATTAACCACAAGATGCTACTAAAAATCATAGATAACAACTTTTACGTATTGAAAACCCTAATATAGCTTTAGAGATGAAAACAAATCCAATTGATTCCGGACTCAACCAAACTAGCATTCAAATCATATGATAATATAAACGATGAATCATAAACGATAAAATTGAGACAAAACTAAATCATAGAATCAAATAACATGCTTGAAGAAATCAACTTTTATCCCATAACTAATTAATGTATTTAGATACTCATATTCATGGAGTTCATCATCAAAATATTCAAGGGAAGACTATGAAACATAAAAGAGAGCAAACCCTAGAAGTAGTTCTCTGCAAGAGCTCCAAGAATAGATTAAACACGTTGTATATAATTGTGTAGAAAAACTTCCTTTTTATAGCTTTTTCTCCTTCCAAAAATAGGTCAAAGTCTTCAAAATCTTCAAGTCCACGTCCATCTACCAGTCCACCAAGCCCAGGTGTGAGAAATATGTCTCTGGAAATTTCGGGTCCAAAACTGGTCGCCGGATTGCTGACGCCAGCGCTGGAATCCGGTCACCGGAAAATTGACTCCAATCACTTTTGCCATCTGAGACTGTCACCAGCCAATTCTACACTTCCAATAGCTCAACTTTGCTTTTCTACATTTCAACCATTTGCATAACTCATCTAAATCCAACTCTCTATCCCTTGCGAAAACACACCCAAAAGCGCGACGCGTAGCTCCTATGTCCGGCCGCCAACTCTTTCGTTCGACTCATACCCGCCTCATGATTCACTGAATCTTGACGATCCCCACTTTTGGTTCCAAAATCCGACTACCGGAGATATGCTCACCGGCTCACCATTTTAGCCCTCTTTTCGCACTATTTTTGCAGCTTCAAAATTCATTCCCTGTAGTTTTGAACTTCTATATGCCTGCAATTTCAGTTCCTTGCACAGCCTGCAACTTTGGACTCCAGCCAATATCAACCCAATGGCAAGCTCCACCATCTTTGTAATCAACATCACCAGTTCCAAACCCAGTTGCACACAAGCACCAACTTCACCAAACCAGCTTCTGGCAGTTGCTCTAAATAGTTGCATTGAAGTAGTTAATTTCAATTCCTCCCTGCGAACCCATGGAACAATCTAATGCCACCTGCAACACAGTCACATTCACTCATTCCTTCATCATTTCTGCAGTTTCGACTATCGCAGACCATTCTTTCAGTTGCTCGAATTTTTCCATGTAATGCAGTCTATATTAGCCCTTGTTGCAATGCACAACAACAACACCTCTACCTGAATTTTAGTGGATCATGTAACTTACTCCAGCTACTGCAATAACCACCTGCAATTTCTTAACCTTTCAAACCAAGTCACTAAAAACTGCAGCCATCTCCAACACTTCCTTAAATTCACAGCTGCACTTCCAAGACACAGCTGCATCACTTTGAAATTCTCCAGCTCTGCACATCATAGAAAGCACCACTGTTCTGAACTCAAGCAGCACACCACAGATCACCTCCAGTTGCACCTTTAACTTCATGCCAGCACCATTATCTTCAACCCTACTGCAATAACCATCTTTGGCATCAATACCAAACCTCCCATATGCACATGGCTCCATCTGTAGCAGCTACACCTGCAAGTCATGGCTGCAACCAAGATCACCACTTTCATCTACCAACTCAACTACCAGCTGAGCTCCAATTTCCTCCAACAACAACTTCTTGAAATAGCAGCAGAATCACCTCCATATGCAATTTGGCCACCAAAACACCATCTCATCACAGTCCTTCTGTAATTGAATCAAAACTCAAGCCACCTTCTCATGCTCATACTTGGCTCAGTTCACTGTTGGCTTCTCGAGCAAAATTACTTTGCAAACCCCAGCTGCAAAACAACTTCTCAACCTGCACTGCCTTCTCCGTACTCGAGTAGTAACACCAGCTGTGATTCCCCACTTCAGTTAACACCAGTGCCTTGTGCCATCACAACCATCATGCCCAGTATATCTCACCACAGCTTTTTTCTTCCCTGCAATACAACCTTCTTAGCACAGCACCAGCTTATTGTTTCAACTCTGGCCATCAGTTCGACTCCTGCAATGCCATCTTTCATCACCAGAATCATTTCAATTTAAGCTCAATTTCAACAGCATCAGAACATGCCTTGTACATCTCCAGAACATGCACCCAGCAACTACATTGTTTCTCCTCAGTTGCACACCACAACTGCATTATGACTAGCATCTGCAATTTTGTAGCCTCCTAGCCATTGCCAACCCCAAGACTACTCCATTTCACTAGAACCCAAACTCAGTAAAATCACCACCTTGCACACACCCAGCTTAGCATCAACCATCCCTGCCTGTAACACAAAACCATAGCCACCACTGCCTTTTCTTGCTTCTGTAACAACCACCAACAAATCCAACTGCCATAAACTCACTGCACTGCAAAATTCAGAGCTCAACTCCATAAACACAGCCAGAAACAACTCACCACCATTTCAACCAGTGACCCATATCACCAGCTGCTTCACAGCCAACTAGATCCTCCTCATGAACAGCACCACCACAATCAAGACCACCCTCTGCTGCAAACACCTGCAACTTCCCATGTAACTCATACCACAACCACCAACACAAATTCATCTACCAAACCCATCTCAGATTCAGAACAAACCCTAGCTCCACTTTCTTCTCAAATTACCAGTAACCAAAACCCATTCTCGATCTGAAATCCCTAATTCACCTCAAATCAGTGAAAGAGTTAACCTAGAACTTAAAGTAACAAATACCCCCATCTCTGTAATTTCTTTGCCTTCCCTCTCAATTTTAGTTTCTCTTTAGACCTCATTCTCATGTTCTCCTCTTTTCATTCCAAATGGGTGGAACAGAATGAGAGACTGAGAGAATATCTCTCGGTTTTAGGGTAAACAATGATTGAGGTGGTTATATGCACTCCAGTCCATAGGCTAAGGGACAACCCTATGGATACCCTTTAACAAGTGGTTACCCTTTAACTGCATCAAATTGTCCCTTGGTACTCCTCCAAATAAAATCGCCCCTTAACCTTGGATGCGCTCCAAATAGTGTTTGCTTGTGAAATGACTTTTCTGCCCTTTTTGCTCCAAATGCTCTTCCACCTCTTTCGAGTTCCTCCGCTAACAGCAATCATCCCTTATTTCTCATATTCACTTATACTCTTCAATGAGAGTCATCACTAAAGTTTTCGTGCTTTTCAGATAGAAGTCGCATCACTAAAGCCGACATACTTTTCAGACAGAGATGAAGAAATAAAAGAAAATAATGAGAAATAATCGCCTCCAATAGCATTCACATCTGAGATGAGACTTTTGCGCTGTTTCTTCTTCTTTTGAACCGAATGACTCCACAGTACCTAAATACTCAAAAACAAAGCATAAGATACATAATTTACAAGAAAAATAGCAAAGAAAGCATAAATACTAGATATTAAATTAGGTGTATTCTACACCTATCAAAAGATACAAGAAAACTCCTACAATACTCCACAACCGCACTACCCACAAAGATTTGGCAATTAAGTACAAGTTCAAAAAGAAGTCTCCCCCATAAAATGTCATTCCCGAAAGAACAACAAGAGCGACCTTACTTTCACAAAAAAAGAAGGATTTCTCTGGACGTTAATAAATAATCATGAAACATGAATTTGTATACAAAATACTCAATTAAATTAACCACAAGAGAACCCATGATTAATTTAATCGGAAATGCTCAACATAAGAAAACTTACGAAGCCACACAGTACGTACACAATGATGTGGATCAGTGAAAGACCAATATAGCGGAGTATTCAAAGATTCATTATATTTTTCATCAATATTTGCATAGAGACATGTAATAGACTTAATCTTTGTAAACAAAAGTTCATCCTATATTCCATCAATATTTGCATAATGACATAATAGGTTTAACTTTTGTTGTCAAAAGTACATTATATCTTTTATCAATAAAGACGTGTGATAGACTTGACTTTTGAGCAAGTATGGGAAAATCATAGTTCACGGACGCAAACACACATATCCCATAACAAGTTGCAATATATAAAAGCATAAAGATTAATACTGCAAGATCATCTTCCAAATAAACTTTAGAATTTAAATAAATAAATCTAAAAACATTGCAAGATGAAAATCGTTGGAAATAACTATGTGTACTCACAATTATCGCTATTCCAAACCCTAGTTATCCTTCTTAAAACACAAGAATAAATTCTCATAAGAAGTTTCCTAGACAAAATAACTCCTATGAAGAACACAACTGAGAGTCATCAGACATGACCAATAACCAGAGATCGAACATAAACAAGTTCATCAGTTGCTTTCTTCAGTTCATTTTTCAGAAATTCAAGATTTTTTGTTGCAATTCCAAGTTGTTCACGTACGACCTCAAAATATCGAAGAAGATTTCCTTCCAGTTGAGAAAACATCTGAACTGGAAGTGAGTTTTCATGATCAACAACATGATATCAATCAATAAAAACAGGGTTCTCGTGAAACTCAATAACCTTGCACAGTTCAACTTTGTTTTCCTTTTTGCATTCATCCATTGTGTGCGCCAAAAACTCATAGAACTTTCAACGTTATGGAATGTGTATGTATCAAGGGAAGAAAACCATGATACATATATATGAGTGCATCATAGGAAAACCCTAGGCGTATTTGTTCACGTTTGGTACGGGTCGGGTGCACGTACGCTCATGGTTGAGAGCCAGGTTCGAAACCAAGAGGGTGATGGATCTTAATTTAGATTTTTTTTTGATAAAACAATCAAAGACAAATTCTAAACATATTGACATATGATCTTGATTCACAAGAGTGTAAGATAATTGTTGATGAACAACAACCCACCTGTTAATGAGTAGAAAACATACGTTTTTCAAGGTAAGAAACAAAGAGTCTATTATCAGGAATTATTGATCAAAAATATTACACTATGTAATAATATACTGGAGCAGGGCTCAACTGTAATATGATAAAGAAAAAATAACAATAATAATACAACAAAGACCACTTTCTCAAGACAGAAGAACTTCTTGAGAATTATGAGCATCCTCACACAACTTCAAAGAGGATGCTCTTTTGAGCAGTCAAGTTGTATTTTGATGAGCACATTTCTCATCAATGATATTGACATTTTACCTTTTACTTTATTGAAGATCTTCAGACGAAACAAAAGGGTTAGTCAAAAGAGAATTATCAAGAGGAGAGCAATAGATACCTGAAATTGCTGCCTTCCTAGCCTTCTTAATGTTGCGTTTGAGTCTATTTATACTTGTCTTGAGCTCCGAGACACGATTATTGATGTGGATGTAATCAGGAGTAGACAATTTAGAACTCTTCTTGTTCCTTCGATGACTTATTCTTCTTTTGGAGTGATTTGAAGAGTCAGTCGTCCCTATGACATTCTTCCTGTTACAATTGTGAAAAGGTATTGTGTCATATTTACAATCAAGAATAGGCTCATCACAACACTTTTCTTGATTTCAGACAAGATCTTTTTCTCCAGCAAGATGAGAGGCAGGTTTTATTACTTCTTTAAACATCCATACGAGAATGTTATGAAGTCTTTCATTCCGCAGTCGAAAACGACATCTCCTTTCAAGGTGACCTTTGTTCCCGCAATAATAATAGTTGTAGGGAATGTTTTTTACTGTTCTCACATGAGCTGTTTTCGAAGGTCGACGATTTTTTTTTATAGGAACATCAGCTGCTGAAGAAGGTTTTTTACTTGGAAATTTGTCATTAGCATGGACAAAATTTATCTTACTAGTACTTGGAGCGTATTTTCCTTTATAGCCCTGACCACATGTATCACGATGTTCTTTACATGCTCCCAGCATAGTAGATAGTTTTGTAGAGCTAGCACCGAATATTTTCAGATTCTCTTCCAGTGATTTGACTTTATCAAGAGAAGCAGCAAGATCAGCCTCCAATTGTTTTTATTTGGAGAAAAGGCTGACTTCTCTGTCGTTAAAACATTTTAGTTGAGAGTCATATCTTGCTTTAGATTTTGCAAGTATTTCTTTCAACACAAAGAGATTTTTACGAAGATTATCGCATTCAGAATTATTTAAACGCCCATCTTCTTCACGATCTTTAAGAATAGATAGAAAATTTTATAACCGCAATCATATCCCCTAAAGAGTTTTCTCAATTTTCTGTTTTCTTGACAGAGAGGAGTCAGATATTCAGCCAAGCAAGCTGAATATTTTTTTTTTAAAGATATGATAAAAAATCTTGATATACTGTGAGACTTCCTCATCAAGATCTTGTCCCTCTTCAGAGTCACTTTCATCTGAAAGTTCACCCAACTGTTCATCTAGGCATTTTTCCCAGTCCAACACAATTTCAGTCAAAGGAGAAGATAAGAGAGATTTCCCAGGTGACTCAAGACTTTTAACCAAATCAAAGAGCTTTGAACTAGTGTTGCGTTGTCAGAAATAACACTACTATCCATAGAGTCAGATCGCTACAAACACAGACTTATGAGGTCTTAAGTGTGTTTGCCTGCTCTGATACCAATTGAAAAAGCGGGGGTACAACAACCACACCCAGTATTTCTCTTAGCAATCTATATGGACAACTCTAATATAACTCTAAGAGAATCAACTAGACAGTCAGACTCAATCAATGTAAATATATCCAAGAGTTGTATCTCTGTTTCACAATATAATCAACAAATCAAACATATAGAAATCTGTGAGCCTGATTATTATGTGAAACAACTTGAACGGTACCAAAGATCAATGTTCAAGTGTCAATCAATTTATATCAACAACCGTTGGATTATCTGATTGGTTGAACTACGCACAACCTGTGATATTTCAATTATATAAACAAATATAATGCGGAAAAAAAATAACACAGACACCATGAATTTTGTTAACGAGGAAACCGAAAATGCAGAAAAACCCCGGACCTAGTCCAGATTTAACATCACACTGTATTAAGCCGCTACATACACTAGCCTACTCCAAGTTAACTTCAGACTAGAATGTAGTTGAGCCCTAACCAATCTTACAATGATCAAGGTACAGTCGCGTTCCTTACGCATCTAGAATCACACCGGATTCTGCGCACTTGATTCCATTAGATGATCTCACCCTAAACTAAAAGTTTCTACGACCCAAAGTCGAAGACTTGATAAACCAATCTGTCTCACACAGAAAATTCTATTGAATAGATAAATCTGTCTCCCACAGATAAACCTATGAGTTTTGTTCTGCCTTTTGATAAATCAAGGTGAACATGAACCAATTGATATACCGGACTTATATTCCCGAAGAACAGCCTAGAAATATTAATCACTTCACAATAATCTTAATCGTATGGTAGCGAAACAAGATATTGTGGAATCACAAACGATGAGACGAAGATGTTTGTGACTACTTTTTATCTTGCCTATCGGAGATTAAATCTCGAGCAAATCTTAGAGAAGATAGTACCCAATCACGATAAAAAACAACAAGATCAGAACACGCAACTACAGAGAAAATAGTTGGGTCTAGCTTCATAATTCCAATGAAGTCTTCAAGTTGTTAACCTACAAGGTTTCACGAAAAACCTAAGGTTAAAGGAGTATCGACTCTAGTCCCAACTAGTATCACGCATGAGGTGCGGGGATTAGGTTTCCCAGTTGCTAAAGTTCTCCTTTATATAGTTTTCAAATCAGGGTTTGCAATCTAAATTACCTTGGCAACAAAGCATTCAATATTCACCGTTAGATGCAAACCTGATTAGATTCAAGCTAATATCTTTCAACCGTTAGATTGAACTTAGCTTGTTACACACAAATAAGATGTACCTTCATTTAGATATGAGTAACCGTACCTAAACATGTACACCTTGTTGGCTCAACAATAGTTAACCTAAATTAGCCATATGAATATTTTCTTATCACCCATATTCATCTTATCAACAACTAGTTCAAATGACTCACTCGAATATAGAGTTGTTCAATTCTTTATATTCTCTTAGAAGTATACAAGACACAATTGAAGCAAAATCGATTTTGACTCAATCGAATCAAGTCATGAATATTATAGCCACGGTTTGAAAAAGATTGCATTCCTTATTATATAAATGTATTAGTTCATGAAAAAACCGATTCTAGAACTTAACCCACTCAAGTATGCAAACGAGGACGCATACATAAGTAGCCAGACTTTGACCGTGTCCGATAGTATGCGAACATGTACGCATACTATCACACATCCAAAACAACGGTTGAATTAGTATATGTACGGGTATGCATAAAAAAGTTCCCGGACTTCAACTGAGTTCGCCAGTATGCGTACTGGTACACATACCAAGGCTCCCGGACTTTACCTGACCTTCCCAGTCCGCATACGGGTATGCATACTATACCGGTCTTGGATCTACATATGCAAGTACGCATACTATGTCTATAATCCAATTATGGTTAAGTGTTCTAAACTCTATTTCAATCATTGAAACTTTCTTAGAGGATGAAAATAGTTGTTTTCACTAACTACTAGCATCAAAGCGATTTCAAGTTATTGAAATAATCCATACGAAACATTTCGAGTCTACATCAAATGACTGTATCACAAAGATCATGTAAGATGTTACTTGGCGATTTTCACATGATCATCTTTTGACTTGCATCAAGAATGTAAGATGAACTTAGTTGAAGCAAAAGCTTACCAACACATATTTCGAGAAATATGTAAGCGAGTTAAAATCAGCTCGAAATATCAAATGTGTATAATCAAATACTATATAGTAATACGACTTTTGTCTCAAGAAGGAGATAAAGTATAAATAGACTTTCTGAGTGATAAATGAGTTTCAGTCTCCACATACCTTTTGTCGATAAAGTTCCACAAGCTCTCCTTAGTAGTTCTTCGTCTTCAATTGATGAACGCCTTGAAGTCTAAAGCTCAACTACACAATCTATCATTGTCTGAGACATTACTATAAGTAGACTAGAAATCAAGACTTATAATTTTGATCACTAAACTTGACAAACAAGCTTGAGATAGCAACGCTTGCGAGTTCGACCGAGCAGTGATCTAACAATCCCCCACTTTGTCAATTTTAATTAAAAAACTATCAATACATATGGATTATAAAATAAATAAACTTTGTAGCTTCTCATCCAAATGCTTGATCTCCTTGGTTGTTCAACATTACTCGAAATCTTCAACATATTGATAAGACAGACAAGTCTTACACGATTGTAGTTTAACAAGCTTCACATTAGTTGAACCACAACGATAGACATTATCTCAACAATCACATAGCTTTACATTCTTCCGCTAGAATCCTAACACTCTGCTCTTGCTCTTTGTTTGTTTCCATCCCTATGACCAATTCTTCTCCTCCTATTGTGACCAGAGCAATACCGTGGTTGAAAATCCTCATCAACACCTAAAATTTGCCTCGTGACCAAATACTAACATGGTGACCTGAAATGCAACTCATAATCCAAAATTTGCACTATAACCCTCGACCTAAAATCTCCTCCATGACTCAAAATATTCTTTGCTATATAAAATTGTCCCTTATAACTCTAAATATGTCACCAAAATCCACAATTTGTCTTGTGAAGCGAAGTTTTACTTAATGGCTCAAAATAGTCATGTGGTTCAAAATCCATCCTGTGCCCACAATCTGTCATGTGACACAAAGTCGATAATGTAGTGAAATCTCCAAAGCGATCCACAATCTACATTGTGATCCAAAACAGCCGAGTTAAAGACAAAACGTTCATTGCATAAACATTCCGTTAATATTGGCTCATTTCATCCCCTTTTTGGTCTCGTGACTTAGGAGAGATATACATATTTTTTGTTCATCTCGTGAGTAAACTTGGCGGAGATCCTTTCTATTCTTCTACGTGATATGAGCCGGTCAAGGAACCCCTAAATAGTCGTGCACCGGATTGAGATTGTAATTTATGGGTTGTTTTTTTGTTTGTTAATTTGGCATCTGAATATGCTAGGTGAATATTAGATTTCAACGGTATCATGAGCCAGGGGTTTACATAGTTGCAATTCTCTATTATTTCGTCAGACAAAATGGTGGTTAAGTATGCTCTTCACATTTCGATTTAGATAGGCCGGAATGGATTTTAATAAAAAATCAGGTTATAGAATAACTAATGACCTGTATCAATGAATTATTGAGTAATCCTCCTACCGAGCGTTATATATAAAGAACAATTAATTTGCGTACAACTACTTCCTCATTCTAACAGCAAAAAGTATTACTCATTCCTATCGTACATACCCTATCTTTTTTCTTTCCTACATGAAGTAAAGTGTTAAACCTGAATGTACATCTATCTGTACAAATGAATCTAGATGCTAGATTCAGATGTAGAATTTTGGTTGAGATGACTCGTAACATAAGTTAATGACTACACTCCGATGCCCCAAAGCTGCCCTAAAGCCGGATGAACAATTGTATAAGCTCTCGTACCCTAATAAGGTGGTAGAGGCATGTATTTATAATGAGCTTAATGGACATATTACAATGGACTCTTTACATAACACCGACTTAGATATATGGACTCTATATGGACAATACATATGCATTGGATTATATTCTTCACCCTCCCTCAAGCTGTACACGGTGGAAGACAACGGGAAAGCTTGCTACAGAGATAACGAAATCTGGCAGTCGACAAACCCTTCGTGAACAGATCAGCAAGTTGATGCGTAGTAGCAATATAACATAAATGGAGATGTCCTGATGATATCCGTTCACGGACAAAATGATAATGAATATGAATATGTTTCGATCTTGAATGTTGAATAGGATTAATAGCAAGATAAGTGGCACTTATATTATCACAATATAGAATTGGTGGTTGCTTTAATGATAATCCAAGATCAGACAATAAGTATTGAATCCATGTAATCTCAGCAGACGTAGAAGATAAAGCACGATATTCAGCTTCCGTACTACTGGTAGAGACTGTAGGATGCTTTTTAGAACCCCATGAGATGAGATTCTTACCTAGAAAAATACACTGACCTGTAGTAGAACGAGAAGTATCGGGATCACCACCCCAGTCAGCATCAGAAAAGGCAGTGAGTTGCATAGGATTGTTACGCCAGAAAGAAATACCATGGCCAAGTGTGCCTTTAAGATACCTGAGGATACGCTTCACAGCTAGAAAATGAGTTTGAGTTGGTCGATGCATGAATTGACTGACCTGATTAACTGCATAGGTGATATCGGGGCGAGTCATGTTGAGGTATTGCAGGCCACCAACTAGACTGCGATAGAGTGTTATGTCAGAAAACAACTCAGCGTCATTAGAAGATAATTTAGATCGAGGCGCAACAGGTGTATAAACTGGCTTTGAATTAGTGAGATCAACCCGTTCCAGAAGATCCATCGTATATCTGTTTTGAGTGAGAACCAAGCCATCCTTTGTACGTGTAGCTTCCAAACCAAGGAAATAGTGCAAATCCCCTAAATCTGTCATGGAGAATTCCTTTTGAAGTGTAGGCAAGAGATTGTGAAGACCAACTGTATCACTTCCAGTGAGAATTATATCATCAACATAAAGTAATAAGATAAGAATACAAAGACTTTGGAATGTTTTATAAACATAGAGTGATCAGAGTGGGATGATTTGAACCCAATATGCAATAGAAAGGCAGCAAAGCGATGATACCAGGCACGAGGAGCCTGTTTCAAGCCATAAAGAGCTTTGTGCAATAAGCACACATGATCAGGATAACGAGGATCAACGAACCCTTGAGGTTGTTCCATATACACTTCTTGATCAAGTGAACCATGGAGAAACACATTTTTAACATCAAGTTGTTTAATAGGCCAAGAAGAAGAGACGCAATCTTTGAGAACCAAACGTCAGTAATCTGGCTTTAACAGGACTAAATGTCTCATCAAAGTCAATACCATACTGCTGTGAATAACCCTTAGCAACGAGACGAGCTTTTCGACGATCAAGAGAGCCATCTGGTTTTTGTTTCACACGATATACCCACTTGGAACCAATGACATTCATCCAAACTTGACGCGGAACAAGAGACCAAGTGTGATTCCTCAAAAGAGAATTAAATTCCTATAGCATGGCTGCCCACCATTCCTTGAACTTGGATGCAGTAGTAAAGCAGGTGGGTTGTAAGCGATAAATGAAACTGGGTGCAAAAGCGTGTAAAACAGGATACCGAGAAGAAAAACAGCCTTTAAAACTGTGAGGCTGGATGGTATTATCTTTAAGTCGAGTAACCATGTGATGAGTATTACCAGTCGACTGAGGGAGCTCCTGTACACTGGTCAAGTCCGCTGGCAATGTAGAACTGGACGAAGCAGATGACGGAGATGATGAAACAGGAGATGGTGGAACCAAGGGTGATGATGTAGAAGGAGAAGGAGAGGAATGTGTTGGAGGAGTAGGAGATTGAGAAACAACATCGTCAGAGAAAGATAGGCGTGTAGGAGACAGAGATGAAGAAGAGCGCACCAGAGAAGACAAAACTGGGTTAGACGCTGTAGAGGAGACAGGAGATAAATGCACCGGAGGCAAGGAAATTGGAGTAGCCGGGTCTGGAGAAGAAACAGGTGAGGAAGAGTGTAGATGAGTGGTATCAATAGGATTGGGCCAAGCCAAAAGAGTATTGGTAGACGGATTAGATTTTAAGAGAGGAATGGAGGTACCAGTATCTGTAGGAAATGGAAAAATAGACTCATCGAAAACAACTTGACGAGAGATATAAACCTTATTACTCTTAGCTTCAAGACACTTATAACCTTTGTGGCGATCACTATAACCAATAAAAACACAAGGTAGTGTTTTGGGTTGTAATTTATTTTGACGAAAGTGATTGAGAAGTGGAAAACAGCGACAACCAAACGCTTTCAAAAACGAGTAATCGGGAGCACGATTATGAAGTATAGAGTAGGGAGATTTATTGGATAAAGTAAGAGTTGGTAGACGGTTTATTAAGTATACAGCTGTTGCATAAAACTCAGCCCAAAAAGTTTCAGGAAAACCATTTTGAAGCATCAAAGCTCGGCCAGTCTCAGTAATATGGCGAATTTTTCTTTCAGCAAGACCATTTTGTTGTGGTGTGCTAGGACAAGAGGAGCGACTGAGAATACCATGCTTGGATAAAAAATATTTTAATGGTTCAGCATATTCAGTGCCACCATCAGTTTGTAGAATTTGTATGGTGGTCGAAAATTGAGTTTCAATCATAGCTTTAAAATTAAGGAAGGAACGAAATACTTGGGTTTTGTCTGTCAAGAAATATATCCAAGAAAAGCGAGAGCATTCATCAACAAACAAGAGAAAATAGCGAAAACCACAATTTGATAAGAAAGGTGCAGGACCCCATAAATCAGAATGTATAATAGAACCAATTGTATTTGAGTAAGTACTTCGAGATGAAAAGGGTAAACGATGATGCTTGGCACCAACACAACTAGAACAAAGAGAGCTAGATAAAGAAGAACTAGTAGAATCCAAAAGTAAGCTAGACTTAAGAGATTGAAAGACTGCATTGTTGGGATGACCTAAACGCATATGCCATATAGTTGGAGTAGCACGAATACCAATGGTAGCTACGGAGAAGGCTGATAACTGCGGTGATGGAGATGGAGAGGAAACACTAGAAAAGATAGGGTACATGCCAACGTCATTCTTGCCCTGGTACATAAGAGCTCCCGTTAATCGATCCTGTATACAAAAACCATGACGATCAAAGTGAAAAACACAGTCAGAGTCTCGTGTAAGTTGACCAACAGAGAGTAAATTTTTAGCAAGAGAGGGAACATGAAGAGTATTCTTCAAAGTCAACTGTGATGATGGTGACGAAAGAGTTACATCACCAATTCTGTTATAGGTAGGAGTGTACCATCACCAACGAGAACTGTAGCATTACCATTGTAATCATGGCGATTGATCATCCTGGGAAGAATCAGACGTCATATGGGCGGAAACTGTGATGTCGGCAAACCAATGATTCTCATACGACATGGGCTAAATTTGCATTGCAGAAAAATCTTGCGGAAGATCATAGTTGGAAGCAGAGGCAATGCGTTGCAAGTTTGTGTTGTATGTCCTCTCGTATTGCACCACTGACAAACAATAGCATGTGTTTGAGGTGGAGGACCAAGAACCGAGCCAACTTGAGTATTATGATTATACGAGCGTCCATAAGATTGGTTTTGATAACCACCAGAGGGTTGAAAACCGTTGTTATTACCACGACCAGTGCCTGCAGTCCAGTGTTGGTTATTCCTGTTATTATTCCAACCAGCATTCCAAGTAGATCGACCTCCAAAATTGTTATGACCACCACGATTAGAATTGTTATAGGGACCACGACCAGAGCCTCCACCACGACCACGATATGGAGTACTGTTCGAACCACGACCGCGACCAGTATAGGTATTTGATGCAGGATGTGAACTACCACGACCAGGAGTAGCACCAGCAAAGAAGGATATCGGACTTTGAATATCATTAGCGTGCGTCTGTAGGTTTTGCAGATATTGAAGGTGAGATTCATGATGTAACAGCAAAGCATGAAGCTCGGTAAAGGTGGGAAGAGTGGTACGGGCAATGACTGTTGTGTAAATGTTCGACCAATCAGCACCCAAGCCTCGTAGTGTTGTAGAGACAAGCTCAAGATCAGATACGGGTTGAAGGAATGACTAGAGAATCAGATATTTCCTTGATTTTCAAAATATATTCTTGAGATGGACGAGTTACCCTTTTGAATAGTTGACAAGTTTGCTTTCAATTGTAGAATACGAGCAGGATTGATTGTTGCATAGGTGGAACGAAGATAGTTCCATACGTCACGAGAGTTTCCACGACGTGCACATTCAGATTTCATAGTTTGAAGAGAACAATTTATCCATGATATGATCGTTTGATCAATAACTTCCCATTCCTCATAAGCCGGGTTGGAAGTTCTAGCTTGAGTTTCGTCATCAACAAGCTCTTGTGCTGGTATTTCATAAGAGTCGGCAAGATACTTAAACAGCCTCTGTGATTTAAGAATAGGAAGAATCTGTGATTCCCAGAGAAGGTAATTGGTTCTATCTAAGAGAACTATCTTGGTTGAAGAAGGCATGAAAGGGGATTTTTCAAATATAGAGGAACAAGAGTTAGACATAAGAGAACCTATGCTTTGCGAGATAGAAGCAGGGATAGTTGGAGAACCAAAGCTTGGATGAGAAGCCATTGTGCTAGCAGTAGAAGAAGCAGATGAAGATGATTGAACTGGGGAAGTCATGAAGAAGGGAAGGTAAAAGAGGAGCAGGCTAGGGTTTTGAAAAAAAAATTTTGAGGCTAGGGTTTTAGAGAGATCGTTCTGGCTCTTGATACCATGAACAATTGTATAAGCTCTCGTACCCTAATAAGGTGGTAGAGGCATGTATTTATAATGAGCTTAATGGACATATTACAATGGACTCTTTACATAACACCGACTTAGATATATGGACTCTATATGGACAGTACATATGCATTGGATTATATTCTTCACCGGAACCGACTCAAATGCTGAAACAAACTAACAAAAGTTGCAATAGCTGTTCTTGATGACTATCTAACTAGATTTTTTTGAGTTGACATTCGAATTTGTTGATCTGGCAAAACTGGTTGCAAATCTTTTGGAATACATATGTAGCCGCAAGGTGTAAAAAGTTCAAATAAGTATTTTATTCTCCTCTCATTTTACAATCATATACAACACCATTCATAGTACCATAAAATGTATAATTCATAAACCCCAATCATCATGTGGGTTGCCGTTTCTCTCTAAAACAACACTACACACAAAAAAGAATCCCAAAACTGCTAAGTAACCTCTCATTTTTTTTCACAAATAAAAACAGGCTAAATATGAATTTTTACTACAGCTACTACTTCCCTTTACATTCTAACCCTCCCAACTTTTTATTTATAATTAGAAACTCACTCTTTTTCCTTTAATAAAATTACTTAAACCCCTCCATGACCACCGGCTTATTTTCTTAAACGATGAAGTAGGGAATTTACCACTACTACCCACATGATTCATCACGTGATTCTTCTTCTTCTTCATCTTCAAAAGCCCAGGTACATCAGGTGGACTATAAGTTCTAATCAGAGCCCATTTAATCTTGTCAAAAAATGGGTGTCGTTTAACATCAGAAGCACCCCATGCGCATCCTAGTCTTCTCCTTGGATCTTTCACTAGCAATCTTGCTATCAAATCCTTAACCTCCGCCACTCCATCTTCTTCTTCCACGTCACACTCTGGAAAATCGAACGGTCGTGATGATGCTATGTTTCTCAACGTTTGTTCCTTTGTGTGTCCCTTAAACGGAGTTCTTCCGTACACTAGCTCGTACAAGAAAATCCCAAATGCCCACCAATCAACACCGTTACCGTGTCCGTTGCCGTTAACTAACTCAGGTGCTAAATACTCATGAGTTCCAACACAGGACCTAGAATAAGCTCCAGTTGGTTCAGCTACAAACTCAGTCATTTCCTCATCGCTGATTTCTCTTCTTCGTCCGAAAACCGCCCCAAAACAACTAAACCGGTTTTTAGATGATCTCACTTTTTTAGAAGAAAACCGCTTTTGCAATGTAGGTACCACGTCAGCAGTAAAACACAGATCAAAATCTGATAACATGACATGACCATCTTCACGGATTAAAATATTTTCTGGCTTCAAATCTCTGTAAACCACTCCAAGTGCATGTAAATATTCTAAACCAACTAATATTTCTGAAGCGAAGAATCTAACGGCGTCGATTCTAAAGCGGTTTCCAGGTTGCTTACGTAATAATGAATGCAAATCACCACCGGGACAGTAATCGATCAGAAGACATGTGTAATGAGAAACATCGATATGTGCATAAAGAGTAGGAAGAAATGGATGATCAACTATTGAAAGAATCTGAGATTCCATCATAACATGAGAAAGTTTTTTATTAGTTAATGATTCTCTATCAATAACTTTAAGAGCAAAAGTAGCATCAGTATTGTCATAATCTTTAAGACGGCAAAGAAATACACGTCCAAGATTGCCACTGCCGAGATGACTAAGAAGTTTGAGATGATTTAGATGTAAAGTACCATCAGGTGATAGATTTGTAACTGTTTGAATAGCTGCCCAATGTGGATCATTTTTCCGGTGAGGTCTATGAGTATTTGATGATAATGGAGAAGATGAAGAAGTACCAAGACGAGATTCATTGAAACTTAATGTTAAACTACTACGACCACTGGAACAAGTGAAGGTACGATCTGTTGTTGTTGATGAAGCACAGCTTGTGAAACTTAGATCAAGATCACTTTCTGATGGAAAAATACTTTCAACATCCATATTTGTTGCTTGTTTAGTTTTTCTATGGTTTTGAGAAAACCCTAGGAAGAAAGATTTGATGGAGATGGGAAATGGGAAATGGGATGGGAATAGAAATGGAAATGAAGAGTATGCCCACAATGCTTTGTTATATAAAGGGGTGTAGCTAAGAGAGAGAAAGAGAGTGTCATTAAATTAGGATTTAGTTGACCATTTTGCGTCAGTAAAATTAAGAAATTAAAGACTGCTGACACAAGAAGTTCTTTGGAAGGCGCGTTTGTATTGTAGGTACATAAGTATGCATACCCTTGGATAGCTCAGAAAGGACAATGACCTAAACGGCTACTTTTTCGCTTGTCTTAAGACTTCGAGTAATTACATTTTCCATTTTTAAATTGGAGGTACTATTTGATATCCTACTTGCCTTTGCTTACTATCTTACTCTCTAAAACTCTAAAGCCTAAAAGCTTGATTTGTAAATTAAGATTCATTGTGGCAACCAATCTTCACCAGCGTTTACAAAACTCATCCTTATGTCCACAATAAAAATTCATTTTCCACTCATGCCGAGTGCAGCTTCCTAAAAAATACCAAATGTAGTATGCTGCTTGAAGGCATTTCATACCAGTTCTTATCTGAATGCGAACATGTATACACCAAATGGTTCCAGTTGTACAACTTGCACTCTCCCACAGCGGTATAATTAAATTTGGTGTTGGCCTGTGAATTTACGTCCTTAGGCCTCTTCCTATGCATATGTCAATAACTGATTTTTGGCATATATATGCAGTCATTATGGGTATGTCAAACTGCCAAACTCATATGACTATATGTTATTTCTAACATATAGGCATACACGATGGAGTTTCCAGTGGCGATAAAGACTCCATCGCTCGATGGTCTCTTTGTCTCCAGCGATAGTCTCTTTGTTTCCACCGATAAATACTTTATCTCCTAGTAGTTATATATATATATATATAATTTTTCATTCTCTCTTACTTTTTCATTTTTACAATATATTTTTATAATTAAAGGGTCCCACTAATATGTTATAATTCTAAACTTTTTATAAATACCCCACCACACAAATATAAATATATATTTTATTTATTAGGGTCTCACCTAATATAATTAAATATATACTTTTAATCAAATTTGTCATATTTATCATAGTGGGGAAACTTATTTGACATTACACATGTGATGCCAAACAATATTTTTTTAGCATACCCATAGGAATAAGTCTTAATGTTAGCAAACAGATAAACTAGGATAGCAATAGCAATAGCCTTAAATTTAACTTTGTGGTGCGAATATATCACATTTTTTAGGGTTCTGTTGTCTTATCATCGTTTTTTATGCTGACCTAATCGCTAAAGTCACCCTTGCTTAGCCATTAGGCTGAAGCTGCTAGGATGTTTTATCCCTTGGATTAAGCGCTCAAGAAATTACGTGGCTCTTTGACTTTCCGCCTTTACCGAAAGTTTTTCACTCTTCTTAGGCATGACGTTGTCGGTTGTTAGTTACTAATTACACCATTATTTATGCATGTACGTAATTGTTTATCTGTCACTCTATCTCTCGTTAACAGTACTCTTTTTGGTTTTTTGGATATGAAAGCTCCAGTTTTTACGTATGACTTGGTAACTTTCTATTACCTCAATAATTGGCTAATGGTACTTACTTGTTCGAAACTATAACCTCATACACTTATCATTAACGAATAACTACAAATCATAATTACATCATTAGTACGTATATTATGGAACAATGAGATCTGGCAGCAAATCAGATGTGTATGCACTGTCATTTCATCATAATTACAGCTAATAACATAAGGAAAGTTAAAATACGAAGATTAAGTGAATGAAAAATCTAAAATATCCATGTTATTAATTTTAAATACAAAATTATCCTAAAAAACGGGTGAACACTAATTTTAAAAAGTTTTATGTGTAAACATTAATTTGGAGAATATATGACGTGTAATCTGTTGGGTTCAGCCTTATGGCCCAAACATTTGGCACTCCCTTATCAAATTAAGGCAGCTACCTAGCACATGCCTTGGTTTTTGGTTATAAGACCAAAAGGCATCAGGAGACTCATTTCATGTCGAGCTCTTCTTTGTTTTGTGAAATAAGAAGAAAGAGAAAGAGAGGAAGGAGAGAAAGAGAGTGAGAGAGATAGAGAGAATTAATCCACCATTTTTGGTGAGGTTAGAGGCATCTTGAAGAGGAGAAGAACGGGTTCTTGTTGAAGGATCTTTGGTTGATTGTGGTGGAGAATTGATTGATCAATTTCCACAACTCTTCAAAAGGGGAAAAATCTAGGGTTTGTCAAACCCTAGTAGTAAGTATCTCAAATCACTTCTAATTCTTAAATTGATAGTGAATCTCATATTATATATGAATGAATTGTTGATCCATCCTTAGGGGTGAGTGTAATTAGGCAAATTGATATCCAAGTGCTATAGGCACCTTGAGGTTGTTGTTATCCCCAAATTTGGGAGAATTGTGTGTAACCCATTATTGTTATAGTGGAAGATTTGCCCGTGGTTTTTTACCCTTCACCTTGGAGGGGTTTTCACGTAATTCTTAGGTGTTGTGTGATTGCTTCTATATCGTCATAGTTTGTGTATTTCGCATTGTGTTTCATTGCTCGTGTAGGTTTCGTATTGCGCATAGCGGCTCGGATTTCGTAGGCCTCCAACAAGTGGTATCGAGCTTTTGGGTTGAGCTAATCTGTGCAATGGCGGAAGCTAGCACTAGTAATAGAATGGTCAATTTGACCGGTGAGAACTTTGTCATATGGAAGGCGAAGATGGAAGACTGGTTATATTGTAAAGATCTCTATGGTCCAATAGAGAGCAAGGGAGTAAGGCCTGAGGCGACAAGTGCGAAGATTGGAAGGTTACTAATCGAAAGCGAGTTGGTTATATTAAATCGATGGATTGATGATAGCATTTTTCATCATGTGGCTAGTGAGACACTAGCATATCCTTTGTGGACCAAGTTAGAGGAGATATATGATCAGCAGTCTCCTTGTGAAAAAGCTCTTCTATTCAAAAAGCTTGGAAAGTCGTTACAAGGAAGGGAGTTCAATGGCGCAACATTTAAATGAAATGAAGGGTATCATGAATCAGCTTACATCTATGGACCTCAAAATTCGAAGAGGTTCAAGCTTATTTGTTGCTAAATACTTTACCAGACAGGTTGGGAGCCATTGAGGAATTGTCTCGGTTATTCTGCTCAGGACAAGAAGTTGAACATGATTGTTGCAACTACCAGCGAGTTTCTTTGAGTGAAGAAGTTAGAAGAAGGTCATTAGACTCATCTCATTCAGAAGCTCTTGTGACAGAAAATCGGGGTAGAAGAAAAGACAGAAGACAAGTTGGCCGTAGCAAGTCAAGGGTAAATCAAAGTCCAAAGGAAGTTGAATGTTGGAACTGTCATACGAGAGGTCATTATTCAAATGAATGCGAGAAGCGAAGCAAGAACACAAGAAGGGAAAGGAAATGATAACCAAGACAATGGTGTTGCAAGCTACTGGTGACAAATGATGATATCATGGTATTCTCAGATTGTAATGATGTTTGTGTTAGTTTTGCAGGTTACGATTCAGAATGGATAGTTGATTCAGTGCATCTTATCATGCTACTCCTCATGAAGATGTATTTACCTCCTACAAGGCTGGTGACTTTGGGTCGGTCAGAATGGGCAACAGTGGTGTTGCGAAAATTGTAGGAATGGGTGATGTGAAGGTTGAGACCAGTGTTGGTTGTACGTTGGTTTCGAAATGTGCGACATGTACCAGATCTTCGTTTGAATCTAATGTCACCAGGGAGTGTTAGATGATGAAGGTACAACAATCACTTGGGTGATGGCAAATGGAAGCTAAGCAAGGGCTCCATGGTTATTGCAAGAGGCAAGAAGTGTGGCACATTGTACAAGACACAAGTGAAGGTGTTGAAAGGTGAGTTGAATGCTGTTGACAAAGATTCAATCTCCGTAATTTGTGGCATAGAAGACTTGGTCATCTTAGTGAGAAGGGAATTCAAATCCTCACCAAAAGACAAGTTTTGCCAAATGCCAAAGGTATGCAATTGGGTAAGTGTACTCATTGTTTAGTTGGTAAACAAACTAGAGTCTCTTTTCATAAAGCTTTACCCAAGCGCAATTGCAGTATTATTGATCTTGTTCATTCGATGTATGTGGACCTTTAAGGGTCAAAACACTTGGTGGTGCTGTTTATTTTGTTACTTTCATAGATGATGCTTCAAGGAAGGTTTGGTCATATGCAATCAAGACCAAAGATGATGTTGTTCCTGTGTTCAAGATGTTTCATAGCATGGTGGAAAGAGAAGCAGGTAGAACCTTGAAGTGCCTTCGTTCGACAACGGGGAGAGTACATTGGGCCACTTGAAGTGTATTGCAAGAGCATGGGTATACGTCATGAACAATCAAGATCGAAGACTCCACAACATAATGGTGTTGCAGAGAGGATGAACCGCACTATTCTTGAGAGAATAAGGTGCATGTTATCTCATTCAAGTTGCATAAGCATTTACGGGGTGAAGCAATGAATCTGCTTTGTGTATTTAATCAATCGATCTCCTTCAAGACCGCTAGATGGAGAAGTAGCAGAAAAGGTATGGAGAGACAAAGAGCCTACTTATGATCACTTGGAAGTGTTTGGTTGCAGGTCATTTGTTCATATCCCAAAAGATCAGAGATCAAAGCTTGACGACAAAGCAAAGCAGTGTGTGTTCCTAGGCTATGGAACAGAGAAGTTTGGTTACATATTTTGGGATCCAGTTGAGAAGAAGGTTATCGAAGTAGGGATGCGAGTATTCCTTGAAGACCAGACAATTGAAGACTTTGAGAAGATTGAGATTCCAAAGCTTCAAGATGATATGACCTTGGATCCAAATCCAGTTGTTCCTACTCTTGAACAACATGATGATGATGTTGATGGTAATGGAAATGAAGATGAAGCTCATGAAGATGTTCCAGTGGGTGATGTTGAGCAAGAAGTGCAGCAACAACAACAACCAGAAGTTTGAGTTGAGAAGATCCAGCAGGACAGATTACCTTCAACAAAGTATCCACCACATGAGTATGTGATGCTCATGAGATGCGGGTGAACCAGAGAGTCTTATGAAGAAGCTCTTAGTGTTCTGAAAGTCGAAGTGGTTGAAATCCATGAAAGAAGAGGTTGGCTCTTTAGATGAGAATGACACTTTTGATTTGGTTGACAAGCTCGAGAACAGAAAATTCTGAAGAACAAGTGGGTGTACAGAATCAAGATGAAGATGGTAACTCACAACCAAGGTACAAAGCACGCTTATTTGTGAAGGGTTATGAGCAGAGAAAGGGTGTTGACTTTGACGAGATTTTCTCACCGGTGGTGAGATTTTCTTATTCGGGTTGTCTTGGCAATAGCAGCTAGTTTGGATCTTGAGATAGAACAACTAGATGTCAAGACAACATTTCTTCACGGTGAGTTGGAGGAAGATGTGTATATGGCACAACCTTGAGGGTTTTGAAGTCAAAGGCAAAGAGCACATGGTGTGCAAGCTAAAGAAGAGTCTTTATGGTTTGAAGCAAGCTCCAAGAAGATGGTACAAGAAGTTTGAATCGTTCATGAAGGAACATGGGTACAAGAGGACGGCTTCAGATCATTGTGTATTCATTCAAAAATTTCTTGATGGTGATTTTCTTACTCTTTTGCTATATGTTGATGACATGCTTATTGTTGGCAAAGATAAGAAAAAGATTTGAGTTGAAGTCGAGATCTGGGCAAGTCTTTTGCTATGAAAGACTTGGGTGCAGCAAAAGCGTATTCTTGGCATGGAGATCACTCGTGATAGGAAAGCGAGGAAGTTTGTGGTTATCACAAGAAAGCTACATTGAGAAGGTGTTGCAAAGATTCAACATGGACAAATTTGAGTAGGTAAGTTGTCCACTTGCAAACCATTTTAAGTTAACTCGTGATCAATGTCCTGTGAATGATGTTGAGAAACGGAAGATGGAGAAAATTCCTTATGCGTCGCAGTTGGTAGTTTGATGTATGCAATGGTGTGTACAAGGTCGGATATAGCTCATGAAGTTGGAGTGGTAAGCGATTTCTATCAAATCCTGCTATGGAGCATTGGGAAGCGGTGAAATGGATACTACGGTATTTAAGGGTACTTCTAATATGTGTTTGTGCTATGGAGGTGACAAGCCAGAGTTAGTTGGTTACAGATTCAGATTTGGCAGGTGCTCAAGACAGTCTCAAGTCTACATCGGGTTACTTATTTACCTATGCGGGGGAGCCGTGTCTTGGCAATCAAGTTACAAAAATGTGTGGCATTGTCTACTACGGAGGCGAGTACATTGCAGCTCTGAGAGAGTTGCAAGGAGATGATATGGATGAAGAGGTTTGTTAGAGAACTCGGTGTGAAGCAACATAGGTTCATCGTTTCTTGTGAAATGACCAGTGCCATCCATCTCAAAGCAAGAATTGAGTTTTCACTCGAGGTCCAAGCACATCAATATTAGGTATCGGTGGATACAAGAAGTTCTCGAGAGAAGGTCTTGTATATTGAGAAGATCCATCTGAGATGACAACGGTTACGATATGATGACAAAGTCGCTACCAAAATACAAGCATGTGTATTTACTCAAGGGCAGGTTTGGTGGTGACGGGTACCTTGCCATAAGTCGTGAGGGGAGATTGTTGGGTTCACCTTATGGCCCAAACATTTGGCACCCCCTTATCAAATTAAGGGAGCTACCTAGCACATGCCTTGGTTTTGGTTATAAGACCAAAAGGCATCAGGAGACTCATTTCATGTCGAGCTCTTCTTTGTTTTGTGAAATAAGAAGAAAGAGAAAGAGAGGAAGAAGAGAAAGAGAGTGAGAGAGATAGAGAGAATTAATCCACCATTTTTGGTGAGGTTAGAGGCATCTTGAAGAGGAGAAGAACGGGTTCTTGTTGAAGGATCTTTGGTTGATTGTGGTGGAGAATTGATTGATCAATTTCCACAACTCTTCAAAAGGGGAAAAATCTAGGGTTTGTCAAACCCTAGTAGTAAGTATCTCAAATCACTTCTAATTCTTAAATTGATAGTGAATCTCATATTATATATGAATGAATTGTTGATCCATCCTTAAGGGTGAGTGTAATTAGGCAAATTGATATCCAAGTGCTATAGACACCTTGAGGTTGTTGTTATCCCCAAATTTGGGAGAATTGTGTGTAACCCATTATTGTTATAGTGGAAGATTTGCCCGTGGTTTTTTACCCTTCATCTTGGAGGGTTTTTCCACGTAATTGCCGGTGTTGTGTGATTGCTTCTATATCGTCATAGTTTGTGTATTTCCGCATTGTGTTTCATTGCTCGTGTAGGTTTCGTATTGCGCATAGCGGCTCGAATTTCGTAAGCCTCCCCCAACATAATCGTCCAATTTTTAATAACATAATCATCTGGCACGTGGGTAAAACAATTTTGAGTTTGTTAACAGTTAAAATAATAAGAAATAATCCTAATAATCAAAGATTAATTAGTTGGCATCATCACGTACTTCATTAATCATGCAACGTGAGTGCATGATAATTTTGCAACTTGCATGTTAAGGGGTGGCAAAACTTACCTAGAAGTAGCAGAGCCAGCCCAAGTAATACATAGAACCGTGTGATACATATGGGCATCCAGTAACTCATTCGTCGTACTAAAAAACAGAGGTCATCAGGTATAAACACCAAGGAAACCGATCCAGTATTCCACATTTACGCCGTCCAAATTGGAATTTTTCTGAAATATACTTAGACGTAAAGTTGTGGTTTAGCTGTAACAACTCTTTAATCATCTGGATGATTAAAGGGTGGTTCAATAAAGTACACCAAGATGCGACTTAAAAACCGAAACTTTCCGGAGCCAAAGCCGACATGTAGCCGATTTGGCCGACTTCATGACTTATAAAAATAATTAAATTATGGTCTCGCTATAAATAATGTGGTTATTAATGTTGGTGTTGGGTGAGGGAACACAAAGATTGCTGATGAGTGAGAGAGAGGGTCCCATGTGATGGGACCAACGTGACTGACCCGCTCACTATGTGGTGGGACCAAGTCATGGAATATCATACGATGCTGTGTGCCACGTGGTACGCAATGGCCCTTCATTGTCGGTCCTCTCTCTCCGATAAATATTCTTTTTAAGTCCTAACGAATAATTTTATCGTATTAAATGTCCTTAACTATATATTATTATTCTATTCTTCAAAATAATGTCCTTCACCAATCTAATCAATGTTTACTAATCAACAGCTTTTTCTGGTTGGTGGGCTTTATGTATGTTGGGCTTGACATACTTCCGGCTTTTACGCTAAGTGGGGTTATATCAGATTTAGTCCCACCTATAGGGGTGGCCGGCGCATTTGATCATCATAATCATATCATTAAATCATCTGCTTAGTGTCTGGTTTCGGTGTACAAATCAACATGTTGTTTTTAAAAGCTCGATGTGGCAGCATTCGGAACCATAAAAATGAAGAAGGACCTCACCAAAATTTGTTGTGTGCAAGAGTTGGATGTGGCATATTGGAAACCCCAAGTTTTACTTGTCTAGAACATTAAATCAAAAACGACTGTTACAGCTACATGATAACGAATGGTACATTGTATATCAACTCCAGCTTCATAAGTTGTTATTTTTAACCTCCACGTCTTATCAATCGATTGTGGGTTACCCGTTACCGTAATGAATTCTTTGCGATATAGTGTACACATTAATGATGGGATACCCGCATTTTTTATTTGAAGTGGGACAATAATATGAAATACATAAGTAGTTTAGAATGATGAATTAATGTACTATCAGTTTCATATGAGACATATATTAATCATTTGGTATTATTTGGAACTTGAAAACGTTAAGAGATTGCCCTAAAAAATAACATGCATGACCCCACGTTTGGAACATGCAACATGGCATATAATTCCTCAAAAATGTAATGCCAATCAAATAATTTAGTCTAATCAGTTTCATAGACAAACAACCTTTTTTACATGCGTCTAAAGTATGTTTGTGGGACTGAAGAAAGCCACAAATCTGTAATTATTCAAATCTAATGACGCACTAATGTGTTTGCACATTTTTGTAGCAAACCGAATGAAAACTCGTCGATAGCTTTTGTTGAATGCCTCTAAATATAAAACCAGAATTTCTCTTTGCCTAACAAGATGAATATCAAACTCTAACAAAAAGTTCTAGAACATAAGTTTGGACCATTACAATTTACAATGATGATGAAAAAACGGTGCTATGAGAATAGATAATGAGAGATAATTGCACGTAGTTGTTCCGAAGAAGATAAAACAACAATGCTAAATTGCTAATACTATAGTTTATCAAAGGTTTTGCCTAATAAGGTCAATATCGATCCAACTCATCTATCTGTTAATTTTGGATGGGAATAAACCACCATTATACTACCTAACATGAGATTAATCAGATTCAACCAACTCATCATGATTAACAATGTCAGTTACTTCTGTTGAGAACAAAATGTTAAAGTTGAATCCAATAATTTAGATTAATGTAGGGTTGATATTATCAACTTGAGGTCAATAAATAGTACAAAAATATAGGTTGTTAAGAAAGGGTTACGACTTATGTCAGTAAGCAACAAATACAATGCATATGAAAACAACAAGTTGGAATAATAGATGGAGTGATAATGCCAACGAAACCAATTAAGCATCCTACCTAGTTTTCAAAGTTTGGCCCTTGCTTTTTATAAGTTCATTGAATCTATCTATCTAATTAATAAATAAAAACACTATTATGCACATCGTAGGGTCTTCTGCACATATGTTGCAGATGATTTTCCAAGGTAGGTTTGTTTACGCTTTGAACACTCTATTTATTTCAATCCGTAAAGCTAAAAACTATAGAAAGACAAAAAGAGGAATAGACATATGCGTTAGAGAGTCTTTAGATTTAGCAAATTTTTGGTGATAGTGAGGATAATGATTTTGGTCGACATATCAGTATCAAACCATTCTCTTGTATATGTCATTTGCATGTGACCATCAATAAAAATGAGCTGCACTTGAAATTGCGGAAACTGCATAATAACATCCTTCTGGTTGGGTTTCATTTTCGCCAAAATGGAGATTTTTACATAGATAGGTACAGTGAAAATAAACCTGATATTTTTAGGGGCAACCCCAACAGAATTAGGGGCGACACAAAAAGACAAAACATGGTGAAAATATTTTTATGTCCCTTAATAATCGGTAGTTTACTACATAGTTTTGTCTACCGATTACTAGATTGTCTAAGAATGGGATATTATCGTAATCGGTAGCATACTAACATATAAAATCTACCGATTGTGAAAGTAGAAAAACGCAATTTTATCTGTTTTGAAGAAAAAATGAATTTGGGACAACCGTATATAATTGGTAGAAATAGAACATCATCTACCTAACGATTATGGTACCTAACGATTATGGTTGTCGACACAACCATCCAAGGCTTAAGACCACCCAAAACCTAATTTCATTTCATTTTTTTCTTTTCTTTTCAACTCCTCTTCTTCTTCCCATCCGATTGTGGATAGTAAAAACACTATTCCCCCTTATTCAAACTTCAATTCATCGTTGTCGTTCATCGCCGAATCAAAAACATCGTCGATTCTTCCATAAAACGATGGATGATACTAATGAACCCACGAGAGATCGAGAAACATTAAAGAACAAAGCGATTGAAACTGCTGCAAACGAGGATGAACACAACGAAGATGAAGAACATGATGAGGATGACGACGCTGATGTAGGTGGTGGTGGTGATTCTGATAATCGAACTCTCCAGGAAATTTCCCCAATTAGGTAAGTTTCTATCGTATGTGTTTATGTTGCTTCAATTATACGAATCCATGAAAATTAGTTGCAAGATTTTCGGTTATTTCCAAGAATCGGTAGATAGATCTAAATTTTATCTCCCGATTGTGTACATTTTCTAGGGTTTTCGGTTACTTCGACTAGCATCGGGAGTTAATTTGTATAGATGACTCCCGATTATACAGAGCTATTTTTCACTGAACCCAAACATGGACTTAATCGTAGTTAGTATTTATTTTAACTTCCGATTGTAACAAAGGATTAGAACATGAAGGGACATACAAATGGTACCCAGAATCGGAAGTAACTATATAGTTTTTGTCTTCCGATTATATATAATCGTAGCTTAGAAAAAGTCAACACACTACCGATTATGAAGTTATCAAAATTTGAAATTTTTGTGAATTTAGCAAAATCCTATTTCGGGGCTATGTTTTAATCGGAAGCCAAAGGATGTTTATTTACTTCAGAATATAGACAATTGGTTGATATGTTATACTGTTTTGTTCCGATTATGTATGTCTCATAAGTATATCAGATTCTGAACCCAAATTGATGTATAATCGGGATAAAGAACTGGAATATGTCTTCCAATTTAATGTAATCGGAAGACAGGTTTTTACGTTTTCTTCCGATTTCATGTAATCGGAAGTCAATCCTAGTTTTTTATCTCCCGATTATGTTGTTTGTAATGTGATTCTTACGAACCAATTTATTGTGTAGGAACATGCGAGGTAAGAAAGACAAAGATACAACTGTTTCAGGGCCTCGTCGCCCTGGGGGTAAGAAACTAAACGCTAGTGCGCGGAGAGAGAGGAGCCAAAAAGGAACTCATGAACAAGTACAAGCAAGTGCACCGGAAATCACTCAAGCTGAAGGACAACCAAGTAGTGCACAAGGAGAAGGAGGAGTAATAAAGAAGGTAATAGCGAAGAAAGCATCACACCTTGTACCCATCTCTTTGAAGAAGACATATTTTGAAGAAGATATCCATGGGATGCCTAGAGATGGTGGATCATTGTTATTTGGATACAAAGACTCCTGGGCCAGAAAAATCTGGGAAACCAAGGTAATAATCGTATTATTTTTTTACAAACGTAATGTCGTTTTATTCGTAAAAATACTCTATTGATTTGCAATGTGTTGTGTGTTTGATAGTATCATTCCGATGCGATTCGCCTTCTCAAGCCCACTGCCTCACCTGCAAAAATAATGAAAGATTGGCCTTTAGATGGTGAATGTGAGAGGTTCAAGAAAAGGATAACCAACTCTGGATTAGCTAGTGCTGCCGAGAACTCAATGTTGGACCATGATCGGGTCGCGATATCGGCTTTTGTGGAGAGATTGTATCCCGAGACTGACACCTTTCAACCTTACCTACCGATTCTGGTAAATTTTTACAATATTGTGAGATATGTTCAGAATCGGTAGTAATGTTATCAACATTAACTACCGATTCTGGTGACTTTTCAAAATATTGTGACATATGTTCAGAATCGGTAGTAATATTATCAACATTAACTACCGATTATAGTGGCTTCATTTTTTATTGTTCTTCTGAACATAAACACCCTTATAATCGGACACAATATTTTATCATTGTCTTCCGATTAACGTGAGCCTTACAGTCGGTAGATTAGGTGAACTTCAATAACTTTCGATTATAGTGTAGTTCCCAAATTCGAAAAAATTTGAGATTTTTACAATAATTGATTTTGTGGCAACTCCATAATCGAGAGACAGGGTAACTAAATAACAACTGATTGTAGTGTAGTTCCCAAATTCGAAAAAATTGAGATTTTTACAAATATCGATTTTTGGGGCAACTAAATAATTGGTAGGTCTGGTGAATTCTATAACTTCCGATTGTAGATTATTTCAAAATCACTTAACTTTAAATCTACATATGTACATATTACCCTCCGATTATCCTAAAAACTACCGATTATATAGGGTAACTACCGATTATAATTGTATCTACCGATTATGGAGGGTATGATTGCCATTTCGAAAAATCACCGATAAGGGATGACTTAATTTTAGGTTTGAGTGACATTTTTTGTCTTTTTATGTCGCCCCTAATTATTTCAGTGTCGCCCCTAAAAATGCTAGGAAAATAAACAGACAACACAGACCAAGGCATTTTAATTTTTAAGAGCTGTAAATCAAAGTGAAACCCATTTTGTGTTACATAATTTGATTCATACGTACACAGTCACATGCACCAAAATGCTACCCCAAATAATTATTTTATGTATAATTTAATCGTTTGTTAACTAAACCATTCATTAATTTAGATCCCAAACTACCAATCGAAATCCTAATACTTTACACATATACAGTATAATTCAGGAAAAGAGGCTACCAAAATACACTTAGTCGATAATTATTTTAAAATTAGAATTAAGTGCCGCATTAGTTGTCATCAGGGAAGAAAAATGAGACTAAGAGTAAGAGCAATTAATTTAGTTGATAATTTTCGGAAAATTCGGAAATGATAAAAGAAAATAACAAAATCTGTTCCACAGTTTTGTCTTGGTTTCGATCTGTTTTGTCTGACAGGAACTGGTGGGTGAGTGAAGAATGGTGGGGATTGAGCAACAACATTTAAAGTCAAGCATAAGAGAAGATGCTTGCAAATGTCCAATAAGATGGACTCATGACACATCTTCTACGGAATAAAACAGAATGGTATTGATATCAATGTGTGAATGCATCTGACTATTTAACATGCGAGGTTTCAAAAGAGTCAAGCATGAGTCAAGATCACATTATTGATGGGTTCTGGTAACTCTATGCGGTCGAAACAGAGAATACAGCTTCACTCCATCTACTTCCAAGGCAGTTATGATTCTTTTTTATTTGGTGTATGAATATCCATCTTGATTTTGTTCGCAGTTTAAATGGGGAAGAGAGGACTAAAAATTTCAAATTGAGCACAGCTGGAAGATTTTCATCCTCTCCAATTCTGATATTTGAGGAAAATATTTTGCAGCCTTTAATGGAAAATTAGCTATAAAAAGACCCTTGTTTAATATGACCCTTATCCATAATTAAACAATTAGGTTGCCTACCACTATGGTTGCTTAACACTGAATTCCGAACCGACCGGTCGACACCAGCTCAAATTTCTAGTTTCCATTTAATTTGTGACTTGTGAGGATGAAGATTCCCTTGACAATGTGATGGGTATACTAAAATATAAAGAGAGGAACCGAAATGGGATTTAAATATTTAAAGTTTCATGTTGGAAAACTCCCAACCAAAACCAAGGAGAATAGAGGTTAACACTGTCGATTCTTTGCTTAAAAATATGGAAAGAAAAAAAGGCCTTTTAGTTTTGAAGAGTTGCATTTGCATATTAACTTGTTTCCCACTTGTGTACTTAATTAGATAATCAGTGTAATTTAGAAACCAATGAAGTACTGTCTCTTTAAGCTTTCTGCTGTTAACCTAAGTATTTCAGTACAGACATTCATTAGCTGTGAAGCTTTTGCTAACTTTAAGAACAAGGGAAAAGAAAATATTGCAAAGACAAACTTCATCATTTTGATTCGTTATGTAGTGATAAACAAGAAAAGTAGATGCAGATAATCATCTTGTAACATGCAGGCCCGGATCTGAAGCCCGTCAACTTGTGCAACAGCACAGGGCGGAATTTTTTTTAAAGTTATTATGGGCTTTTATTGATGGACCAATATTTTTTCGGTATTACTGAGTTTTGCCATACGAGCGAAAGTGTGAAACACAGTTCCTTTCCTTGCCCAAAAGCGAGACAGAGAAAAATGAGAATAATGCAATCTTGCCTACTTCAATCCTCAAAAGCGAGACAGAGAAAAATCAAACCAAGCATACTGGCTGTGTGTACGTAATCATGCAATCTTGCCTCTTTCTTCGCTAGTTTCAATTGATTTCCAAGTATGATCCAACTGTTTGTTTTTTCTTAATGGTTTTTCAAGTTTAAAGACACGATGGATCATATGTTCTTGTTTACATTCTAGCATGTTCGGAAATTGATAGTTGTTGTGATTTTGATTGCTCCGTACCTATATTAAACAAAAAGATAAAAGTGATGCAATAGCAGGGATGGAGCTAGGAATTTTTTCTAGGGGGACAAATATATATAGGTATAGTAGTTTCGCCGTAGAAGCAGACGGCTGAAGGCCGCAATTTTTTTTAGGCCTTGGTATTATCCTTCAAATGATGTCACCAAAATATCCAATAAATTGTTAGATGTTTAGATTTATGGTTGGATTTAATATTTTGATTTTTTTTCAGTTCTTTCCTATGTAATTTTGATATTTAAGCCAAGTTTTGTACGATAAGTACCTAATATCAGTAGTTTTTAAAGTGTATAGTAGAGGATTCAAGGCTCTCTATGTAATATACAAAAATATGGGGGGAAAATTTATAAATACTTAAATTTTTCAAACTTAAAATGGTAATTATGCAAAACCTAATTATGTAATTAGGAAATCAGTCCCCCTAGACTACATGTAGCTCCGTGTCTGTGCAATAGTATAATCTTAATGAAGATTCCTTGATAAGTTTATTGTTAAAAAGCCACGTATTATAGTTGGAAGTTTGTCAGCTGTAAACGAACGGGCTCAGGATGCATGTCATGAGCAAGCGGAAAAAAAGGGCGTACCGAGCTCTTTTGCACAAGGTCATCTATATGTCAGAGACGCCCTGGTAACATGTTTAGCTGGGGACCTAGGGTCCTCGTTTGTTCTTGTTGTTTGAATCTGTGATCTGAATTTTGGTTATTTTCTGGATGCTACCTGTTGGCTGGTTTGCACCCCGGGGATTCACCCAACTTTTTTTGTTCAAGTCAATCAAGTTTCTCATCGAACCTTTACCGTTCAATGAACATGTTTGTCTTCTTTTCTAACTCAACAGACTCGTTTCATTCTGACTTATCACATCTGACTCAAAAATTATGACTATATAAATTTTTCTGAAGCCAGTTAAATGTGCCCAACGAATTACCTTGAAGTCAGATGTTATGACACAAATCAGATATTGGAAAAATGAAACAGCAAATGATCTGATTTCAGACCGAGATCGAGTCAGACTCCTAGTCGGAACATGTTTCTTAACGGGCTATACTGCCGACTAGCTCTGCAGCTCTTGTACTATCTGACATTCCTTGGGGTGGCCCAATTGGGGTTGTAAGAATAGCAAATTAGCAAGGATACATGACAAATTTATCATCCTTTAAGGGATGACCTTTTCTTTTGTGACCTCGACTTGGTTTATGCCTGCACCCGAGATCATAAAACTCTAGTTGCAGAGTACAAGCTCGTCGTGAGGATACAGAGGCGCTGCAGCTAGCACATCTCCCCTCAAATTATATTGGCTGAAAAAGCTGGGAAACAAAGAATTAGTACACAATAAGAATGTCCAGGGAGGGTAGTGTCCAGGAAATCACGAGCTTGGTGGAAACAAAGTCTGAAGCTTTCTTCGAAGATGACACAAAGAAAACCAGGAGAGGATGAAGCTGAGAACCTGGGTGGTGATCTCCTTCTCCGTGTCCCCAAATATTCTGCAAAGAATAAAAAAAGTCATATGCTAGCTAAGCAAAAGGTTGAAACCGTGGTCGGGAATTTGGTTGAAAATGGAAGGGCTACATGAGGATGAGGCAACCGAAATGAAGAGTTACGTGGATGTTAATGGCTGTTTTTGCTTCTGAAAAAAGCCGGTTGATCAACTCTGAGATAAAGTATCAAAAAAACACAGCAAAGCTGGTGCGTAATGAAATTATGACCCAAAGAGGGGATCTAGTTAGAAAATTGATCGGCCTAGTTGGATGAGTTTGGTTCTTTCTTTCTTTGTATATCAGTTATTTGGTAACAGGTTGTGATGAATAACATTAGCGGTTGATCAAAGATTCAAAATATGAAGTTATGACGCAAAGAAGGCTATTTCTCTGTTGAACAAAAAAAAAAACGCTCGATTTTAGTCAATCAAGTATGTTAAGTTTCATCTAGAAACTGCATTCTACGAGTACTTAGATAGCAAAAGAATTCAGTTAGTTATTATCAACTACTGTTTTCTGCTAAAGTTTCCATATCAACCCAAAAGAAAAAAATCCTCTATGTTGGCATGTTGGGGAGCTCAGTGCCAAAATGCAGTGCAGAAACCATTCCAGCGATGTGGTTTCCTCTGTTCCATTTTATCAGTGAACGTATCTACAATCTGATCTGCTAAACTGGAAGGTTCATCAATCAGAGTGTCCACATATGCAGTCACCACCCTTATGTCTTGCATTATTGCTTTCAAGCTAAACCAAGTCAAAAATTTCACTCTGAAATCTTTCTTCATATGTCCTTCACGCTCTAACCATCTGATAACTCGTGTACAGTACTCGTAATTACTTTCTGAATTATGTTTTTTAACACCATAGCCTGATGGCTCATGGATCCCATCAGATTTGTATGGTGTTGGAGGAGGAGCAGATGTGGAACTTACAATGGGTACACTATCCTTGGTATTATTTAGTGCATGACAGTCATCGTTCTTGTTGATGTCTTCCAATGAACAAAGCTTAGAGTGTTCATCACTGTAGGCTAACTTATTGTCACTAGAGTTTGTTGAGCCCCGCTGCGAATTTTGCTGCGCTTCTTTTTGCTGCTCTTCATACTGACCTAAAATAGAGCTTTTACTTGATGTTTGAGTGACATAATTAGCTTCCCATACGCCCAATTCTCTACTACCATTAAACATAGAAACCTTGAAAAAATACTCCGTTGAGGGATCAAGGTCTGATATGACAAACCTTGTCTGTGGGATCAGCACAAGAAAAGCGGGTTTTTCTGGATAGTACATTTCTGTAGACCGCCTATACCAGAGTCTACAGCCAAACGAGCCTTCTAGTTTCTTCTTGTCATATTTCAACACAACAACCACAGAGTCAGGTGAGGCTTCTTCAAATCGGATACTGCAACCTGAGGTAAATACTATTAGAATACATGAAAGGAAAAAAAAAAATTGAGTTCTTAAAATAGTTCGAGCTCGGAAACTGAGTAACCTACTCACTTGGCGGGATATCTGAACCAGCACGGTCATAATTCATGTCTGGAAACATAGTTTCAAATGACTCTATAGCAAGAGAACACAGTTTCTGAACCTCCGCACCACAAGAAAGCCTATTCACAATGCCGCGCTCCAAATTTGAGCATACTTGATGTAAAGGTCCAACTTCTTTTTTGAGTTTCGTCACAGCAGTATCGAGAATCTTCTGCTGTTCTTTGAACCTCTCAGTTCCTTTGAGAATCTTATGGCTCAGTGATAACCGATGATACAGTTTATCTACCCGCCTAGCACTCTGCGCAATCAACAATTGCTTTCTCCAACATCTGAAAGAGACAGAAATCGGGTCAGTCAGCACCCATACAACACTTATAAACTGTAAGCACTAATTGGTAGGTTGGAAAGGTTTGTTACCCCATTAGTTCGTTAATTTTTCCACAAGAAACACAGTAAAAACCACCATCTAACTTAATATTGCACCCGGTATTCATAATCCCGGCCTTTCCATGCGTTAGAGCACATTCCAAGTGGCAAGACATCCCACACGAGTCATCCTGATTATGATGATTGGACGAGCAGGTCAACCACAGACTAGGATCTTTGTTATCGTCGTAATTGTAACAGATACAGCAGGAGCATCTCTTGCAAAATTTATCCTTTAACATCAAAGTAGCTTGGCAAGCAACATTTTCACAAAGTCGGGTTTCAATGTGATCTTGTCCAGTGTTGCTTAAGAGGACATGACCCGGATCACTGTCAAATTGATCTAGGTGTTCTTTCTGTCTTTTCCTTTTAAAGCCTGTTAGTGTACGTGAGTCATTGGCTTTTGCAGTTCCAGAATTCTTGGAAACTACCTTGAGTAGATGGTCTATCATTTGGGGTTTTGTCAGACCAGAGTATTTCCTTTCTTTACCCATTTCAGCGCATATAACTTCTAAAATCTCTGCTCGAGTCCAAGAGCTAAGGAATTCAGGAGCAGCATTCGTAGACCATCGAGCAATTTGGTGAACCAGTTCTCTTTTCTGTTCCAAGCTTAACCGACTACATTTGTCTGGATCAAGAACATAACCTCTACATTTCGCAGGATCAAGGCAAGAACCTGGAAAATTGGAAAGCACGGGAAAGAAATTTCTGAAAAAATAATCTCCCAAACTGAAAGCTAAAGAATGTACACTTCCCTTGAAAGTATTGTATTCATTACATTAGATAAAAAAATTCAATATGCATTTACGCACATCCCAAATATAGGACATCCAGAGGGCATCAAGAATTATAATTATGCCTAACTTATTTCTATTCAGTATATACGCAAGATTATGATCTATCTCTCGGATTTTTATAAAATATTTTTTGGTACCGTTGTTCCTAGTTCTGTTACATTATCTTCACAGAGCTTCTCATCAAACACTTTTAAACTATATGAGATACAAACATAGAAAAAGGACGGAAGAACGAAAGAATCGGCCTTGGTGAATCATCAATGACAAAAGGCAACAATCATATGAATAGAAGTTGCACCAGGAAATTATCCGGCCTTTCCTGGACAAGCGTTGGACAAGCATTGATGGTCTTTCGTGAGGGTCTTGCATACTATGAAATTCCTGTAGGCAACTCTAAGAGAAGTTTACACAATGTTTTAAAACCGATTCATGACTATGTTGCAGTTAGGAAACACAATCACAATCCACAACTACATTTCTCTTGATCTGCAGACAAATGCTCTACCACTGAGCTATGGACCCAGTCAAAAACAACAACATTTTTCTTAACCAAGGGTAAAACTATAAAAACCCATATTAGATTCAGAGTTATCATCCATAAATGCATACATTATCAACAGTGGATAAAGCAACAACAAAGGTTATAATATCACACATATAACTTGACGACATAGTAGAGAGGAAAAAAAACATACATACACAGAGAGAGAAGGGAGATTTAAGTAACAGTGACATTACAAGAGAAAACCCCAGATAGAAACTGACCTAATGATAATGCTGGTTCCATGGGTGTAAAGTAATTCTCGTCTGGTTTCCCCATTGCTTCCCTGAGAATTCCACTGTTCGGACACCACTCAAAACCCCAAAAACCTCTTCCACGGAGCTAGTTTAGAAAAGAAAGGAACTCATGGGAAGAGTCCAACATAAATCGGACGGAACTTAGAGGAGGAAGAGTCCAATAAACAAGAGAAGAGAAGTTGTTTTACTATGGAGAGAGAGAAGAGAGTAAAGAGGAAGATAGAGATAGAGAGAGAATAAATCGGACGGATATAAAAATGTTTTTCTATTAAAGGTAACTTAAAAGAGTGTCAGATCTTGCGGTGATGATTCAGAAACTAATGACAATCCAACGGCGATTACAGGGTATTTGTCATTATCTATAAAGTGAATCATCAAGGGACAGCGACTGTCCATTCTGAATCCATCCTATATTGCTGAAGTTGGTGCCATATGATATCATATACGGGTGGGTATAGGTAACATCGTCAATATGTAAAAGTTTTTTCTTTCTTTCTTTTGGGTGATTGATTATGAATGAGCAGGCAACAACTAAGTTAATGGATCATCAGGTGATTTGACGATTTGGATGGCCTAACACTGTCGTACTCCTAAAACTTTCCTTGTGTTTATCTGTCTTTTGCCGACGAGATTCATGAGATTACACTTAGAACGTATGGGAGTGGGGCACCTTTGTTGCCGTATTGAAGTGGTGATGAAAAAGTTCAACGGTCTGTAACCTATGAACTAACACAAGCTATTTTCCTTACCCCGTGGGTGATTCTTTCAGACTCTTGATTCTCCATTCCAGTTACCCAATATCATTTTCACGAAAGCTTATCATATCTGAAATATACTTGCTTATAAAACAAAATCCGTTTCAAATACCACTACCTGGTTTTAAATCTTCGCAAGCAACTGAACATCCTAATTTTATAGGATGTTGCTTATAGGCACCAGGTGAAAGGTAAAATCATTAGTTGACTAGAGAATTACATTGGATTTTAGCTCCCTTATAATGTCTTCATGAGATTATGTTGTTCATTTCTTTTCATATATGCCACAATATACATATACTAAGGTATCCCAAATCTTCCTTATCTCATCTTTGGGTAACTATTATAGGATGTTGCTTATAGGTGCCAGGTGAAAGGTAAAATTAATATGAAAAGAATTACATTGGATTTTAACTCCCTTATCATGAGATGTCAATTTACTTCCAAAGATTATGTTGTTCTTTTTAAGTACCTCTCTTTTCAATGAATTTTCTCTTTGACCGATCAAAAAAAAAAAAAAAAAAATGTTGTTCATTTTTCTTTTTCATATTTGCCAAAGTATGACATTTGATATGATGTCTCACATCTTCATATTCTTGTCTTTTAAGTGGGTAGTTTTCCATGCTATCATGTTTTGCAAAAGAGATATCCTCCGAGGCATTTTGAAAGACTTCATGAATTAAACCTGAGATGTGTAAGGGAAGTGGAGTGGTAAGTGGATAACATCTTCTTCTTCTGAACCACATAGCTTGCAGGTGGATAAACTGAATAAAAGAGGATGTCAGATTCAAGAAACAAATTGTTGTCTCCGCAACGAGGAACCAGAAAATGTCAACTATATTAATTCACTGCAGATTCTTAAAGAAATTTAGAATGTATCACTCACCAATGTTCTTCAAAGTCGATAGGGATTTGTGAAGAGCAAATCATATAAAAACTTAATCTTTTGGGGGTGTGTCCTTCTTCCATAAAGAAATAATATTGTTAAGGACCTTTGAACATTCAATCGCTAAATCATATTTCGAAATTTTTCACAAGACAAGCTTGACTCGAAACATCTTCTTAGTTAATCTACTATAAATCATACGACATAGTCTCAATAGATAAAATGATGGTATAGTGAGTAAAATACAATGGTTCAGTCTTCACATACCTGATACAGAAGTTCTCCAAAAAGTCTTCGTCGATCTTCAGTCTTCAAGGGTGATCTCTGATACTATACTACAATTCTAACCTATCTGAAGCTTGACTTAGTAGACTAGAAATCATGATATAGTTTTGATCACCTAACATTGACAACAAGCTTGAGATAGCAAAACTTGTAGGTTCAACCGAGAAACGCTCTAGTAGTATCTACTAAGAAAACAAGAAGAACAATTTGAAATCAAATAGGGCTTGAAAATCTCGCATAACCTTTTTTTCCCACCATCAGATTGAAATAAAAAACTATAAAAGTTTCAATTACATTTTTGCAATCTCCTACCAAAAATAAGTCTGAAGTGTCCTCCATCTTTAAATCCCATTTAGTTGCATCTTTAATGGCAAGACATTCTGCTTTCTCGGGATCAATGGTTAAGCCTGATGAGGTTTTCGCTTGAAGTTGGTTTTTATTATTGCCCAGTAGGATAGCCGCTACTCTATATTTTCCTGAAATATATTCATAAGAAGTATCAATAAGTGGGATTTTCTTGTTTTTGCAAAACAAACTTTGCAAGTCATTTTGAAACACATCAACTTCTCTCTGATCTTGTCTATTAGCTTTCCTGCCCATAGAATATTTACGTAACAAAATTTCTCTTGCCAGATTCATAGGGTCTAGTTTCTGATTTTTAAAAAGAACGTTACATTTATGCTTCCATATTGCCCAAGCAACATAAGGTGCATGTTAAGTAAAAAAAAACAATATTTTTCTAACTTGATCTTCAATCTATACCCGTACAGAAGTAACATGAGATCTAAAATCAAATGTGACAGACCTAAAACAAACCAAACAACAATACTAAAAAAGACATATAGGAAAAATATGTAAAGGGTATTCAACATAATTATTATCTCATAAGAAACATAAAGGATTAACATTATGGGTTATAGCTGCCAATCTATTATTCATGTCCAAAGCTTTAGAGAACAATTTCCAAACAAACACTTGTACATTAGGCTGACAGTTTAGTTTTCATATATGCTTCAAAATTGGATTAGAGTCCTCAAAGTCTTTGGTCAAGACTTTTTAAGTTTATTTTACTGTAGGGAGTCGATCCTAACAATGCAACCATTTTAGTTCATCCATTTCTATATCGGGTACAAGAAGAGTTGAAATTTTAGTACAATTTCAAGAGCAAAGTAAGTATTTAAAATATCAGTTTTTAATTGACCATACACATTAATTAACACGGTGATTTTAGAATGAGTTTCCTCCTCAATTACCATCGGATAAATAGGAAAAGCAATACTAGGTATCAAATTTTCTAGCCAAATATCTAAACAAAAATTCCTAAATAAGTCACAAATGCAGTTACTTCTTAAGATTTCCGTCCCCTTTCTAATTTTCTCTCAAATCCAAGATATCTAGGATCTCCTAAAACTAAATAAAGGATTAGTATTTGCAAAATGTTTTGATCTCCATAATATTAACCCACAATGCATTAGGTGAGTTTACTAATCTCCATGCAAGTTTTGCAAACATTAACACGTTAAAAAATATATTATTTCTAAGACCCAAACTCCCTTGAGCTATAGGGATGCAGATGGACTTCCATGACTTACGATAAGCTTATTTTTTGGGGTCATTTCTTATTCCACCAAAATTCTCCCTGCAACAAATCTATATCATCTAAGATTTTGGTTAGTAACTCAAAAGATCTCATTTGAAAAACTGGAAAAGTAGAAGTGATAGAAATATTAAGAATAGTTCGACTATCTTGAGAAAGTAATTTTGATTTCCAACCCTTGAGTCTGGTATAAGTTTTTTCACGAAAGAAATCAAATTGAGAGTTCTTGATCAATGAAAAAACAAAGGAGCGCCGAGATACTTATCACCTTACAATTATCTTACAATGTTTTTGACACACCTTTTGGGAAAAGTGGATGCCTGATTTTTGGAAATTAATAGCATGTCCACTTGAAGAGCAGAAAATATTAACAACATCCAATAATTGTCTAACATATGCAAATAGTAGGAGAAGAACTAACATCCTTTAATCGTTCAATTTTCTTATCAGACTCGAACTTAACAGGAAATCTAATAAGTTCTTCTTTTGATTAAGACTTTTTTTTTTTTAATTAATTTATCATGGGACTTTGTTTATTGTTTAGCAGGAATATCATTAACGGATCAGATGCTTTTGAACATGAAGGAACAATATGGGGGTTTATAAATACACTCCTGGTCAAATGAATGAGATCATGCAAGACAAAATGGTTAACTTGATCATGTTGTGTACCAGTTTTGCTACAAATTATGCCATCCATGTGACTGTTGTAGACTCGTTAGATATTTTAATTAACTTCCTTCAAAAAATTGTTTACACGCCAGGAAGCGACAAATACCAGCTGGATAAGGTCAACTAAAGTCAAGAATCTTGAATGAAAATGTCACAAATGTCGGTTGTTAAATATAAATAAGTTTTATAATTTTGGGAGATAAATTTATTATGATAATACAAAAAGCTACAATTTATTTTATAAGAAAACTCTAAATTTAAATATTCAATAAAAATAATTTATTATCAAAATATTAATTCAAAGAAGTTAATGAATTTTGTGAAGTGTTTGTGAAACTTTAACTTCTTTAAATTGATATTTTTTAAAATAGTGGCTTCAGTAAAATAATTTAAAAATATTGATTGCGCCATGGGGTTCAAGTGACTAAATAATAATTTAGACAACACAATAATAATGAAATATTACACACTTAATTTTATTTTATTTTGAATACGGGTCTTGTTAATTAGCAGGTTTAATAAAAAAAACTAATTGTTGGCATTGGAAAAAAGTTTTGCTTGTTTTATTGTAGTGAAATCATTTGTTGTAAACGATATGTTCTTTTAAATACAAGGTTATTACTTTCCAATGCAATACGAAATAAAAAAACATTTTCCAGCACAATTTTTTTAATTAAACCTTGTCGTATATTATGAATTAATTAATAAAATGAGAATCTCTAGATTGATTCGTTTGAAGTGTCAATTCGATCAGAATGCTCATATATTAATCAGTGCTTGTTATTCAAGTGTTGTTAACATCCGATGTCTACGCGAGTAATAGGATGGAAATGAACATTACTATTTGAAATGCATACTCTTTAATATGCATCTCAATGAACATTACTAGTTGTTCTTATCTAGTTACTAGGAATTGAATTACTTTCCTGTGGAAAACAAGAAAAAATACATAGACACATATAATACTAAATTAATTAAAGATTACTACCTCACCAGGGAATGTAAATTCTCCATGTCATTAATCAACAATCGCGGGAGGATTCTCAAAAAAAACCTCACCATCTGAAGCGGATTCCATGTTTTCTGAAAGTTTTTTTTTCTTTTTTTTGGTTTGTTTAAAAAACCATGTCCATATTTTGACCTTGATTTCAACATTACCATCTCTAGGATTGGGATTTGGGTGAGGACCCTCTCGGTTGTTGTTTTCTTTTTCGGAGGCATAGCTTCTTTTTGTGTTTGATCTTTTATTCTTCTAAACTCTATGTTTTCTTCTTCTCTTTGTTTTTCTTTATTTGATGCAATTGCTTTTCCATTTCTTCTACTTAAATAGGAGGAGGAGTGAATCCAAATACAATATAGACAACCTACGTATAGATAGATTTGTTACTTTTGATTCTTACCTCATCATGTATATTAAGAATTACCATCTAGTTCTCTTTTGCTGAGTTTATTTTTTTCGAAGAATAGTTAATGTGGTCCTTTGGCATGCTAGAGATGAATGGTTTTAATACATGATTAAGGGGGTTTTATGATTATAATAACTTGTAAGTCTATTATGTTTCTTTCTTTTTTGCTAAATCATAAACTTTATTAACAAGAAGAACTAAAAAGTTTTACACAAGAAACAGAAAAAATAAACAAAGAAAACAAGCTAGATGGTATGAGAGAGCCCTCTTCTGCTGATGCCAATAAAATCAAGGACCTGCTTATCATATCCTTGATTCCAATTAGTGCCCTTCATTCTGTAACTGCCTTCAAAAACCAAAGTAATAATCCTGCTCTTGAATTGAATTGCATTGGTTTTAAAGTACTCAAACATTACCTTATTCTTCAGAAACCAAAGTTCTCTTATTATTGATAAGGCTGCAGTTATCCAAACCTCCTTGAGAAGTGAACTCTTATGCTTTGCCGTAATGAAAATGTCCTCAAAAGTAACTGGATTATGGTGATTGAAAACTGAACCAATCCAATTCCAGATATTAATACTAAAATCATAGCTCCACAAAATGTGATCCATGCTGTCATGATGATTCTTACAAATACAGCATCTTGAAGCAATGGAGTAACCCTGCTTAACTCTTTTAACATCATCCACATAAATGCCATGCATAATTTTCCACACATTACTATATATGTGAGGATGCATATAAGATTTCCAAATTTTCAAAGGCCAAGATAAAGTAGGTTCTCTATGTCTTATGAAGTTGACAATAGAAGAAGTAGAAATTTTACCTGCAGTATCACCAATCCAAACAACAGAATCTAGTCCTCCACTAACAGATGGTAAGGAAGTTGGTATGTCATCTTGGATTTCAACTGGAATGTTCCAGTTTTGCTGAAGAAGTAAATCTTGAACTTTCATAAGCAGATTAGCCTTTACATAATCAGTATACCCAATGATTTCAATTAAAGGTTGATCTCCACACCAAATATCAAACCAGATAGAAATCTGGTCACCAGTGCCTATATGCCATGAAATAGCAGTTCTTAGTTGCTGCCAAGCCCATTTCAAGCCAGTCAAAACTGAAGAATATTTCCATTTATTGCTCCATTGACCCATTCTATCTTTGTATTTAGCTGCAAAGAAGTTCGCACACTCTGCATCTGAAGTATGCAATTTGAACATCATCTTCATTAAAAGTGCCTTGTTAATCACAACAAGCCTTCTCATCCCCAAACCAGCTTCCTCAATAGGAGTACACACTTTATTCCAAGCCAAGGTAGTATAATTTCTAGTTTCACCATCACCAGACCAAAGAAAGTTCCTCATAATAGATTCACACTCCTTAATAATTGACATTGGCCATTTATACACTGACATAGAATAAAGAGGATAACTAGAAAGAATAGATTTGATTAAACTCAATCTATCATGAAAAGCTAAGAGCTTACCTTTCCACCTTGCTAAAGTGTTCTGCATCATTTCTACAATTGGCCACATAATAGAAGACTTAACCCTACCAGGCTTTAAAATAATTCCCAAGTACTTATCTGGAAAAGATGAACACTCCATATGCAGGAAACTTGAAATTTGTTGCTTTCTTTGAGGAGTACAGCCATCAATAAAGCACTTGCTTTTACTTTTGTTTATAATTTGACCAGAACAGTCTTGATACATCCATCAATAAAGCACTTGCTAAAGTCTATTATGTTTCACATTGCACCACTATTGTTGTTTACGACGTACTAACTCAATTTCGCAAGCTTGACATAGATTTGTGGCAATGGGAAAATATGAAACATATTTTTAAAGGAATAAGACCATTAAATACATCATGACCTGATGTATTTCTATCTTGTTTTATTTTGAAGGCTATTATTGGGGCGTCACATTATATTAGAGGGGCGTCACCTAATAGGACAAAAACGGGTCACCCATAGTAATTTTAAAAACCCCTTATCTCAAATAATTTTGTAATGACCAAACAACCCTTATTTAGTTAATTTTAATTTAATTAGATAATAATTGAATTAATGAATTTTGTTATATACTTGGTGAATTCTGGGACAGAGTTTTTGTGGGAAGAAAAACTAGAGAGGAGAAAAAAGAAATTTTTGGAGATTTTGATTCACTCAACCAAAATGGATAAAACAAGTTACCAATTCGAGGTGGGTGAATCTTTATATGAACTCATATTTTTCGATTTACTGCTCATGTTACGGTTGGGTTGACGCTTCGTTCCCAACCATAATTTTTACTTACGGTTAAGTTTGGATGAACTCCAAACCATAACTGGTTTTCAATAGGACAAAAGACATATTACGGTTGGGAAGATGTCATGCCAAACCCAACCATAATTAATTTTTGCAGGTATTTATTGCTCTTTTTACGGTTGGGTTTTGCACAATTCCAAACCATAACTTTTCTTACAGCTAGGTTCGAATTTTTATTTACCAACCGTAAATATTCCTGTGAGTTAGATTTTATTTCTACGGTTGGAAATTCAGATATTACGGCTGGGAAAACCATTTACAGTTGGAATTAATCCAAACCTGGACGTAAAACTACATGCAAATCAAAATTTACGGTTGGAATTAATCCAAACCTGGCCGTAAGTTCTTCACAAACTAAAGTTACGACTAGAAAAGCAGTACCGAACCTAGACGTAACACTAGCAGAAACGTATTAGAACCCTAATTTTACTTCAATTTCATTCAATCTAACCTATTTTAAGCACAAAAACGAGTAAACAAAAATGGGTTTGTTCGATTATTACCTAACATACACCATGGGTTGTTGTTGAGAAGAAAGATGAAGAGGAGCAGTTTTGTTGTTGAATTAGAATAGAAAGGATTAGGTTTTTAAGTTTTTATTTTAGTTAAAAGGTAATCTTGACATTTTGTATTTGTGTTAGGATATCCCATAACCACTTTTTTGGACACTAAGAATACAAGTGAAGCCCCTCTATTAGAGTGTGACGCCCCAATAATATCTTTCTTTATTTTACAAGAATTATTGGAAAATAGTTGGCCTTAATGTCGTTGAATGTATTCAAGATTGCTTTAGCAACATGTCTTTTTTTTTTGTACTTTTTTTTAAAATTTTATTTCTACTTATTATTGGCAAACAGTGCAAGAGGATTTTTATGGATTAAAATCCAAGGTACAATATGTTAGTGCATTGCTCGGTCGAATTTACAAGTGTTGCTATCTCAAGCTTGTTGTCAAAACTATATCTTGATTTTTAGTCTACAATTATTTAAGTCTCGGACTAGGATATAAATGTAGTTGAGAAACATAGGATCACGACAGTCATCATTGCATTCTACCGTTTGAAGGCGAAGATCAACCGAAGCTTTTGGAGAACTTCATCAACAAAAGTTAAGTGAAGACTGAACCACTTATATCTCAAGTTATATTCACTTTCTATCATTTGAAACGATGTCGCATAACTAATTAGACTAGTATGTATATGCAAGAATTTCGAGTCAAGTTTATCTTAATAATTTATCAAAATATTATGGCTAAGATTAATGAACATTTGTTCATACTTGATGAATTTCGATTAAGGACAATTTATTGTTCGGAATCAAAATCATAATTCAAATTTATCACTCGGAAATAGCCTGGAAAAATGATATGTGTCATTGATGTTATTCAGGAATGTTTCGAATCGATTTAGAGAAATATAAAACTACTATTGATTCGGATACAAGATATTGGTATTAGTTTTACTGGGAAAACTGTTACACGTCTGAACTTGAACTACATGTATCGTACAAGTAGCGGAGTAGTTATACATATATCGACTTAAAGATTAGTGGTGAACATATTCTTATGTATATCATATGAAAATCTGTGTGACTCGTGAACCGGATCGGTATGCATGTTCGTACCCAAACCATTCTTGAACTGTGGTTACGGAACCGGGGGTGAGTATCCAAAACAGTACGCAAAATTAAACAGTTATGTGTTCTTGAACTCAGTTTTGTGAACTGCAGAACCGGCGACAGTCTTTGAGTTTCCAAACCGGTACGCAAACCTTAAAAGTTATGTGAACTATGAAACTTAGATTTGGCGAAAAGTTTGCAAACTGATATGCAAACCTAAAAAGTTCTGTGAATTTCGGAACTCAGTTTTGGTTTAAAGTTTCCAAACCGGTGTGCGTACCTTGGCTGAACCGACTCACGAACTACTATGTATTTGTACTGGTACATTTACTAATCATGTTGATTATATTTTCAAGTGTGTTTAAATTATTTCTTCGAGATAATTAGCATTTGATTAATTCTCTATAAATACTAGACTTAATTGATCACATGTTTGTGACTCAGAGTTAATGTCTTAAGTGCTCAGGAAAATGAATATTAAGCTTTTAGATTCAAACCGGCTAGTTTCGGCTAACCATGTTGAACATAGTTTTTGTACACGGTTCGGTTATGGTCTTATCTAACCAGAGTGTATATCTTTCTTATGAAAATCATATTAAAAAAAGAAAAGAAAATCAGATTCAAAGATTCATCTAATGGTGGATATTGTTTTCTTGGTTCCAAAGCTATCTTAGCTTAAACCTAAAACAACCTATGCTTTGAATGTCTATAAAAGGGGAACTTCAAGCAACTAGAATCTTAGAATCCTGATACTACTTTTTGGTGTGTCTTACTTGTATCTAGAGTCGTCCTCTCCATAAACCATTTTAGGGTTTAACGACTATAAAGACTTCATTGGGATTCGTGAATATAGGTCCAATTATCTTTCCATGATAAGTAGAGCATCCTGATCTTGATTTCTATAGAGCTCGCTCCAACGATCAAGATAGATAGTAATCATCAAAGTTTTCTTCGTCTCAGACTTTGTTGATTTCACAAGTTTTATACATGTGAGGTGAATAATAATCCAGGCTGTACTTCGGGTTGCACAAGTTCGGATTTTGAGGATATCTAGACTTTGTAGAATTGCTATCGATCTCCATCACCTTGATCATACGTTTCGATTATAATCAGGAAATCAATTATATATGCGTCATATTTGAGAGGCAGATTTGGTTTAAAGTCTTCAATTGAGTTGAAGAAACTCTTAATTGGTGTGATGTCATCTAAGGGAATCTATTGCGTGGAGTCCTGATGCGATTCAAGAGGTGTAAGGAGTGGGACTGTACCTTAATTGGTGGCATACCTTTTAGGGCTCAACTACATTCCAGTCTGAAGTTAATTGGTAGTAGGCTAGTGTCTGTAGCGGCTTAATACAGTTTGGTATTCAAAGTTGGACCACGTCCTCTTTTTTTTTTTCATTTGCGGTTTCCATGTTAACAAAACTTCTGGTGTTTATGTTATTTATTTTTCCACATTATATTGTTTATCTTTATAATTGAAATATCACAGGTTGTGCGTAGTTCATTCAGTTGATAAATCCGACCTTGTTTGTTGGATATAACTTGATTGGCGCTTGGGAATTCGTCATGGATTTATATCTGTTCGATTTCATTGAGAAATAGAGATAAATCTCTTTGATATCTTTCTTGATTGAGCTCTCTTTTAAGTTGATGCTCTCGGAATTATATTGGAGTTTAGTCCATACAGATTTCCGAACGAATTATTGGGTGTGGTTATTATACCGCCGCTTTTACAATTCGCGTTTCTTGCAATCATGTTGCTGCACTTGATGTAAATTCTCTATAATCTAAATTGATTGATATGAAGGATAAAAATTGCTTTAACTCAACTCTTTCGTTGTTTGTACAACAGTTAAAGAAAACTCTTAAATGAAGAAAAATAAAGTCTCGTAAATAATCTTCCTCATCAATCAATAAAATGAATAGAAAAGTTCACAAAGACTATGATAACGGAACTTGTTCCAAGTGCTACAGATATGGTGATCATATCTCTAGTTGTCCCAATAAGGAGGTTAGTGCGAAAACCAAAGCATGGATGGCAACTCTTGACTACTCTCCTGAGGAAAAAGCCTGTGAAAGTTCTCTCACATACTTTGTTGAAAATCACAATTGTCTCTCCAACAGCTATGATTATTCCATGATAAACAATCTAACTTCCCCAGAAGAGAAAATTGATCTCTTGACCAACGATTTGTACTCAATGAAGAGTATGTTTCAACTAGAGAAGGAATCGTGGATTAAAAGGATTGAAAATCTGGAATGTCAACTGAAAAAAATTAGAACAAGAAAATGCGATATCTCTCAACCATGATCACAAGAAGAATGATCTACTCTCTTCGAAAAACTCCTTTAAAATCAATCAGCATACTACTCCTTAAAACATGTCACATTCGGGCTCTTATTGTAAAGAGAAATATATGATAAAATACAAGGGAACAACAAATCCTAAGTCTTCCTTGTTTGAAAACCAGGATCATCTAAAGATGGATTACACAAAGGTTCTTGAAAAGCCTTCTTCTTGTAATTTACCTTATCAGAAGAAGAGAAGAAAATCTCCTAATAAATTAACATTACTTTCAAAGAGATTTTCAGAACCATTCGTAGTTTGAAAAACTCGATAAACAAAGCATGCAGAACATTGTGGGAAAGAAAGATGGTCCTCATTGGCCATTCCTTTGTAAAGAGAAATCAGAGACAATGAATAAGGAAAATTTTCCTCACCTCTTGAGAAACCACCTAATCCTCTACTAGATGGGAGAAATTACAAGTTGAAATAGTTTCTGAGATTGTTCTTGTTTTCCCATGAACAAGAACCGTAATATCCAAGAGGGGTGTGAAAAGGTTTCTGATGTATCATAATTCTTGAGCTTAACAAGAATCTTTATCATGATTAACTTGTTCTTGTATCTCTTTCTTGTGCTCTAAATTTGTTTATTGAGCTAAGAACCATTTCTTGTGCTTTTGTTTGTGAAAATATCTTGCACACGTCCTGGGTATGTGTATGGATTTTGTCTGACAAAGCCTTTTTGGAATATCCAAAATTCTTTTAGGGTTTTGGTCAAAGGTCCCTTTTTGGAAATCATTCGTTATCTTTTTCCTTTTAAGGTTGAAGGTTTCATTTCTTGAGCAAACATTTAATTTACCTTTTAATCATGTCCTCATCAAGTCTTTCTAGTAAAGGAAATGATGTCTGGAGTGTTCTCTTTCCCTCTAGGAAAGTTTGTTTTTATTCCTCTGATAGTGAGTTAAGTCAAGACAAGCGTGATTCCTCTTCTGATGTGAATCCCTCAATATCTCAACTTGATAATCTCTCACTAACTATGAATCTTGTTTTGGAACAAGTACATGCCTTGAAGAATGAACTCGAATCTTCAACCAAAAGACTTGAGGATAAGATTAATAATATCGAATCCAGGATTGATCTGATCGAAGATGAGCTTGATGAATATAGGGAATATATGAAGAGTCTTCAAAGTAAGTGAAATGTCTTTTGTTCTTTATTAAAATAATATCTAAGAAACTTATTCTTATGTTTAAGAAGGATAACTAGGATTTTGAATAGAAATTATTGTGATTACACATAGCTATTGCCAACGATTTTCATCTTGTAATGTTTTTAGATTTATTTATTTAAATTCTAAGTTATTTGGAAGATGATTTTTGCAGTATTTAATCTTTTTGATTTCATATATTGCAATTGATTATGAGATGTATGCCTTTACGTTCGTAAACTGTGCTAGTATCTCATAAATGCTCAAAAGTTAAATCTATTATGTCTTTATGCAAATATTGATAAAATATAGAATGAACATTTGAAAATTCCGCAGTATTGATCTTTCCCTGATCCACTTTTATGTGAAAGTACTATATGGCTCCGTAAGTTTTCTTATGTTGAGTATTTTTAATTAAATTAATCAATAAGGTCTCCTTGTGGTTAATTTATTCGAGTATTCTGGATAAAAATCTATGAGATTTGTTAACGTCCAAAGAAATCCTTCTTTTCTTGTAAATGTAAGGTCGCTCATGTTGTTCTCTTGGGAATGACATCAAATGGGGGAGAATTCTTAAAAGAACTTGTGCTTAATTGCCATATCTTTGTGGGGAGTGCGGCTGTGGAATATAGTAGGAGTTATCTTGTATCTTTATAAACTCCTTGATGAATACACTAAGTTTTGACTATGTGAAATCATCGATACAAAGTTGATATGTTCTCTTTTAGTCATGAATTATCTCTTTGAGAAGTTCATTATGATCCCACAGTTTTCGTACATTTGCCAAGTTACACCGACAAAAAGGGGGAGAATTATTTGGTAGTTCACACTACATACATATGGATTACAGATCATTATATAAGGGAGAGTGGTTTTTATTGTAATATGTAAGTATTGATTAAGGGGGAGTGATATATATCACCACAGTATTATTTCAAAGTTGTGATGCAATTGGACTTTGATTCGATATAATAATACTATGACATTGTATAACAATGATTGAGAATATATGTTTTCTTATTGTTATGGCTACGGATATTCAACAACAATGATGCTGAGTTGAACACGTTCATAATCGCTCGATTACTTGGGGTAGCGAAGAATTCAAGGAAAGTTACAAAGTTTATTTATTTTGTAAACCAAGGAAATCAAACATGATGGATGAGAAGCTTCAAAGTTTATTTATTTTGTAATCCATATGTATTGATAGATTTGTCACTAAAATTGACAAAGGGGGAGGTTGTTAGAGCACGCAAGCGTTGCTATCTCTAGCTTGTTTGTCAAGTTTAGTTGATCAAAACTATATACTTGATTTCTAGTCTACTTATAGCTATGTCTCGGATTAGGATAGAATGTGTAGTTGAGATTTAAACTTCACGGCGTTCACCAATTAAAGAAGAAGATCTACTGAGGAGCTTGGAGGAACTTCATCAACAAAAGGTATGTGGAGACTAAAACTTATATATCACTTAGAAGTCTATTCTATTCTATGTTCTAATGAGATTAAGTCGTATAGCTATATAGACTTTTATATTATACACATTTGATATTTCTAGCCAAGTTTATCTCGCTTATTTCTCGAAATATGTGTTGGAAGCTTTTTGATTTAGCTATGTTTATCTCGCTTATCTATTTCTTGTATTCTTGACGATTTTAGTTGGAAACAATTTATTTGTTGGAAACTAAATATTAAGTCAAAAGATGATCATGTAAAAATTACCTTGAATATCTTTTATGATTTTGTGTGAGACAATCATTTGATGTTAGCTTGGAAGTTTTGTATTGATCATTCGATCACTTGAAAATTACTTGAAGCTAATGGTATGTGTGAGATTACCATTATCGTCTTCTAAGGATTTTTCAATGACTGAAATGAGAGTTTAGAACGATTACCCATGTCTGGATACAACATGGTTTTCATATCCAGTATGCGAACTGTATTGTGATGATTCAGGTCCGGAACTCTTGTTTGCGTACCTAGTATGCGAACGGATTTACCTAAGAAGTTTTGGAAATCTTCTTTGCGTACCTAGTATGTGAACGTTTACCTGAGTTGGGTCCGGAACAGTTGTTTGCGAACCGGGTTTGCGAACGTCTTGACTAGGCCAAGTTCCAGAGCTACTGTTCGCGTAACCAGTTTGCGAACACAGTGGTTAAGTTCTAAAATCGGTTATGTATGATTCTCATACTCATGAACTAAAACATTTATGATTTAAGGAATGCAAATTAACTTTGAAATCATGGCTTAATGTTCATGAATTGATTCTTGTATAAGTACTTTGTACGATTACGAATCAATCCGATTTCTTTTCAATTTGTTCATGAATATTTCTATGAGATAATGAACAATTGAACAACTCTATTTAAAACACAATTGAATTCATTTAATTATCTATCATGATTGATTGATCATCATATTTGATCTTGAACTGTTAGATGAATACGACTAAAACAAAAGTGTTCATATGGCTAACTTCGGTCAACTGTTATTAAGCCAACCTGATATACACATTTAGGTACGGTTTCCCATATCTAAATATAAGTATATTTAATTTGTGTGTAACAAGATAAGACCATATAATGATGGAGATTGATTGCTTAATTTCTAAGATGACATAGCTTGAATCTTAAATCATGAGTTATATAACGGTGAATATTGAATGCTTTGTTACTAAGCTATCTTATCTTTGATTGTTAGCAGCCCTGATTTGAAAGGCTATATAAAGGAGAACTCTAGAAACTGAAAACCTAATACCAACACTTTCTTGTGTCCTAGTTGCAAACTAGATTCGATTCTCCTTTAAATTAGGTTTTCCAAAACCATTATTAGGTTAACGACTTGGAGACTTCATTTGGGATCCGTGAAGCCAGATCCAATTATTTTATCTGTAGTTGCGTATTCTGATCTTACTTGTTCTATCATATTGAGTTTTATCTTCTCTAAGATTTACTCGAGATTTATCCCCGATGGGTAAGATATAAAAAGTAAACTGTTCTTCGTTTCAGACTCTTGTGATTCCGTAATAACTTATTTTGTTAATCAGTTAGGTTATTATGAGGTGACTAATATTTCTAGGCTATTCTTCAGGAGTATAAGACTGTATTATTAGTTGGTTCATGTTCACCTTGATCTTGTATCAAAAGACGGAACAAAAATAATAAAGGATAAACATATCTTTGGGAGAAAGATTTGTGTATAAGTCTTCGACTTTATGTCATAGAAACTCTTAGATGTGGGTGAGATCAGCTAATGGAATCAAGTGCGCAGAATCCGATGTGGTTCTAGAGGCGTAAGAAACGCGAATGTACCTTAATCGGTGTGAGACTTGGTTAGGGATCAACTACATACCAGTCTGAAGTTAACTTCTAGTAGGTGTTAGAGCATTGCTCGGTCAAACTCGCAAGCATTGATATCTCAAGCTTGTTTTTCAAGTTTAGTTTATCAAACCTATAGTCTTGATTTCTAGTCTACTTATAGTTATGTCCCGGATTAGGATAGAATATGTAGTTGATCTTTATACTTCACGGCGTTCATCAATTGAAGACGAATATCTAATGAGGAGCTTGGAGGAAATTTATCAAAAAAAATGTTAGAGCATTGCTCGGTCGAACTCGCATGTGTTTCTATCTCAAGCATGTTTGTCAATGTTAGTGATCAAAACTAATTTCTTGATTTCTAGTCTACTTATAGCTTAGTATCGGTCTAAGACAATTAAGTATAGATGAGATCCAGATTCCATGGCGATTATCTTACAAATATGAAGAACTTATCAAGGAACCATTGGAACTTCATTCGACTAAAAGGTATATGGAGAATTGAACTCATCTATCACTCAAAAGTCTACTCTATCTCCTACTCTTCAGATAAAAGTCGTATACGTATGATAGTTTTCATACGTACATATTTGATATTTCGGGAAGAGTTTACTCTCCTATCTTTTTCTCGAAATATGTGTTAGTAAGATTTCGCTTTAACCATTTTCATCTTTACCCGTGACGAAAGTCATGATGACGTTTCAATCTTGAAAATAGCTTTGATGACAATAGTCGTGAATAACGATTGTTATAACATTATAGAAGAATGTTTCAATGATTGAAATGTAGAGTTGAGATTACCACCTATATATATTAGCATATATAGTGTGTTCGTACATTAGTGTATAAATCCATGTACCGGAAACCAAGTGTGTGCATATGTATGCATGCGGTATTGGTGAAGGAGACAGGTTGGGTACGCATACCCGTACGCGTACTGGAAGAACTTTCCTCCCGAAAAATTCTGCTGAGTCTGGAATTTATGAACTCATAAACCAGTCACCTTAGGTATGCGTACTGGCGAAACTTTTCTACCCGAAAAGTTTTGCTGAGTTTGGAAATTAAAACCAACTCAAAGTTCTGTAGCTAAGGTACGCATACCCGTACGCGTACCCAAGCTGGTTATTTCTCAAATCGGTAGTTCATGAACTTAAAATAATAAATTATAAGGAATGCAATCTTTGCAAATCGTGGCTATATTATTCATGAATTGATTCAAATGAATCAGACTGATTTTGTTTCAATTGTGTTTATGCATAAAGACCCAAGCAATTGAATAACTCTTCAACTAGTTCATATGAGTCATTTGAACTAGTTATGAGAAGATGAATATGGTTAATATGAAAATTCTCATATGGCTAACCATTGGTTAACTATTTGTGAACCGACTAAGTGTACACGTTTAGGTACGGTTACTCAAACTTAAATGAAATACATTTCATTTTTGTGTGACAAGATAAGTTTCGATCTAACGGTTGAAAGATATTATCTTGGTTGAATCAGGTTTTTCATCTAACGGTGAATATTGAATGCTTTGTTACCAAGGTAACTTAGATTGCAAACCCTGATTTGAAAACTATATAAAGGGGAACTCTAGCAACTGGAAAAACTAATCCTCACACCTCCTGTGTGATACTAGTTACTTTTGCTAGATTGTATTCTCCTTTAACCTTAGGTTTCTTCCCGAGACCCTATATGTTAACGACTTGAAGACTTCATTGGGATTGTGAAGCCATACGAAACTACTTCTCTTATAGTTGAGCGATCTGATCTTGTCATTTTCTATCATACGAGTACAATTGAATAATTGGCTTGAGATTATATCTCTGATAGGGTACGATAAAAAAAAATCACAAACATCTTCGTCTCATCGTTTGTGATTCCGCAATATCTTGTTTCGTTACCATACGATTAAGATTATTGTGAGATGATTGATCATTCTAGGCTGTTCTTCGGGAATATAAGTCCGGGTTATCAATTAGTTCCTATTCACCTTGATTTCTATCAAAATATGGAACAAACTCATAGGTTTATCTGTGGGAGAAAGGTTTATCTATTATCGTAGACTTTTCTGTGTGATACAGATTTGTTTATTAAAGTCATCGACTTTGGGTCGTAGAAACTCTTGGTTGTGGGTGAGATCAGCTAAGGGAATCAAATGCGTAGTATCCTGCGAGGATCATAGACGTAAGGAGCATAATTGTACCTTGAATTAGTGTGATATTGATTAGGGTTCAACTACAGTCCATACCGAAGTTAGTTTGTAGTAGGCTAGTGTATGTAGCGGATTAATATAGTGTGGTGTTGTATCGATCAATTGTGAAATCCAACCTTTGGTTGTTGATTGGAAATTAATTGATCCTTGGATATTGTTCTTTGGTACCATCGAAGTTTATATCTCTCGTATTTGATAAAGTCTCACAAATTTCTATTTGTTTGAGTATAGATTAAATCGAGAGATAGAGATATTAACTCCTTGATATGCTTTTAATTAAGATTGAGTATGACTGTCTAGTTGATTCTCTTAAAAGTATATTAGAGTTAGTCCATACACATTGCTAATCGAAATATTTGGTGAGGTTGTTAGACCCCCGCTTTTTCAAAAAGGTACGTGGAGACTAAAACTTATCTATCGCTCAGAAGTCTATTTTATTCAATCTTCTAATGATACTAAGTCGTATAGCTATATAGACTTTTACATTATACACATTTAATATTTCTAGCTGAGTTTATCTCGCTTATCTATTTCTCGAAATATGTGTTGAAAGCTTTTTGATTTAACTATGTTCATCATATTCTTGATGAGTTTAGTTGTACATAATTTATTTGTTGGAAACAAAATACTAAGTCAAAAGATGATCATGTGAAAATTTCCTTGAAACATCTTACATGATTTGTGTGAGACAATCATTTGATATCGACTTGGAAAGTTTCGTATTGATCATTCAATCACTTGAAAATTACTCGAAGCTAATGGTTTGTGTGAGACAGCTATTTTCATCATATAAGGATGTTTCAATGATTGAAATTGGAGTTTAGAGTAATTAACCATGTCTGGATACAACACGGTATGCATAACTAGTATGCGAACTGTTTTGTAATGATTTTGGTCCGGGAAGTTTGTTGGCGTACCTAGTATGCGAACGGTTTTATCTGTAAAGGTCCGAGAACCTTATTTGCGTACCTAGTGAAAAAGCGGGGTCTAACAACCTCACCCAATATTTCGATTAGCAATCTGTATGGACTAACTCTAATATACTTTTAAGAGAATCAACTAGACAGTCAGACTCAATCTTAATAAAAAGTATATCAAGGAGTTAATGTCTCTATCTCTCGATTTTATCTATACTCAAGCAAATAGAAATCCGCGAGTCTTTATCAAATACAAGAGATATAAACTTGGATGGTACCAAAGACCAATATCCAAGGATCAATCAATTTCCAATCAACAACCAAAATTTAGATTTCACAATTGATGGATACAACGCATAACCTATGATATTTCAATTATATAACAAAATATAATGCGGAATAGAAATAACACAGACACCAGAAATTTTGTTAACGAGGAAACCGCAAATGCAGAAAAATCCCAGGACCTAGTCTAGATTGAACACCACACTGTATTAAGCCGCTACAGACACTAGACTACTACAAACTAACTTCGGTCTGGACTATAGTTGAACCCTAATCAATATCACACTGATTCAAGGTACAGTTGCGCTCCTTATGTCTCTGATCCCAGCAGGATAACCTTACCTAAATGTGTACATTTGGTTTGTTCACAAAGAGTTAACCAAAGGTTATCCATATGAGCACTTTCATATCAACCATATTCATCTTCTTCACAAATATCTCAAATGACTCAAAAGAACTAGTTGAAGAGTTGTTCAATTGCTTAGATCTTTATACATAGACACAATTGAAACAAAATCGGTTTGATTCACTTGAATCAATTCATGAACAATATATCCAAGGTTTACAAAGATTGCATTCCTTAATGATTTATTGTTTAAGTTCATGAGCTAACCGATTTGAGAAATATAACCAGCTTGGGTACGCGTACGGGTATGCGTACCTAAGGTGGCTGGTTTACTAGTTTGCAAACTACAAACTCAGCAGAAATTATCGGTTCGAAAACTTCCGCCAGTACGCGTATGGGTATGCATACCTAACCTGTCTCCTTCACCAATACCGCATGAACACATATGCACGCACTTGGTTTCCGGTACATGGATTTATATACTAATGTGCGAACACACTATATATGCTTATATCCATAGATGGTTACGTAATCTCAACTCTACATTTCAATCATTGAAACATTCTTCTATAATTTTATAATAGTCGTTAGACATAAGAATCGATTATCGTCATCAAAGCTATTTTCAAGATTGAAACGTCATCATGACTTTCATCACGGGTAAAGATGAAAAGTGGTTAAAGCGAAAGCTTACTAACACATATTTCGAGAAAAAGATAGGCGACAAATGTGTATGTATGAAAACTATCATACTTATACGACTGTTGTCTCAAGAGTAGGAGATTGAGTAGATAGATTTTTGAGTGCTAGATGAGTTCAAGTATCCACATACCTTTTGGTCGGGTGAAGTTTTACTGGTTCCTTGAGTAGTTCTTCGTCTTCTTAAGATAATCGCCATGGAGTCTATAGTTTAACTATACTTAACTATCTTAAACCGAGACTTAGCTATAAGTAAACTAGAAATCAAGACGTATAGTTTTGATCACTAATATGAACAAACATGCTTGAGATACCAACACATGCAAGTTCGACCGAGAAAATCTCTAACAATCTCCCCCTTTGTCAATTTTAGTGACAAAACTATCAATTTATATGTATTACAAAATAAATAAAACTTTGTAGCTTCTCGTCCACATGCTTGATCTCCTTGGTGCTTCAACATTACTCGAAAACTTCGTCTTTTCCCAGTACTCCCATGATTCCATAGATGTTCAGTTCAGCATCATAGTTGTTGAAGATCCGTATCCATAACAATGAGAAAACAAAAGCTCTCGATCATTGTTATACAGTGTCATAGTATTATTACACAACATCAAAGTTCTTATATCACAATCTTGACAACAATACTATGGTGATATGTATCACTCCCCCTTAGTCAATACTTTCGTATCAACATGAAAACCACTCCCCCTTACATAATGATCCGAAAACCATATGTATTTGTAGTGTGAACTACATATTAATTCTCCCCCTTTTTGTCAATAAAATTGGCAAAGGTACGAAAACGGGATCCTAATGAAATTTTCACGGAGACGCTTCAAGACCAAAGAAAAGTACATATCAACTTTGTTTAGATGCAATCATAAATCCGAAACAAAATGCATTCATCAAGAAGTTTATAAAGATACAAGATAACCCCTAAAAATTCCACAACCGCGCTCCCCACAAAGAGATGGAAATTAAGCACAAGTTCAAAAGAACTATCCCCCATTTGATGTCATTCCTAAGAGAACAACAAGAGTGACCTTACTTTTACAAGAAAAGGAGGATTTCATTGGACATCAAAAACCACAAAAATGATTTTGTGTCCAAAATTCTCAATTAGACTAACCACAAGAGAACCCATGATTAATTTAATCGGAATACACAACCATTATAACCACAAACGAATCTATGATTATTTTAGTTGGAAATGCTCACACAAGAAAACTTATGGAGATGCACAATATATACATAAAATATGGATCAGGGAAGATCAATACTGCAGAATAAACAAGGATTCATCCTATTTTCCATCACTATTTGCACAATGACATTCAAAAGACATAATCCTCGTAAACAAAAATTCATTTTATCTTCCATCAATTATTTGCATAACGACATAATAGGTTCAATTTTTGTTTTTCAAAAGTTCATCGATCTTGTATCAATATTTGCATATCGACATATAAAAGAGATAACTTTTGACATCGTATGGGACAATAATAGTTCACGGATGCAAACACACATATCCCATAACAAATTGCAATATATAAAACCATAAAGATTAATACTGCAAAAATCATCTTCCAAACAATTTTAAAGTTTAAATAAATAAATCTAAAAAAGAAACAAAGATGAAAATATTAGACATAGCTATGTGTAATCACAATAATGGCTATTCCAAACTCTAGTTATTCTTCCTAAAACACAAGAATAAAATTCTCATAAGAAAACTTCCTAGACAAAATAACAAATCTACTAGAAACCGATCACGAGCTAAAGTTCACGTTCGGCAGCTTCACGGGTTTCGAGACTTTTAAGCTTGTGATTCATATTATCAACTGCATCTTCGGAGAAGATATCCTCATTGAGAAGTTCTTTAACATGTGACTCTATGAGACCAAGGTCAGTAGTAACTTTTTTCAACTCGCTTCTAACAACATCAATATCCTTCATTGTATCAACAAGTTGCAGTTTTGCTTCCTCAAAATATTTAAGAAAGTCATGAACCACTTCAATAGAAACCATATCCTCATTCTCAACATCTTAGTGTGAGTAGGCATAGTAGCATGAGGCATTAGGTGCACCTTCTTGTACAAGATTTATTTTCTTCCTTCCTTTTGATTCAAAACCAAAACCCTTCTCAAGAAATCCCTTTCCAAAATCACCACAGAGAGATGAAGAAGAGGACATTCTTGATAACCCAGAAAATAACCTAGAGTGTGCGTACGTGACTTACGTAACTCGATAGGCCGTATATTTAAAGGTTTCTTAGAGAAGGAAGTTTTTAAGGTTTCCTTAATTGATTCGTGTCATTCACACGGGTAACCTGTACGTGTTTAATTTCGACCCAAAAGCAGAACAATAGTCGTACGCATACGACTTTGCTTAAAACTCTTGCAAAACGAGAACCATCATGATGACTCCAAAAATCTATGTCTCATAAGAGAAGCAATTTTTAGAGTACATGAGTATCACCTTGTTTAACCCAAAATTTTTTTGACAACAACAAAACAAAATACTTGTGTAAGTATTTTTACAAGGATACTCAGGCTAAAGACGATAAGAAAATAGCTTGAGAATCTGAAAATACCATTCTAACAAGTATACCTAAACATATCTCCCAACCAGGATTTTTTGTATGAGAGATTTCAACCTTGTGATTAAGTAGCACAAGTATGATATTTTAGCTCATCAAATGAATATAGTTTTTGGTTAAACCTCTTCCTTCTGTACTTTGGAGGAAGACTTTTATGATGTTGTTGATGGTGGATTTTAGTTCAGGGCTAAAATTATAAAAGCCAAATTTTATACGCTGACGTCCTGCAGAGGATAAGGCAATTTGATAAGTGATGAATGCTTCTTCGCTTTATTAATTCACCTAGAATGGAGCATGTAGCAATAATCCCAAATATTATGTGAATTAAATACACAAAATTCATCCAGGATGGAGCATGTAGCAACAATCCCAAATACCCTGTGAATTTTTAGCATTATTAATTAAAGCATGAATTGCCTTGTATTTCCTGTGATGTTCTCAGCAGGACTCTCATTATTGGTGCGGCATGATGAATGATTGTTGCTCTCAGCAGAGTAACATGAATATCCAAGTGTCAATAATGAGGCACGCACGAAATACCCGTACATGCTACATCTCTCGGTGTGTTATACTAGCCCGATTGAGCATATATCTCTCGGTGTGTTATACTAGCTCGATTGAGCATATTTCCTAAGGGAAATCTGGACTTCTCATGTCAGTCTCAGAAACGATCATGGCTACGCAGGTTGTCCGCATGATTTAACCAGCCTAGACGATCCTTATCAGGAGCAGGCTATCACCGCAATGACCACCAGCGGGCTCGTTTATGCCCTGGCCGGTCGAACATATGATATGCCACTAGTGGAAATTAGCAGTTCCGCGACCGTCAGGACAAGTCATATATACGAGTTATACGACCATTTTTAACCGTCTCTGTTGGGGTCTCTGATAAAGCGTCGCTATTTTTTACAACCCTTAGCCGTGGGTCTCAAAATAACGACCGATTTTAAGGGTAACGAGGTCCAAACCCTTAGCTGTGGGTCTCAGATTTGAATTATAATATAAAAAAAATATAGATTCAGATATGTTGAAATGCCTGAATGGCTAAATCTAAAATAATCTGACTGCATCAAAGTCAAGTCAGGTCAAATGGAAGTCAAGTCAAGTCAATTCAAACGAAATTCAAGTCAAAGTCAAGGCAAATTGAACTCAGATTTAACTCAAATGTAACCCAAACTGAAATTCATATTTAACTCAAATTGACATTCATTCATGGTTTATAAAATTACAAAAAAAAGGATGAAATTCTGAGTTCATGTCCAAGCTAGCTACTAAGTTCTAACAACAACAAGCTAAACTAATAGACAATTGATTAAACAACGATAACCTCCTCCGATGATGATGAACTTGGCCAATACTTCATAAAAAGCATAAAATCCATGTGTTGTGTCCCTGCTCTCATTTTCCAAGATTCCTCCACTGCAACCTGAAAAGCAAATCTAAGGTTGTAATTCGGTAAAGCATATATGTACCATATCCTATCATGAGTCCTACACTTTTCCAGGCACGCGTACTGAGCCATTGAACCATGGTTAACCAACTAAGAACGGGGTCCATATTTCCACCATAACTTGACCTGAATCATCACTGCTCATACAACCTTCATATGCACCCACTATACCCTATCTAAATGACTAGAAATGGTGCAGTCGACAGCAGCTGCACTGATGACATTATAACTTCCAAAAGTCGACATGTACTTAAACAACTTCACCTGCCCTTCTGGCCTCGGCTAACCAGCAGCAACTCGTACCACAGAGCCTATGGCAAACCATCTCCTTCATTGTTTTTTCTTCAGCCAACTCCTTACACATAACAGACTCACTGTATCCATAGCTACAACATCAACCATTGACCTCAATTGGCTTGTACCAACCTCTATACACTGCCCACAGATCCATGGCTCACAGCTGAACATAGCAGAGAACTAGTACTTACTTGCTGCCATAAACTCAACTTACAAAATTCTGCCAAGCTCCCATCACAGACACCACCAAGACCCAAAGCAAACATTCACAACTTTCTCCTCTTCAACCATCGTATCTCCTCCATTTTCTCGCCATTGCAATCCAATTCTCTCGGCTCCGTCTTCTCCCTGGAACAACATCAATCGAACTCAAGCCAACCACTGTGACCAGCAAACTCAAGTCAATTCCTTCTTTGTCAACAAAACTTGCTTCTTCTCCGATCATTACAACTAAGAATTAATCAAAACCCATGATAGTCTTCCATATTCTTGGTTCAGGTAATTTCGCAAACACCATATGAGCAGAAACTGATGGTGTTTCTGTCCATCAAGAAATTATCTTCTCCGGTTTTCCATTTCCTGCAAATTCAAGTTCAATCACAACCCAACATTCAAATTTCTTCCAAGACCCTTAAACTAGACTCAATCATCACCATTATTGCCACAATCAACCACATCGACGCCTCTCATATCTGTACGGACAGAGAAAAGAGGGGATGAAATAAATAATTCTTTCTAGGGAAAAGAAATCTGAATATGGCACAAGAGATAAAGGTCAAGGAGAAACTTACATGCACTAGAAGGGGAGATGTTGTACTACGGATTCGACCATTTTTCCAAAAGCAACCAAAAATAGTTCAAGTGCAGGTCTTTGTAAACCAATGCAATCGGGTTATACCTACAGAATTTCAAGTAGTCAAAGAACATCCAAACAACAATTCGCACTGGCACAATTACACAAATTATAATCAACAATTTATGCTAATGATAGATAATTGGAAATTTCAGTAAAACATTCATGGCATGAGAAGCCAAGTATATATTAGAAAAACTTTAAGCATCTAAAATTCTGAATATCCCTTGACGCTTGAACAACTTTTCTCCAAGGCGTGCAAACTTCCCTGGATGCTCGAGGTACTTCAGCATTTCAGTGAATTCGAATAACAAGTATGTAGTATAACTCCTAAACAATAGCAACACCTAGAGTTCCTAGAGACAAAAATAAATGCAACAATATGGGATAAGCCCTGTATCCAGCGATGGATCGAATGCAACTACATAAGAAGTTTCACACAACAATTTCGTCATGAGGACAAAAGCTTGCTTCAAAAAAACACCATATTCTAATGTTTGAGTAACTCCTATCATGTCCAGTGGACTCTAAGCAAAGCCATATCAATGGTAGGTAATCCTTTTTTCTGAAAATAGCAAACCCCAATAATATATGAACCCAGCAGGCAAACCTCCACATTAATTAGCTAAATAATGACTCAATATACAAATTATTACTTCTTAAAATTCTCCGATTCATCTTCTTACCCTCTTTCAAACAACCTCGTTAAGGATCCAAACTCCATCTGAAACATAAACATAAATAGTTCATCAATATCGAATTAACCAAATCTGAGAGTAACTCATAGAGTAGATTTGTCTAACAGGTTATAAGCAATTGTAAATAAAGATATGGAGTATCAAAAACTAACTTGAAATGGAATCCAATTGTTAGCAGAGAATATCATATTCAGTCAAATATGAGACTCTTCGTTAATAGTTGACAATTACTCCATGATTAGTTGGAAATGCAAGGTTAGCATCAACGAGTTCTTCATATGATAATGGTGATAAAAAACTAGTTCCCGCAAACCATCTAATTGTGCATCTATTATGTATAACTTAAGTAACTTAACTGACCTACCAAGTTACTGACAAATTTTACCAACAAATGATGAAGTTGCACTTGAACAAGAGGGTAAGTTTTTATGTAAATAAGCATAACAGTAGTGACCTTGAAGAAAGTCATACAAAAAAGGCACCCTTGCTTTGCACCAAGGCCTCGTTTCATATGACATGATCCCCTGGCAAAGATTGTGGTATCCATAAGCTTGAAAAGCAACGAATGGGGCAAATATGCATAGAGATCGCAAAGCTCCGTCTATAAGAGTCATCGCTGCCAACTTCAACAAAAATAATTATTACATCTACTTTAGTCCATCACTGGATTGAGTGAGTAATAGGCAAAATGACAGCAATTACATTCATCCAAGCTAAGCATATATTCTAAATGTCAGTTAGTTTTTTTCTCACAACAGACGAAGTAAGTAACAAAATAAATAACAACTTACCCTAATACGTTTTTTCTGGAAGATAGCATCATAGGCCTGATGCATTGCCTGATAACAGATAAAGCCAGCATTAAGCACACCATTTGATCTTGTGAAACCAGAGAGAGCAAACAGAAGCACGGCGATAGTGTTTCCACCGGATAGTAAGTGGTAAATACCACCGAGAGAAAACAAGGAATACAACCTCTTTGTATATCTATTGAACCAGGACGACGATTCAGTTTCACCATTGACAATAGAAAAATGTATATACATATTACTTATTAAAGCTTCAAATTGAAAAAAGGCTAAGAGATTACACTGATGAATAGAATATGGAAGCTGGATTGAATCAAAATAACATGGATGCAGGAAATGCAGTTTTTCTGTCCTTCAAGAGAATAATTGAAATCCTGCGATTGCAACATGGAAACATGACACTCAGCACTTGTATCAAATAAAACAGAAACGAACCCGCTTTACGAAAATGCAGTCTACTCACTAGATTAAATCAATAATGATCTGTGAATACTGTTATTTACAACAAAATCACAATTAAATAAGGACAATAAGAAGTCATTTTATCTGTAAAAAATATGAGAACCGGGAATAAAGCTTCAAAAGATTCAAACCATATAAAACGTATTTAAAGAAATAGATTAACATAAAAAACTTACTTACCAGATTTTTGGATTTCTACAGTTACAATAGGATAAAATCTGATTTCCTCAATTAGATCGGGAATTCCAAACTCATACTTTCAGATTCAGAAATCCAAGAACACCCCAAAAAAAACATCTTTAGCAGTAATCATTCATGAGATGATTATTCAATTAGATCTACAAAGAGATTTTGATAAAACCCCCAAAAATGAAAACAAAACAAACATGGATTGAATGTGTTCCCAGCAGATTTGAGATCTATAATTCGACTAGTGATTTGAGGGATTTCAGAAGAAAAATCAAGAGAAGGGTTTATTAGCTTTGTTGAAATAGCATCTTGGGTTCTGATTTCTCCATTTCCATGAGATTTTAGGGTAGAGATGGAGACCGAGAGCCGAGAGAGAAGAAGAAGAAAGAGAAAGGGAGATAAGAAATGGGAGAGAGAAAAAGGCATTTATATGCTCGATGAAATAATAAAAAACTATCAGATATAAATAGGTTTTCATGGGTCGCGGGATCGGTAGCAGATTTGGGGCAAAATGGTAATTATTCGGCAACCGCTATTAATCATCTCGGATTTTTTCCGTGTTTTTATGATATCAGAGACCGCTATGTGTGGTCAACGGTACAACTACCGTCATTGAGGGTCTCGGATGTGGGTTGCTAAACACCTATTTTCCACTAGTGTGCCCCCAAACAACCACCAAATGCCAGCCTTAAAGAAGGATGATCGAGCTGGTATGGAGTGGCTCGTATGCGCAAGGCTGTCAAAACAATCTCAAAGAAGTCTCGACCATCCAACTTCGCAAGCCAAGTTGGATGGCTTGGATCATCTCATGATCGATCGGTGGAGTGTTGGCATGCACATTGGCGGGCCCTCTTTCCACATACTTGACCGGTTCTCTCACGACCAAGCCATGGAGCAATGAACGATTTCTCAAAACATGGATGGCGTGATGCTTTAAAAAACCATGGAAGTCCACTAGCGTCTTAAAATTAATCATGACCCTTCAACTTCGCAAGCATAGTTGGATGGCTTAGATCACACCTAAGACCGTGGAACAAGTACGCACATGCTCACCGCCGGCCCAATGTGGGGCCCACATGATCAGCCTCCTCAAGGGAGGAGCATAGCCTATAAAACCGATCGGTTGAAGTTGCATACGCACGACCGATCCAAAACCCAAATTAGAGTTTGCGGCATGTTACGTGTGTCGCTAATCGATCACGAGTGTCCATCTTCCCAAGCTTGGATGAAAGGTGTAGATATAGACTTAAAAGGTCCCGAGCATGTCAACATGATCACTGTGGGACCATCTACACGCATGAACGATCGGCCTAGGACAAGCATGGCCGGATGCCTCGATTTGTGCGCCTTAAAGGTGGCATGCCACGCTCCTTTAAGAATCCTTTGCGACACATGATTCCTGTTGAAAGCCGATCTCGGCCACTTCTTTTTTCTGGTCAAATCGAGTGGCTTAGATCGCACCTTGCGAGACGAGCCATCATGGATGTGTACACTGACGGCCCGCCTCCATGCAGGACCAATCGGTCCCAAAAAAATGTCTCCCATGCTTAGTTTCGGTCAAGCTGAAGAGTGATGCTTGTGTACCTCTTCAAAACCCTAAAACTCCATCAATGGTCGCAGATGAACATCATAGATCATCTCGTCCGTCCAACTCTACCAGCTTGGTTAGGAAGCCAAGGCTAGGAGTTAAGTGGCCAATAAAGTGTCGTGGTGATTACCATCCATCACTCTACCACATGGAGTGATCGTCCAAGGGAGGGCTTGTCTGTGCAGCCTCCAAATGATCATCCGAAGATGGATAGACATTCATCTATTTTAAGACGCTTAATCCGTTACTTACTCTGTTAAGCTTTAAAACAGCGATGCTTTATGCATATTAAATATATTCGATGCATTACATGCACAGAATATGTACCATATTTCTTGAATATCTTCATAAATAACTCAATTATTTAACCTAGCACCGTATGCTACTTCCCGTGGGTCCCATGATCCACACTCGAGACATCAAACATGTCACAAACTGGGGGATACTTACTGGGGTATTGGTCTGGCGGTTTACAGCGTGCAGCGTGCAATGCGCCATCACAAGAATGTGTCAGGAAAGAATGGACGGTTAGCGATGATGGGAGAAGTGGGCTAAGACTTGATCTTGCAATCACCCACATGACCACACTACTCCATCACTCAACTTCCTCCACTTCCTCCACTTCCTACGAGATGAGGGTTTGCGCTCTATGACTTGTATAGATAGGTCCTCTGCCTATTTTCCAAACAACACAGACAAGCACAGTAAATCAAGTGTTGTCATTCGTATTCAGAAAACATCATAGATGATTGCTTACATTATTGCAAGCTAGTTCGATATTCTGATACAAGTCATATACAACCAACACCTTCACAATATCAACACCTTCTTCGCTTCCCTCCCTTAGATCAACACCATCTCCTTCACTTTGTAACTAAAGCAAGTCTGGAACAGCCATTTCTTGGTTTAGGCCAGAATTGTATAGATCGATCTCTCGAATTAAAAGGACTCTCGTGCAGTGCATTTGTTTAGGGTTTAGATTCATTTCTCATCCACACACCCAAAATTACCAAAACCAACAGAAATAGTTTTCACCCATAAATAATTGGCGACCACAGTGGGAGATTAATCTCTCAGTTGTGAAGTCAATTTCTACAATACCCAATCCTATTTGGCTGATTTTAAAATGGTTGGTCTTAGGACTCCCCCAACAATTTCAAGTTCCGGTCGAAGCTTCTCCAATAAAGATACCCCTCTTCCCAATAGTGTATCTGATAGCGCAACTGAAAGAATCCCAACGTTGATCGAATTAGCACGGGTGCATGAGATTCACATGAAGAACATGGACCTGATTAAGGAAACAATAAACGGCATACTCGATCTCATGACATCATATATGAGCGGTTCTCCTGTCACAGAGATTTCTACACTGGAGACTGATCTTCACAACGATCCTCCTCAAGTCAATAGTTTCACTATGAACCAGAGGTTGGTGGATCAGGAAGTAACTTCTCTAGTGGAAAGTTTATGCGAACTCTTACACCTCTCGAAGAGTCAGCGAGGGGAGACGTTCGCTGCAATCAACCAGATAGCCCTGGATGTGCATTCAACCCTTTTGTGTCCAGAAGCCCAAAAAGCATCAGAGATATCTGTGAATAATGTTATATTTACATAAGAAAACATGATGGCATAAGAAGTTCACAACCGGGCCCTATACGTTACTGCACACACCAATTATTCATAGTTCAAGAGGGCCCTCATCGACACAGGAGCGTCTTTGAATGTGATTACCCTCAAGACACTCAGGACGGCAAGGTTTGCCCAAATAAGATCATGCAGCGGCCTACCACGATGACATACTTTGAAAAAAAACCAAACCAACACGTACGGGTATGTCAATCTGAACTTATCTGTAGTGCCCATCCAATCAAAGGTGAAATTAGAAGTCATAGAAAAATAGTCGGACTACCATATGATACTGGGGAGACCGTGGCTTCACGACCATAGGATCGTCCCCTCGACGTATCACAAATGCCTGAAGATTATGCTGAATAAAGAAGTCGTTCGTATTCCTGCTTCATTGTCTCCTTACGTACCAATATGTGGAGAATAATTGTTTAAACCAAGAGAAGCTCCGCGCGAAGAATCGGAAAAAGTTCATTGCGTCCCACTCCCCACATGGGTGTCACTCCAGGAGGAGGACCGACTTGCATCATTGAAGGCTAAGCCCCATGATACATGTTTGCTGACAGGGCGTCCCAATTCTTCTTCATCATGTGACGCCGCGACCCACGCTCACACTAAGAGGGAACGAAATTTTGTGGAAAGCCGTGACCAGAAAGGGAAAACCGTGTACCGACGCCACTGTTAGCAATTAGTAGGGGAGACTGTTACCCAGTCTTTCCACCCAACGGAATGCTACAACAACGAAAAACCACAAGAAGAAGTGCTAGATGCTCCACGAAGCTGCAAGATGGAACCAACTCCACAACTGATGAGCTAGAAATCGTTAACATAGGGAATGAAGAATCTCCTAAGCCTATCTCTATCAGGTGCTTCGTGGATTTCAGAGACTTGAACAGATGCTGCCCCAAATACGATTTTCCTCTACCTAATATCGACATGCTAGTAGATGCTACAAGCATCCATAGCATGTTCTCCTTCATGGATGGACATAGCAGCTACAATCAGATAATGATGTATGAGCATGATGCAAGTAAGACAACTTCTTAAACTCATCTCGGAAATTTTTACTATACTGTGATGCCATTTGGTTTAGAGAACGCCGGTGCAACGTATCAACGCGCTATGACGGCAATCTTCCATGATGCATAAGAAAGTTGAAGACTACGTAGATGATATAATAGTCAAAGTCAAAAGCTCGGGCGTCCCACACAGGAGTCTTACGATAAGTGTTCGAGTGCCGTGAATACAAGTTGAAGATGAATCCTTTGAAATGCGCTTTCGGCGTTTCTTCAGGCAAATTTCTGGATTCTAGGTGACTGCTAAGGGAATCAAAGTGGACCTATCCAAGACTCAAGTGTAGATGGTGGATTTTCGATAAAGTCTAAAATCGTAAACCTATAATTATATGTATTCCTGATCCAGCAATCAAATGAACATTGAGGCTCATGTCTCTTATTGAAAGCATGAAAGCTCATGCCACATGAATCTCTGACTGAGAATATTGTCTCTCAGAGCACATGTAGATATGTAGTCTCTCAGCTGAGATAACGACATATCTTATGAATACTGAGCAATTTCAGTAACTACTTTTATATAGAATCGAAAGATTAGACGGTTCCTAGACAGCTTTCCTGCTAGTATAGAGCAATAATGTCTTCAGGACGATGTTTTCCCTGACTATATAAAAGAAATATGACGCTTCAACAAGCTCATATCACATAATTCATGAATAATTAATGCTCCTAGATGATCGTACTAGTATAGATCCATTAATTAATTATTCTTAAAATCAATAGATTCATTAACTGTATCTCTGAAAAATATTCAATATTTTTTTATAATATTTCGTTACTTTAATTTATGGTTCTTCCCAGCATAATTCCATGGGTTAGTAATAAATATTCAATACACGGGCATCTGAGATACCTTCGAGTAAGCCCCGACCAAAATGGTGCAAGTGTACTTAGCAACAATACACTAACGAGCACCTGAACGCACGAACGAGTATTTCAAAATACGACGAGACGATGAACCTATGCAAAATAGGAAAAAAAATATATTAACCATGGCATTGGGGATTGGGTTCACCGGCCGGCCGGTCATGCCGTGGCCAAACCCACGTCCAATTTTATATTTTATCATATTTTTATTATTTTCCTTGATCTCATGAAAATTCTGTCATTTGAACAAATATCCTTTGTTTTAAGGAAACCACTCAGTTTCATGGTGTTTCCTCCGCGTCAAAGAAATAATATAAAATTAGGAAAGGTGTCACGGGACCGTGTCGGCTAGCCGGACGGCTATGCCCTGGTCATGACCGGTCCCACGCCATGGTTCTTCAGTATTTTATTATTAATTCCCTAATCTCATGAAAACTCCTTAATCTCATGATATTTCCTTGATCCCATGAAAAATAATATAAAATTAGGAAAACCCGTGGGATCGGGCCATAGCCGGTCGGTCATGCCCTAGCTGGCCCCACACGTCTTATTTTATTATTATTATATTTTTCATGTTTCCTTAATCCCATGAAATTCCTTGATTTCATGATGTTTCCTTCAAATTATGAAAATTCCTTCAAATCATGAAATAATACATAAAATTAGGGAAAACTCACGGGACCAGACCCTAGCCGGCCAACCATGCACAAGACGATCCCACACGTCCCTTTTTTTTTTTATTATTATTATTTTATGTTTTCCTCATCTCATGGAAACTCCTTGATTTCAACAAAACTCCTTGGTTTCAACAAACTCCTTGGTTTTATGATATTTCCCTAAAATCATGAAAACATAATAAAATTAGGAAAAATACCATGGGACTGGTCCCTTGGACGGCCGGCCATGCCTTGGCCATAGCAGATCCCACACTTTATGAATCCTTCATTATTTTATTATTTTTCCTTAATCTCATGAAGTTTTCACGATCTCAGCAAAAATCCCTGATTTCTTCATATTTTCTCAAAATGTTGCTCAAACGCACACCAAAAAATATCAAAATTCTCAGAATTGAGATACAGACACTTTGGTGATGTGAGCATGTTACCTTGAACGACCAAGGTTGGATCTTTGGCTTGCAAGGAGCCGGTCCCACGTATTCTCACGATTTGACCTAATTTGCGCAATTGCTCGTATTAGGTCCCAAACTCTTCCAAACCACTTGGAACTTCATGAAACGATTGTAATTCGATCCCGTGACCACCCAGGGCCGGTTTCATGACCCCTTGGTCGGTCCCTTATCTCTTCATAATTAATTAGGTTTTATCACCTAAGGTTCAGATGAGCATTATTTTAATAAATGATTAAACCAGCATTTTATCATTCTTTCATCAACAGACCAACTGGTCTTCAGGAGATCTTGGTATTTGCTCACGTGAGAATCTGGGAATTACATGGTTGACCCATAGTCCCATGTAGCCGGTCCCTCCTTCGTTCTGTGGTTAATTTTCAATAAACCATCAATAAATCATCAATTGATCAAATTAGGGTTTTGAGTCCAAGGTTCATAATTCCAGATTCAAACACTAATAATTTTACGTTAATCTCGTAACCAACATTTTATTATACTCGGTCCAGTTGCCAGTATTCAGATTTAATACTTTATTTTGGTCACGCTACAAATTTTTTATCAAATGAGCAATATTTGCTCAAACCAAGGAATATTGGTTCAACTATCAATATTCAACAAATCATCAAATGAGCAACATTCGCTCAGATCAACAATATTTGTTCACATTGAAATATTGATTCAACTATTAATATTCAGTAACTCATCGAGCAATACTTGCTCAAATCATGGAATATTGGTTCAACTATCAATATTCAACAATTCATCGAATGAGCAATATTTTCTCATTTACGTATTATATCCCTGTCTCAATAGACATGTTCAATTCATGAGTCTCAGAACATTTTCAAATCACGTTCGACTCAATAATACAAGGACTCATCGTCCCATAAAGTCAGCAACTGACTAACTAAATACACGTCTGCCATGCAGACTCCACAATCACACGAGATATCAATCGTGTCACATGGGGGGATATTAACTAGGATTTTGGTCTGGCGGTCTACGGCACATGTGTTTATACACATGATGAGAATATGAGCAAGTCGTGCAATCAGTTTGAGGAGTTAACAAAGTAGTGGATGGAAAATCAATTAAGTCTCCGCACGTTGAGAAACTGGTTTTAACTCGATTTCCACTTCCCCATTCTTTGATTCCATCAACTGTCACACTTCATGGGATCATGGTGTTTACAATTCTAGCAATATAAATAAGTCTCTGAATCATGATTGAAAGGAGGACGATCTCACGTCAAACAGATAATACGAGATTAACAATCCAACTCTCAACATAGCAAATTCAATCATTCATAACTTATCTTATCTTCTGAATACACAACACAACTACTATCTTCGATCACCATTTATCTCACACATTTCTCAGCTCCCCTCCTACAGATCGACCCATCCTCTCTTGTGATCGAATTTAATCTGGAACGGCCATTGTCTTGGTTTAGGCCGGACTACTACAGATTGATCTCTCTAATTTAAAGAAATCCCTTCTTGCAGTGCATCTGTGTGAGGTTAAGCATTTCGCTCGGTTCAAGGAGTCTCCTTCGCACAGTCATCTCCTCAATTTCGTAAAAACCAGCAAATCGTTTTACCCCATCTACACCAAGCTATCCTCACGATGACGCCTCCGCAAACTGTGAAGGAACTCCAAGGCTTCATGGGTAAGGTGAACTAAATTCGACGTTTTATACCTGTTTTATCCCAGCTTGTTGCTTCATTCACCCCCTTGCTGAAGAAAGGAGCAAGTTTCGTCTGGACCGCACTACAACATGAAGCGTTTAACGAATATTTTCATCTCCAAATCATCATAAAGGGTTCGCCAATTATGTCATCCCGGAAGAGAGCAAGCGCGGGATATCTTCAGATTTACTGAAGCCGACACCTCAAGGGAGCAACCTCAAGAAGATAGTGATGTTCGTAACATCAATGAGAGACGCTTTCATAATTTTGTCTCCCGTAGGAGAAGTAATTGCATTACCAAAGGAGATTGCACATGTGAATTAAGAGGTACATACATATTATCCATGAAAAGCGCTTCATCATGTTTGTAGAGCCTATTAGTTAAGTCATTTGCATGAAGGAACTTCCCTACTCCTCAAAGACACGATCCAAAGGTGATAATGGCTGAGGAGTGTGACTGGGGACTGCTTAGCACTGCCCATCTCAAAGATGGTGAATTTAGAGATATGCAAGCACGCATGATTCCAAGATGTCCAAAGACGAGGATATACTCAAGAGAGCAGACGTATTGTCAAAGACCAGTGATATTCCTGGAGGTCTATGAAATGCAACACAGATATAAAGATGACCTCATAAACCCAGCGTGACAACGTCCATCAAGTCGAAGGCTCAGTGGATACTCGTGGGCAGGGGACCGTCTCCATTTTTTTCATTCCATGAGGCAGCATCAAGGAATCTATCGGTTCCATGATACAAGCTCTACCACTATATGAAGACCGCCAATACCCGAGCTTCACCATAACAACAACCACTACGGACAGAGGTAATCCGAACTTCTGCATATTTTATTTTCCCACAGAGAAGTAATAGAGTCACGGAGGAGATATGGAGATATCTTTATTATGGTAAACTCACCGACCATACAAGATAGAACCATATAAATCACGCTTGGGGACTGAGGCTCAACATGAAATTCCTTCGCCGTCAGTCAAGGACTTCTTCAACACAATAGAGATGGTCAATCAAGGAGCATATAATTCGCAAGAAAAATTAAGCTGAAGAAGAAGCTGCTTCAATGCTCTCTCCAGAAGCCGCTTCGACGTTCGCTTCAAAATCTGCTTCAACGCTCTCTCCGGAAGCTTCTTAGACGTTCACTTAAGAAGATGCTTCAACGCTCTCTTCAGAAGCCGCTTCAACACTCTTTCCAGAAGAACAAGATGCTTCATCGCTCTATCCAAAAGCCACTTCGACGTTCGCTTTAGAAGCCGCTTCAACGCTCTCTCCAGAAGCCGTTTTGACGTTCGCTTTAGAAGATGCTTTAACGCTCTCTTCAGAAGCCGCTTTAACGCTCTCTACAAAAGAAGAAGATGCTTCAATGCTCTCTTCATAAGTCTCTTCAATGCTCTCTCCAGAAGAAGAAGCCGCTTCAACGCTCTCTCCAGAAGCCGCTTCTACGTTCGCTTCAGAAGCCTCTTCCACGCTCTCTCCAGAAGCCGCTTCGACGTTCGCTTTAGAAGATGCTTCAATGCTCTCTTCAGAAGCCTCTTCAACGCTCTCTCTAGAAGAAGAAGCCGCTTCAACACTCACTTCAGAAGATGCTTCGACGCTCTCTCCAGAAGAAGAAGCTGCTTCAACGCTCTCTCCAGAAGCCGCTTCGACGTTCGCTTCAGAAGATGCTTCAACTCTCTCTCCAGAATCCCCCTCGATGTTCGCTCCATAAGCTGCTTCAATGCTCTCTCTGGGATCCGTGTCGACATTCGTTCCAGAATCTGCTTTAATGCTCTCTTCAGGAGACGACTTTCGCTTCAGAAGCCGCTTCAACACGCTTTCCGGAAGATGCTTCAAGAAATTGTTTCAGCAGCCTTTTAAGGATATTACTCATGATAGGGCTCGTCCTCATAAGAGTCTGGGATTACGACATCGTCATAAATAGTTTGAGAATCCAACCGACATCATGCTAGGGGAATGCTCACTTGGACGCCTCTTGAACGTGACATGCTCCAAGGACAGGACGACCCATCTCTTCTGGTAACATCTAACTTTGTATCATAAGTTTTATCTTTATTTGTCACCATCTAATTCCTACCCCACAATAGTGCAACCATTGCGTGCTAGGCAGGGGACTTAATGTTGATGGTCGATTTTAGTTCAGGGCTAAAATTCAAAAAGCCAAATTTTATACGCTGACGTCCTGCAGAGGATAAGGCTATTTGATAAGTGATAAATGCTTCTTCGCTTTATTAATTCACCTAGAATGTAGCATGTAGTAACAATCCCAAATATTTTGTGAATTAAATACACAAATTCATCCAGGATGGAGCATGTAGCAACAATCCCAAATACCCTGTGAATTTTGAGCATTATTAATTAATGCATGAATTGTCTTGTATTTCGTGTGTTGTTCTCAGCAGGACTTTCATTATTGGTGCGTCATGATGACTGATTGTTGCTCTCAGCAGAGTAACATGAATATCCAAGTGTCAATAATGAGGCATGCACGAAATACCCGTACAAGCTACATCTCTCGGTGTGTTATACTAGCCCGATTGAGCATATTTCCTAAGGGAAATCTGGACTGCCCATGTCAGTCTCAGAAACGATCACGTCCACGCAGGTTGGCCACATGATTTAACCAGCCTAGACGATCCTCCGCAGGAGCAGGCTATCACCACAATGACCACCAGCGGGCCCGTTTATGCCCAGGATGGTCGAACATATGTTATGCCCCCAAACAACACCAAACTCCATCCTTGAAGAAGGATGGTCGAGCTGGTATAGAGTGGCTCGTATGCACAAGGCTGTCAAAACAGTCTCAAAGAAGTCGCGGCCATCCAACTTTGCAAGCCAAGTTGGACGGCTTGGATCATCTCACGATCGATCGGTGGAGTGTTGGCATGCACATTGACGTGCCCACTTTCCACCTACCTGAGCAGTACTCTCACGACCAAGCCATGGACCAATGAACGATTGCTCAAAACATGGCTTGCGTGATGCTTTAAAAAACCATGGAAGTCCACTAGCGTCTTAAATTGATCACAACCATCCATTTTCGCAAGCATAGTTGGATAGCTTAGATCACACCTAAGACCGTGGAACAAGTACGCACATGCTCACCATCTTCCCAATATGGGCCCCACACGACCGTCCTCCTTAAGGGAGGAGCATATCCTATAAAACCGATCGGTTGAAGTTGCATACGCACGACCGATCCAAAACCCTAATTAGGGTTTGCGGCATGTTACATGTGTCTCTAATCGATCACGAGCGTCCATCTTCACAAGCTTGGATGGAAGGTGTATATATAGACTTAAAAGGTCCCGAGCATGTCAACATGATCACTGTGGTGCCATCTACACACATGACCGATCAGCCTAGGCCAAGCATGGCGGGACACCTCGATTAGTATGCCTTAAAGGTGGCATGGCGCTCTCCTTTAAGAATCCTTTGCGGCACAGGATTCATGTTGAAATACGATCTCGGCCACTCCTCTTTGCCGGACAAATCGAGTGGCTTAGATCGCACCTTCGCGAGAAAAGCCAGCATGGATGTATACACTAACGGCCCGCCTCCGTGCAGGACCAATCATTCCTAACAAAAACATCTCTCATGCTAGGTTTCGCTCAAGCTGAAGAGTGATGCTTGCGCACCTCTTCAAAACAAATGGTCGCAGATGAACGTCATAGATTATCTCGTCCGTCCAACTCTACCAGCTTGGTTAGGCATCCCAGGCTAGGAGTTAAGTGGCCAATAAAGTGTCGTGGTGATTACCATCCGTCACTCTACCACATGGGGTGATCGGCCAAAGGAGGGCTTGCTTGTGCAGCCTCCAAACGATCATCCGAAGATGGTTATACATGCATAGCATACAAACAACGGTAGGACTTATACCCTTAATGTCCGCTATGGTCCACCCTAAAGCTTCCTTGCTATTCCCGAAGGACGGTTACTAGCCTACTTTCTTTGATCACTATCCAAGTCGGATGCTATAATCACAGGTAAAGTTTCAGATGGGCCTAAAAACACATACTTCAAGGTATCTGTAGTGGTTTGAGGTCCAATTTAGAGGCTTTTCCAACGAAGGGGGTAGACTAAACGGGTAGAGGTTCGAACTTAGGTTTCCATCCACTACTAGTGTCTCTCAAAGGGGTTGAATCTAACAAAGCATTTACCTCATTAATCACATCATCATCATAAAAATCAATCCCAAAGTGAGCTAGGCATTTCTCTAATGGATCTTCCATCAAAGTGTTTGGTAATGACTCCTCTACTAATGTTCCTATCATGTTCACCTCTTCTATGCCCGAGTCATCTAGTTAGGGTAGCTTACTAACATGAAAGACGTTCAGACTCAATAGTCATATTACCAAAAGACAAATTCATAATACCGGTTGTGAGTTAATGATCGCATTGGATGTAGCTAAAAACGGGCGACCTAAAATTACCTAAGTATATGGTTCTCTCGGGTCGGTGGACAGGTTGGGTATCTAGGATAACAAAATCCACCAGGCTTGGGGAACGGGGCTCTAGGAACAAACGGACTCAACGGGACCCTCATTGGTCTCATTAGAGACTCTATCAGTCTCCTCATCATTTTACGGCTCAGCAGGGGGTGAACTAAAACATGTTCACTATCGGCATGGTTACCTTGTTGTCTACCACTCGACCACTCCTAAGGGTTTTAATGGCATTAACATGTTCGACGATCTTCCACCTACTTCATGAACTCCTCTAGGATTGGGTTGAGTTTGACTAGGAAACTTACCTTTTTCCCTCAAAGACTCATTTATATGACTAACTTGGGTTTTCAACTCGGAAATAGCCAGAGTTAGCATAACCTATACTCCTACTTCTTTTATCCCTTGTGCAACCATTTGGTTGATATTTTCAAGCTTTTAATAAACGAGGCGAGAGTCTCTTCTAAACTTGTGATCTTTTTATCCGAATAGTTGAACGGGGTTGACCTGAAGAGTTCCTAGCATAACCAAAACCCGGGGGAGGCCGAGAATTACTAGACTGTCCCTTGATTCTGGCCCTTAGACCAAGAAAAATTAGGATGGTTTCTCCAACCAGGGTTGTAGGTCTCGAGTATGGGTCAAACTTCGACGGTTCTCAAACCTAGTGTTGTTATAGACAGCATGGGCTTGTTCTTCACTAACATGTCCTTCCCAAAATGAGTTATCGGCTCTATTCCACAACTAGAGACTCGGAGAGGCTCTATTAGGTTCAACAAGGGACCTATTTTTAGACCGACCCATTTCCAAAGCTTCTAACCTTCTAGAAAAAGCAACAAACTTAGCATCCGACTCGAAGCTTGTATCTACCATATTGGTGCTACTTCTATTGACCAAGAGTCTTTTAGGAGGTTCAACACAAGGCTCCCACCGTTGGGATTTTTCAGCGATAGTTCCTAAGAAGGTGAAAGCATCCTCGGCAGCTTTATTAGTGAACTCACCGGCGCACATAGACTCGACCATGGATTTGGTCGAATAGTCTAAACCATTATAAATAATCTCTACAAGTTTCATCTTATCAAACCCATGGTGAGACACCGGGATAGGAGATCATTGAATCTCTAAAAACCTATAAAGAGACTCTCCCTCTTGTTGTGAGCAAACCCTCCGGAATCAATCCGGGTTTAAATAAGTTGAATAGAGGCGAGGGAAGCTTGAAGCTTTGATACCCAAGGCCTCACCGCATTACATACACGTATGGTCACGCATTCAACTCACGTAAACTTTCATGAACTTCGAAGAATGCTCAAAAGAGTAACCAATATCTTTCGAATGAATAAGCTCGTTACCCTAGGTCTCGTTTATTCCAAATTTTAAAGCTGAGGTTCGCGTTTAGTATCGTTTTCCTAAGGCGGGAAACAAGGGAACGGTGATGAAATCCAAACCCTTATCTTATATGGCCAGTCCTTGCCCTTTACTAGGAATTTAAAACAGCCGTTTTCAGTTCCTCGACATATGGCTAAAGTCGACTCGGGCCACGACTCCTATGTCATGTGCGAACCCGAGGGGCCGAGGTGATATCGTAATCACCGTCCTTCTCTCGCAAACAGTTTAATATTTAACTACCCTTCCGTAGGGTTTTAAAAAAATAAAAAAAATAAAAATGTCCAAGTCCAAAGTCCAAAAAGATAAAGTGCAAAAGAAAAAAAAATTACAAGAATAAATAAACTCTAATACAATCAAAAAAAAAAAAAAAAAAACTAAACTCTCTCTTTTTTTTCTTTTTTATAATAAAAAAAAAATTTCTTCTTTCGCTTCACCTTTTTACTGTCTTTAACTCCAAATCTCTAAATATTCACCAAAAGTTTTGGCAAAATTTTCTTTCGCTCCAAATTCCAAATCTGTAGTAAAAAGACAAAAACAAAAACGTAAAGAAGAACAAATAACATAAAAACAAATAAAAACCTAAAAAAAAAAAAAGAATAAAAATCTAAAAACTAGCCTAAAGACAAGCTCCGTGTTTCCGCGCCAAAAATTGATGTATTGTAGAAAGTGATAGTGAAAGGTTCTTTTGAAACTTGTGAAGGCAAAGGAATTTAGATTTAATTAAACTTAAAAGTAAAGGAAACTTAGATCAAAATTTGATTTCAAGATAAGAGAGAATAACCAAGACACTGATTCCACTATTACACATGAATAAATTATGGTTAACAACCCAAAACTCTATTTATCTTTTAAATCCTTGTTTCTTAATTCACAAATAATCGGGCAAAATTCTCAACAATTAATTGTATCCCTTAAGCATAGATTATCTTAATACAAAGCATAACCTATCTAATTGAATCACAACTAATGACAAAAATTATGCAAACAATTAAAAACTCCGCAAAAGTAGTGATTGAGTGAATTATAAAATATAAATTAGAGAAAATAAATTAATTACCAATCATTCATGCGTAAATAGCTTCCTCATTGCCTTGGTTGTGGGAGAATTAGCCGCTCATCATGTTGGAAACACACTCAAAATTCATTATTATTGCTCAAAAATGGTTTACAAATGATGAAATGGTGAAAATGGTGAAAACCGGTGTTTGCAACGCTTATAAATGTTGCAAACAACGTTGCAAAAAAGAATCATCATTCAAGACCCACGCTCCCGTGTCGTGTCCGGAAAGCATGGATTTTTCGCGGCTTGATTTCTCGATTTTCTAATGCTCTATTCTTCCTCCCAAACTCTCTATCTTCTTCTACTCGACCCCGATAGCCTATTTATACACCTTTGACCAAGGAGAAAGAAAATAATCTCGGGATATTTTCTTCCCGTTTTAGCTTCTCACGCGTTTTTTTTAGTCCAACACGCTCCAATTTCTATCACACATGCTCCACAAGGTTGCTCGCAATCACCTTCACATGACCCCACTACTCCATCACTCAACTTCCTCCACTTCCTACGAGATGAGGGTTTGCGCTCTATGACTTGTATAAATAGGTCATTTGCCTATTTTTTTTAAAGTACGAAACATTGAGGACAAATTAGACACATAAATGCGTCTATCAGCAATCACCCACATGACCCCACTACTCCATCACTCAACTTCCTCCAAAAATCAAGTGTTGTCATTCGTATCCAGAAAACATCAGAGATGATTGCTTACATTATTGCAAGCCAGTTCGATATTCTGATACAGTCATAAACAGCCAACACCTTCACAATCTCAACACCTTCTTCGCTTCCCTCCCTAAGATTAACCCCATCTCTTTCACTTTGTGACCGAAGCAAGTCTGGAACGGCCATTTCTTGGCTTAGACCAGAATTGTATAGATTGATCTCTCGAATCAAAAGCACTCCCATGCAGTGCATTTGTTTAGGGTTTAGATTCATTCCTCACCACACACCCAAAATTACCAAAACCAGCAGAAATAGTTTTCACCCATAAACAGATGTGAAAAGTCATCATAAAATTTACTATCATCATAATACGGCGCATAGTAAGAATTTTTACCTGAAGAATGTTGTCTGGATGAACTACACAGTTTTTTGATGATTTCCTTGTATCCCTCAATAATCAACTTTAGCTTGTCATCCACCTGCTCATATCTGCATTCTTCACTTGATACATGATTCACATCATTATCTCCATTTTTAACAGGAGAGAGAACATGAGTTCTTCTTGGACAATATTTGTCAAAATGTTTATAATGCTTTTGTGCATTTGAGGAACTCATTGAGATGACCTTCTGATAGGATCCGGGAAGAACCCTATATATAATAAACCACAATCGCACGGTGTCTAACTAGTAGACAGAGGCAAGTCCCACGAGGAGCGGTGGAAATACCGATAATCAATATCTCTAATGAACTAACCAGAAATGATTTTTGGGATTTTTATAATGAAAATTAAATAATTAAAGTAAAGTAAATTAATAAAAGGAATCCAAATTACTAGTCGGTAACCAGGGTTTATAGTATCCACCACTATTTCTATTCAATTACAGAAATGAAACATAATCCAATGAATATTTATTTATCGCTTGTTCTATCGACATCACCTATTATTTGTATTAGAGTCGCAAATATCACTGGGAAACCCTAAGCATGGCACATCAAAAGATAAACCAAAGCATGCACCATCAAATTGCGTTAGTGAGAAAATAATACGAAACTAAATTTTAGGTTCTCAAATAATACCTGGCTATTCTAAGCATACCCCCATCAAAGGATTAAACCCAAGCATGGAACATCAAATAAGTAGACAAATATATTTTAGGTCCTAACAATTTTGCACAAAGGTTATAAAAACCGGTGAAGCAACAACTCATATTTTGATAAATCGATAAACAATAATCAAAGATTAATCTTATTCAAATCATGATGGTCTTTTGCTAGATTAATAAATTCAAATAGCCTAATACCCCAAGTAGTTTCAACCATAAACCCTAGCTACAAAAATATCTAGCCAAACATGGCTTTCTCAAAAGCCATAAACAAATTAAAGAGAAATACTAGCAAATCAAAAATGGAATCAAGGTAATGGAACTTCCAAACCCTATCCACAGCTCCATCTTCAACCTCCTATTCTCTTGCTTGCGGCTATCTGTCGCCTCCAGCCGGCTCTCTCCCAGGAAAAAAAAACTCCAGTCGGCCCCCCAAACTCTTTTGTTCATTCTCTCTTTTATGTTGTATGTTGCGAAGAGTAATACGACCTAGCAGATAGATACCCACTTAGACCAGTCCACCACCAATTTTCAAACTTAGCCCATGTCCAAACTATTCCCCAAACTTTCCAGTTCGACCATGGCACTTTCTTGTTCCCTGACAATTCCATCTACTGAACCTTCTCGACCGGTACCAGCATCTCATGTAATTGGTTTGCTTCCCATTCTTTCTCCATCTCAGATTCACATCAAAGACTCATTGTTACAGACCCGACCATGGAAATACATGCCACAACAAACCAGCACCATCAATATGCAGTACATCTCCGAACTCCCGTTGCAGTTGTGTTGTACGATAGAGAATACCATTAATCAATAATCCATCTCTGCCATTGCTGCAGTTCCGACCAGCATCCATCTCCGTTCACGTTTGTTCAGCCAACAAATGAAACTCTTCTTCGCCTTCTGTTGGTCCAGCCAAAAGCACCTCACTGCACTTGATTCAAATCAACCAACAATGTACATCTTGTTGGAAACTACTGGGCTTCAATGGAGATGAAAAACAGAAACAGATTTTGGTTGTACTCTAAAACTTTCAAGGCTCTGGATGATTTCTTTTAGACAAATATTTCTACCCTCCCAACGAATTGGCGATTGCAACAGGTAAGTGAAATACTTCCTTCAGGATACAATGAAAGCCCTACAACCGGAAATTGGATTCAAGGTTTGCACCCCTTGACCCAATCAAGAACACATGTAAAACAGATTCTGATGATGCTTTGTTTAAGAAAGAAAAACAGAAGAGATTTTCGATTGATTATGAAAACGACTCTGGGAGATGCTACTTATAGAGGTTTTCACGTCTGTTGGAAACAGACAAGTTTCTCTTCATGAAACTTCAGGTCCCTTCATCAACAGACATTAATGGTGTATGTTGAATTTAGAATTTTCTGGAAACATTTTCCAACTGTCCAAACAGTTACCAAACAAATCAAGCGTTTCCCCCTAGACCCCCACCAGGGGCGGTCTCCCCTGGACCCCCACGACCTGACCTGTCAGGTCGACCACAGCCTGGGGGCTACGCCCCCCAGGACCCCCCTTCGCAGCGCAATTGAAAATATTCCAACATTCTCCCCCTATTTTCAAAAACCATAAAACAAAGTTAAAAAACTTTTAAATCGGAGCGGCTGCATCACCGAAGTGACTGCCTACGTACCCGAGTAGGATCAATCCAACATAGTTCTAGCACGATTGAGACTAAGCATCATCGTTGAAACCAATACATAAATGATAGGTACCTTCTGGGTTTGAACCTTCACTTAGTGTAAGAAACTCAAAGCCTTATCGAGATTCTATGGTGAAACTAGTCTTGAACCAAGTATCCCTTATGATAAAACCGGAGTCTCCACACATATTGATTCCATAAATCATGTGTTCTGTAGCCAAGCACTATAAAGGCCTTGTGCTTATATCCTTATTCATGAGTCTTCTTTAGAGAACGGTCTTCTTCTCTTAGGAAACAGCCCACATTTCCATACTCATATAGGTAAGTCTCGAAGGTGTTTCTGCGAGACACCTTTTACTAATCACAGACTCATTAATGATTTACATCCATCCTATTTTCTTGCAGAAAAACCAGTACTAACTTGAAATGGGAAGTTTTATGTTAGTGCTCCATAATCTACAGCCATAACTTGTTGGTACCACATTGAACCTTGTTTATCCTTTTCAAAACATAGGTTGGGTTTCTGCTATGGGAGATCAACCTTCCTTCACAGACCATAGTCCCATTTCATTACACTTTATTGAAGCAACTGAATTTGGTATACTTTTTGTGAGTGGGTCTGCCAAATTCCTCTTTGATTCAATAAAGTTAACCGTAACCACTCCCCTCTTGAGTAGTTGCCTAACCATTTGGTGTCTGAGACTCGCATGTCTACACTTTCCATTATAAGTCTTATTAGAGACATTATAGATTGTAGCTTAATTATCACAATTAATCAAAACTCCTGGAGATGGCTTCTTCCAAAGTGGAATTTCCATAAGAAGGTCCCTAAGACATTCTTCCTCTTTACATGCATTCGTTAAGGCTATCAATTCTGACAACATTGTTGAATCAGATATACAAGTCTGCTTCTTGGAACTCCAAGATACAGCATCACCCCCTAAAGTAAAAATCCATCCAGATGTCGACTTGGACTTGGATTCTACCTTGTTCCAGTTAGCATCGCTGTAACCTTCCAATACAGCGGGATAGCCTTGGTAATGCAAACCAAAATCAATTGTTCCTTTCAAGTAAGCCATAACTCTGGAAACCGCTTTACAGTGTTCAAATCCAGGATTACTTGAGAAACGACATAATACCCCCACAGCATGGGCTATGTCCGGTCTTGTGCAATGCATAGCATACATAAGACTCCCAATAACACTGGAATACTCAAGTTGTGCATGAGTACGACCGATGTTCTTCTTTAACTTGATAGTATGGTCTAAAGGAGTAGGTGCTGGATCGTCATCAAAGTGATCATACCTTTTGAGAAAATTCTCAATATAATGAGATTGGGTTAAAGCCAACTCATACCCATTTCTTAGGATCTTAATTATCAAGATTACATCAGCCTCTCCTAAATCCTTCATATCAAAGTTAGAGCTAAGAAAATTCTTTGTTTCTTCCACAACAGATATGTCAGATCCAAAAATAAGAATATTATCAACATACAAACAGAGAATTACACATCCAAAACTATCATGCTTACTATAGATACATTTATCCGCATCATTCACCACAAAACCATATGACAACATCACTTTGTCAAACTTCTCATGCCATTGCATGGGAGCTAGCTTCAAGCCATAAAAAGATTTAACCAACTTGCAAACCTTCTTTTCTTGGCCTGGCAATATGAAACCTTCAAGTTGTTCCATATATATTTCTTCTTCCAAATCTCCATTTAGGAAGGCAGTTTTGACATCCATTTGATGAATAATTAACTTGTGAATAGAAGCAAGTGCAATTAAACAACGAATAGATGAGATGCGTGCAACAGGAGCATATGTATCAAAGTAATCAATTCCATGTCTTTGCCTATAACCCTTAGCAACTAATCTGGCTTTGAACTTATCAATGGAACCATCAGCATTCATCTTTCTCTTGAAAATCCATTTACATCCAATAGGCTTTACGCGCGGAGGTAAATCACAATATATCCAAGTACCATTGGTCAAAAGAGAATTCTTTTCATCATTGATAGCCTCTTTCCAAAAACTAGCATATTTGGAACTCATAGCCTCAGCATAAGTTTTAGGGTCATCATCAACATGCGCAACATATTTGGTAATATTAAGAATTGTATTCTTATCACCTTCTACAAGATATGTTATAAAGTCTGGACCAAAACTTGTATCTTTTCTTGCTCTCTTACTCCTTCTAGGTTCGATATCTTCTATGGGTTCAGAAATATCCTCTATGTCTTGAGTAGGAATAGAATGATCATCATTCTCATTAGTCTCTTTAGATTCTAGACTAGGTAACAATGAATTCTCCATGGGTTGCATTTGAGAACTGTTCCTATTTAAGTTCTCAAAGAATTCCACATCTACAGATTCTATAATCTAGAAAGTATCAAGGATTAAAAATCTGTAGGTGATACTATTAAGAGAGTATCCCACAAAAGCACATTTATAAGCCCTGTTTCCTAGTTTTGGTCTTTCAAGATCAGGCTTTCGAACATATGCCAAACAACCCCAGACTTTAAGTCTCTTCAAGTTTGGTTTCCTTTTAAACCACAACTCATAAGGAGAAACATTCTTCTTTTTCAAAGAAACCCTATTCAAAATATAACATGCAGACAACATAGCTTCACCCCACAAAGAATTAGGCAAACTAGAACTTATAAGCATGCAATTAACCATATCAATCAAAGTTCTATTTTTTCTTTCAGCCATACCATTTTCTTGAGGTGTATAAGGTGCAGTAAATTGATGAATTAAACCATGCTCTTGACAAAAGAATTTAAATTCATTAGGAAAATACTCACCACCACGATCATAACGTAAAATCTTAATTTTCAGTCCTAATTGTGTCTCTACTTCTGCTTTATATATTTTGAACATGTCAAAAACATCATCCTTAGATTTCATCAAATATGTGTAAGCATATCTAGTACTATCCTCTATAAAAGTGACATAATACTTATTTCCACCACGAGTGGAAGAACCATGCAAATCACCCACATCACTATGTACTAATTCAAGTAAGGAAGAATTTCGTACTACAGACTTATGGGAAATTCTAGTTATCTTTGCTAGCACACATATTTCACATTTAGAAGCATGATCAAAATTGCAATCAGAAATCAAACCTAATCGATTCATGTTTCTAAGGGAACCATAATTTACATGACCAAATCTACCATGCCATAGATTAACAGAGTCAACAATATAAGAAGAACCATTATTTATTATATTAAGCTTAATCATCCCATTACAAGCATATCCTTGTCCAATAAACACACCATTTTTGGACAATACAAACTTATTAGACTCATAGGTCGTCTTGAATCCAGCCTTCATAACAAGGTCGCCGGAAACAAGGTTCTTTATCATGTCAGGGACATGTAATACATTAGTAAGAGTAACGGTCTTTCCCGAAGTAAACGAGAGTTCAACAGTGCCTTTCCCAATGACTTTGATGTGTTGGCATTTTGCGGAGACAACTTCGTTTCCTTCTCCACTAACCGGTTCATAAGTCTTGTAAAGATTTCTATCCTTACAGATATGGACGGTTGCACCATTGTCGTACCACCATCCACTCCCAGTTTCAGCAACAGCATTGGCGGCTTGCATTACAATCACAAGATTGTCATCGACCATATTTGCCTCCTTTTTCTGGTTCTGTTGTTGTTTCATTTTGAGACGACAGTCACGAGCAAAATGGCCGGGTTTGTCACAGAAGTAGCAATTTCCATTCTTCTTACTCTTCTTGTTGGGATGATTCTTCTTCTTAAACTGGGTATCATTCTTAGGTTTCAAAGAATTTGGTGTCTCTACGCTATTTACCTTAGAATGGTTTCCATACTGTGGACTATCCTTGAATTATCGTTTACGAGAGTCCTCTTCTATGCGAAGATGACGCTGTAAGGCCTCTAAATCATAGTCAGTCTCAGCATGCTTAAGTTTCTTCTTATAACCATTCCAGGAAGGGGGAAGACGAGAAATAATAACACCAACAATAAACCCAGGAGGAAGTTCATATCCAGCATCCTTAAGATGATTATAAATGAGTAAAAATTCACTGACCTGGGTAATAACTGACTTACTGTCAACCATCTTAAAATCCATGAAGTTGCAAGTCAGGAATTTCTTGTTGCTTGCCTCAGAAATCTTGTATTTGTTTTCAAGCGCAGTCCACAATTCCTTTGCAGTCGCAATACTCCGATGTGCATTGTAAACATAAGTTTGCAGGGCATTCAAAATATGTCCACGACACATGAAATCATCTTCCTGACGCTTCTTTCGTTTGGTAATCAAATCAGGAGTATCTTTGTCTGACGGTGCAGGAATCTCCTCCAATCCATCTTCAAGTATGTACCACAATTTGATGGTCATAAGGAAAAACTTCACAGTCTCTTGCCAACGAGTAAAATTTTCACCATCAAAACATTCCAGTCGAGTCAGGGTTTGGTTCATCACTTGCAGGGATTGTGCAGTAGCATTCGAAGTTGAAGATTCACCCTCCATTGCCAGAAATTATTTATCTAAAACTGTTGGAAACTACTGGGCTGCAATGGGGATGAAAAACAGAAACAAATTTTGGTTGTACTCTAAAACTTTCAAGGCTCTGGATGATTTCTTTTAGACAAATATTTCTACCCTCCTAACGAATTGGCGATTGCAACAGGTATGTGAAATACTTCCTTCAGGATACAATGAAAGCCCTACAACTGGAAATTGGATTCAAGGTTTGCACTACTTGACCCAATCAAGAACACATGTAAAACATATTCTGATGATGCTTTGTTTAAGAAAGAAAAACAGAAGAGATTTTCGATTGATTATGAAAATGACTCTAGGAGATGCTACTTATAGAGGTTTTCACGTCTGTTGGAAACAGACAAGTTTCTCTTCACGAAACGTCAGGTCCCTTCATCAACAGACATTAATGGTGTCTGTTGAATTTAGAATTTTCTAGAAACGTTTTCCAACTGTCCAAACAATTACCAAACAAATCAAGCGTTGCCCCCTAGACCCCCACGACCTGACCTGTCAGGTCGACCACAACCTGGGGGGCATAGCCCCCAGGACCCCCCTTCGCAGCGCAATTGAAAATATTCCAACACATCTTTCTTCTTCGCTGTTGTGCATTTATATACAACCACCATCCCCCTACTCCGATGCTAGGACAGTTGTTTCCAGCCAATTATAACACCACTTTTTGTTCCTTATTTCACAGGCAGAAACAACTACATAAATCGAAGCCACCATTCATTAATCTGTCACAATAGCAGTTCGAGCTCGAAACCAAATTAAGTCAGCATCCACTTCTCAATTCTTAGACCATCGTAATTCTTATCACAGGCAATTCTACAAACAGTTCGTTGGCAGTTTCAGGTGCGTTAGAGTGTGCTTCTGTGCTTGATTTCCAACTCCTCTGAGCTTCCTTGACCTGCAAATCCCAGTTTCATACACACCTAATGTTCCCTAAATCCATTCGAACTCTCGATCATTCACAGTCTCACTGATGTTCATCTCGAACTTGGTCACGGCAACATCATTTCCAATTTCAATCCTTCCTCCGTTCAATGTAAACACCCTCTGCAGCCATCCTCCATTCGATCAGACCCCGGAGACAATTGATGTTGCGAAATACTGTTGTTCTCAATAGCAGACTTCAAGTATTGATGTCCTTCTCTACAGACACTGAGGTTTGAATGAGAATTCCATTTGCTTTCGGTGAAGACAGAGAATGATGTCTTGATGCTTTGAGGAGTATCACACATGAATGTGGTAAAGAATAAGCCACGTCCCCCTTTGAAATGAACAAGTGATGCCACTTATCACCCATTGTCACTAATTATGTAACCGATTGGACCCCTTCAGTGGCTCACACATATCTTTCTTGGAATTGGCTTTGGTGTTTCCCGTACCATATAAGAACACGACGGACCACATCTTAAGCCCGGTCTCCTTGGTGCGATGAGAGTATTTGGTCATTTTTGTCACAAACACCTATTTAGCTTTCTATTTAGATATTTCTGATCTGAAGATTGAATTCACTTGTACTTTCTACAAAAACACTAAAACAGTGTTATTATTAAAATATCGAGTCCTAACTAATGTAAATATGGGTATAAAATGTAGCACTTACGTGCCTATCAACACCCCCACACTTATATTTTGCTAGTCCTCGAGCAAAACAGAAGAAGACCCGCTACACAGCTGGTCATATAATAAGAGAAAGTTAGACCCGCTACACAGCTGGTGATGACAAATGGCATACACAAGACCGGTGACACAAACTTTTTTTTTAATATTTTTTTAGACCCGCTATACAACTGGACATAACATGCAAGGAAAAAGAAAAGACCCGCTACACAGCTGGTCATAACCCTAAAAATCATAATGATAATATTTTTTTTTAGACCCGCTACACAGCTGGTCATAATATTCAATTTTTTAAAAATCATAATTCCTAACAAAAACGCCACTCCCCCACACTTAAACATTACATTGTCCTCAATGTAATTGAGTCATCCAACATAGAAATTAAGGTGGTAATTCTAAAATACTAAACAAGTAAAAATAAAAGATAGAGTGAAGGGAACAAATCTGATGGGTTGACTCCCATGAAGCGAAATCGTATGGGTTGATGACTCCCAAAAAGCATAATCTTCGTATCCATGTTTGCACACATAAAGAACCCCAAACAATGTGAGCTTGCACCAAAGTAAGCAGCAAAGCATATATATAAAGTCTAAAAAGTTGGGGATCAATCCAACAAATCAGGTCAGCTGCGAATATGAACCTGCAAACACTATAAACTTCCAAAAAGATGTGTAAATCCATTCCCAAAAGAAAACAGTCCTTCATAGAGATAAAAAAATAACTCATATGGACAACAACAATATAATGCATATTGTTTTCTATTCGGGAAGCACGCTCTAAATCAGGTTCCAAATCAGCTGAAATACATTCGGTCGATATATTATCTTCACTAGAAATCAAAGGAATCAATGTATTGACAATGCAAAAAGGTATAAAATCATAGGCACAATGGTTTGAACATGCATCTAGTGATTCAAGTTTGTAAAAATTAGTAACTCTTAGGTCTGGTTCTAAGTCCGCGGAAATAACTTCCGTTGGTGAGTTACCTTGATTAACTATTGGAAGTCGCAATTCATTGACAATATCAATAAGCATTGGGTCATCCGAATCAGCAAAGTGTGCTAAACAAACAGATAAAGGCTCAAAATCATCGGTACAAGTTATCTGACCAATATCAATATGTTCAACATTCACATCTGCATTTATAAAATCACAAGATGGATCAGCGAAAGAGGAGCTCAATGGGACAACAATATCATGAATCGGCTCATCATTATCTGCAACTAGAATCTCACTATTCGAATGACTAGAAGGTATCTCATGATGAATGTCTACTGTCTCAAAGTCGTTAGACTTAACAATAGTATCTTATGTATAAACAGATTCCTCTAAATCATCATGTGCATATAACTCTTGGCATGCTAGAATTCTTAACCTTTGTTCCAAACTAGGTAGTGTGTGTTTGTAATACTTCTCATATATCATTAGAGGCGATTCTTCACTCACCATATGTGGAGCAAAAAATCCATACCATTTCCCATGCATATACTCCGTAAGCGTCATATCAGAAGACGTCTCCTGAGAATGTGAACTTCTGCGCTTATATTCCGCAAGTGTCATCTTAGATGACGTCTCGTGCAAAGAATTCATCATCCTCAAAAAGACTCCTGAAATAAAATTCCAAAACACAAAAAGAGTCAAAAGGAAAAAGAAATCCTAAAATAAAATAAAAATACTGTACAAAAATAAAAATAAATAAAATAAAATAAAAACTATTTACAAATCAAAAATACAAATTACAATAATCCTCAGTCGCTCCCCGGCAGCAGCGCCAAAAATTGATAGGATCCGGGAAGAACCCTATATATAATAAACCGTAATCGCACGATGTCTAACTAGTATACAGAGGCAAGTACGGGTCGTTCCCACAGGGAGCGGTGGAAATACCGATAATCAATATCTCTAATGAACTAACCAGAAATGATTTTTGGGATTTTTATAATGAAAATGAAATAATAAAATTAAAGTAAAGTAAATTAATAAAAGGAATCCAAAGGAATAGTCGGTAATCAGGGTTTATAGTATCCACCAGTATTTCTATTCAATTACTGAAATGAAACATAATCCAATGAATATTTATTTATCGTCTGTTCTATCGACATCACCTATTATTTTGTATTAGAGTCGCAAATATCACCGGGACACCCTATGCATGGCACATCAAAAGATAAACCAAATCATGCACCATCAAATTGCGTTAGTGAGAAAATAATACGAAACTAAATTTTAGGTTCTCAAATCATACATGGCTATTCTAAGCATACCCCATCAAAGGATTAAACCCAAGAATGGAACATCAAATAAGCAGACAAATATATTTTAGGTCCTAACAATTTTGCACAAAGGTTATAAAAACCGGTGAAGCAAGAACTCATATTTTGATAAATCGATAAACAATAATCAAAGATTAATCTTATTCAAATCATGATGGTCTTTTGCTAGATTAATCAATTCAAATAGCCTAATACCCCAAGTAGTTTCAACCATAAACCCTAGCTACAAAACTATCTAGCCAAACATGGCTTTCTCAAAAGCCATAAACAAATTAAAGAGAAATACTAGCAAATCAAAAATGGAATCAAGGTAATGGAACTTCCAAACCCTATCCGCAGCTCCGTATTCAACCTCCTATTCTCTTGCTTGGGGCTGTCTGTCGCCTCTAACCGGCTCTCTCCCATTAAAAAAACTCCAGTTGGCCCCACCCCAAACTCTTCTGTTCATTTTCTCTTTTACGTTGTATGCTGCGAAGAGTAATACGATGAATTATCTTTTTGGGGACTACCCAAAAAAAGTGGGGGACTACCCAGTGATACAAATGTCCACCCTACAATGATAAGGGGTGTCCTAAAATTTGGAAATGACTAACCTAACCTTAACATATATATATATATATATATATATCCACCTCCTCTCATCACCACCACCTATATATATAACCACCTCCTCCCATCACCCCCGCCGCTCACCACCACCGACCACCACCACCACCACCAACCACAATATATAACTTAATTTAAATCATTAACAAAACAAAATCAAAATCAAAATTATAACAAACCCATTACTTGTCATTCGTTTTTGGTTGCAAAAATGAGAAGTAATCATTAAAATAAGTTGAAAATGTAAGTTGCAGAGAGAAGTTTGGTTAGGAATTATGTGAAAAACTTTATCGAACTAGCCGAACTCAACTTTTAATGGAGGTTTTTCTTTCAGAGAAAAGTTCGGTTACGTAGCAAAAAATTTGTCCTAACCGAACTTTAGTTCGGTTACGTCGCGATTTTTTTCTCCTTACCGAACTTTTCTCTGAAAACCTATATATTGAGTTCAGTTACGTCGCAACTTTTTTCATATTTTTTTTCCCAGCCGAACTTTTAGTTCGGTTACGTCGTAAAAAAAAAATTCCTAACCGAACTTTTCACTGAAACAAAAAACTCCATTAAAGCTGAGTTCGGCTACCTGTGTTTTTAGAAACATTAACCGAACTACACTTGCAGATGAGTTCGGTAACCTGTTCTTCAAATGTTTTAGCCGAACTTTGTAAACCAAACGAAAATCAATTTGTAAATTGTTCATTTTTAGGAATGTTTTGGCCAATTCAAGCACCATTAACTAAATTTGAAGTATCCATGAGTACCCAAAACATCATACTCTTGTTGTGGCTTTTAAAGAAAAAGATCTAAGGTATCATCACATGAATCACTCATATCATAATTCTTCTTCCTATTTCCTTCTTCTTCTTATCTCTCAAAAAAATGTTAAAAACAAAAAAATCCAACTTATAAAACACTAATCACTAATCACTTTTTAATTAATCACAAATCAGTTTTTAACTAATCACTAACTAAGTTTATCATCAAGGGTAAAGTGGGTATAAAAAAAACTTATAAGGGGTGACCAAATATTACTTCTAATATCCTCCCAAAAACTGATGGGTAGTCCCCCACTTTTTTTGGGTAGTCCCCAAAAGACCATTCAATACGACCTAGCATATAGATACCCACTTGGCCCAGTCCACCACCAATTTGCAAACTCAGCCCATGTCCAAACTCTTCCCCAAACTTTCCAGTTCGACCACTTCCGTCTACTGAACCTTCTCGACTGGTACCAGCAGATCATGTAATTGGTTTGGGGGAAAAACACGGTTCAGCCCAAAAACCACTCCAAAAGTATTGTTTGGTCCAGCCCGAGTCAACTAGGTACAAATTAGTCCAAAAAAGATGCAAAGATATTAATATCCTTCGCACATTTTCGTAATCCACACGTGTTGTGAATTAAAACCGCTATTCTTCTCAATACCTGGTCAAAAACTAGAGAAAAAACCGAAAAAAAAATAATCAAAAACATTATTTAACCGAGAGAAAAAAACAGAAATTAGTGAAGATTCAAATCAAAACCCTAGTTATAGATGAACATCGCAGCAACAGTAACATCATGATGAAGAAGATGGAACAACAAAATAGTCCATAATCATCATCTTAATCGAAATCAATGAATTAAAACAAATCAAAAGCTTCAAAGAGAACAAAATGACAACAAACATTAGATTCAACATCTAATCAGGTAGCAAAAGATCCAAAACCATCATTATCTAAAAGGAAATCTGCGATTGAAGAGAAATCAAGACCTTCAAAGAATAAAAAACAACAACAAAAGAAGATTTAACATCTATTTAAGTAACAAAAGGTGAGATCATCTGCTACTTTCACATATTGGACTGTAATGTGTGTACGAGTGTTATTTTGTTAGATTTGTTGCGATGGTATACAGATCTGTACACTGACGTGGTGTTTCAGGAATGTATGGCCTGTTATGTGTGTATGAATGATATTTTAGTTAGATTTGTTATGATAGTGTACGGATTTGTACACTGGTATGTTGTTTCAGGGATGTATGGCTTGTAATGTGTGTGAATTTTATTTTTGTTTGATTTTTTGTGATTGTGTACAAATCTGTACACCGCAGTGTTGTTTCAGGGATGTATGGACCGTTCTATGTATATGAATGTCGTTTTTGTTAGATTTTTTTGTGACAGTGTAAAGTTCTGTACACGACAATGTTGTTTCAAGGATGTGTAGATTGTTCTGTGGGCATAAATGTTAGTAGTGTACAAAACTGTTGTGGTAGTGTACAGATTTATACATTGTAATGCTATTTCAGAGGTTTATGGACTGTTATATGGGTATGAATGTTTTTTTCATTAGATTTGTTGTAGTTGTGCAAATATTTGTACAACAACTTGCTTGTACGAGTGCTATTTTGTTAAATTTGTTGTGATAGTATACAGATCTGTACACTAACGTGGTTTTTCGGGAATGTATGGCCTGTTATGTGTTTGTGAATGCTATTTTAGTTAGATTTGTTATGATAGTGTACATATCTGTACACCGGCATGTTGTTTCAGGGATATATGGCTTGTTATGTGTGTGGATGTTGTTTTTGTTTGATTTTTTTTTTATAATGTACATATTTGTACACCGCAATGTTGTTTCAGGGATGTATGAATGTCATTTTTGTTAGATTTTTTTTGATGGTGTAAAGTTCTGTACACCGCAGTGTTGTTTCAGGGATGCATCGATTGTTCTGTGGGCATGAATGTTGGTAGTGTACATTTTTATACAATGTAATGTTATTTCATAGGTCTATGGACTGTTATGTGGGTGTGAATGTTGTTTTTGTTAGATTTGTTGTAGTTGTGCACAGATTTGTACAATAACATGCTATTTCGGGGGTATATATGGACTGTAATGTGAGTATGAATTCTATTTTACTTAAATTAGTGTTGGTTGTCTACATATTTGTACACATGTATGATATCTCAAGGATGTATGGCTTATCTCGTGGGCATGATGTTGTTTTTGTTAGATTTATTCAGGAGTGCACATACTTGTACACCGATGTATCATGTCATGGGCAATATGAAATGTTTTGTGGTTTTGAATGTTGTAATTTTGTCATTTCTGTAGGTGTGTACATACTTGTACACAGCTATATCATGTCATGGACATATGTCATGTTTTGTGTGAGCATGTATGTTGGATTTGTTAAATTTTTGTAGTTTTGTACATACTTGTACACCGATGTATTATCTCATGGGAATATGTCCTATTTTGTGGATTTGAATGTTAGGTTGTGCCATTTTTATAGGTGTGTACATACTTATACACTTTTGTATCATGTCATGGGCATACGACCTTTCTTGTGTGAGCATGAAGATTGGATTTGTAAGATTTCTTTAGGTGTGTACATATTTGTACACTAGTATGTTATGTCATGGATATATGATCTGTTTTTTAGTACGGATGCCGCGGGTTCTATAATTTTCGAAGTTGGATTTGTTGGGTGTACATACTAGTACACTAGTAAGCTATCTCATGGATATATGGCATGTTTCATAATTTTTGATGTTGGATTTGTCTGATTTTTGTAGGTTTGTACATACTTATTGGAGATGGTAGCATCATAACCTGCAGAAACCTGTCACCTGTCTGTGGTCCTTCCAAAGTGTAGAATATCGCAGAAGATAAAGAATACCAAGATTAGCGTGCGAGTAGGAGAGCAACAACTTTTTTTCTGTTTAAAACTTGCTTAAATTGTTTGTAACTTTCTTAATATTTTGGAAACTATGTTTCTTAGCTTTCTTAAACAAGTATATTACTAGTAAACCTTGAATTAATCTTATTATTAGTGGGAATGATGTTTTGAATGTATATTTGTGTCAGATTTACAAGGTATATTATAGGTAAAAAAAATCATGCGTACATGATGGTGCACATCTACTGACACGTTAGAAAATAAAGTGTACATGATGTTGAACATGCACTGACATGTTAAAAAAATCATTCATACATGTAAAAATAAAGACACATGTATTGAAGTAAAAACCAAACTAGATTCTTAAAATAAATAAGATAGTATCATCCATTTTAACAAGCTACATGAATAAAAAATGTACAAGGTCGTAAGCAAAAAGGGTAGTAAATCATCAAGGGAGGGGTAAGTAAAGTACTCAGTGCACATCATAGGTATTCTTTACTTCTCCCTAACAATTTTATTGTGTTGAGTTCTTCGTCTTCCAAATGGAGTCCTGGATATGGGACGAATGATCTTATCCATAAGAGCTTTTACTTGTCTCTTAGACATCAATATGATAATCTTCAACCTGGAAAATAAAACATAAAACACCAATGAAATGATCTGGAAAAAACAAAACAACATAAAGTTGTGAAACTATGCGCAGATTCAAAAACAATAAACATGTGTATAAATATGTACACATTAAGAAAAAGCATGTGTACAACTATGTACACTAGTTGCAAAACTATGCAAATCTTCAAAACAATCAACATGTGCACATCCATACCTATAGAAATTCCATATATAAATGAGACAGGAAAACATGCACAATTTTATACATACATACAACTTGAATCGTGTACCTAAGCAACAACATCACTACCCATATTAAATAAGATTCAAATAGGTTGTGAAGTTTTTGGGCGTGTGAATTTGGTTCTCTTTTAATACAATTTTGATTTATCAAAAAGGGTTAGAAGTTATAACTTGGCCACAAATCATTTTGAGCTTATGAGTCACTAAATTTAATACATATAAAATCAAATAATACCTAATGAGTTTGAAGCGTGACATATCATCAACCCGAATATCATCCACATCATTACTAGGGTTAACTATGCTCAAAATAAGGTTTCAAGTTCAATTGTGAAGGTAAAGAAACTTACCCTAGTGACATCCACCATTTATAAATAGAATAATCAAGAGGTAATCATCTTTGCGTCGTATTCATGTCCAACAGTCTTCATTAACTGCGACCAAATGATTCATGCACCCTAGTAATACAGTTCATAAAGTCAAAAATATGTACAACTATGTACACATTAACATTAACATGTGTGCAATTATATACACCCAAAAATATGATCCGGAAAATCTTAAATTAAAAAATAAACTTCATAATAATCATTACAGAGCATACAAGTGTACAAATATGTACACCTCTATAGAAACGTAACAAACTCTAGCATACATACTCACCGGACAGGCAATGAATTCATCACAAAGCATACTAGTATACAAACATGTACAACTCTACAAAAATCTTACTAATCAAACATCCACACCCACAAAACATATCATAAAATTATGAGAGAGCATAATGGTGTACGACTATGTACACACCTATAAAAATCCAACATCCACACCCCTAAATCATGCCATATAATAATGACACAGCACAATGGTGTACAACTATGTACACACCTTCAAAAATGCAACTAATCCAACATCCTTACCCACAAAACAGAACATAAAATCATGAGAGAGCATACTAGCGTATAAGTATGTACACATCTACAGAAAAATAACAAAAATATAGCATTAATTCAAACAAAACAACCCATGCATTCATCACACATAAAGTTTTAGTATATAAATGTGTACGCATCTCCCAAAATATGGATGAATACTCACCATGATTCAAAATAGCATACACAATAACCTTCTCAGATATATGGTTGATACCTAAAATATTACAAAAACCATATATCAAAAGCATATACGGTGTGCATCAAAGTGCATGAACATGCTATATAAACTGAAACAAAATTTTGTGTGCAAACATTTACTCTTCTACAGGAAACTAACAAATCCTAGCATCATACCTACTGGACATGCCATGCATTCATCAAAGAGCATCCTAGTGTACAAAACATGTACACTCTACAAAAACCTAACAAATTATAGCATCCATACCCACATGACAAACCATATATTCAACACTGAGCATTTTAGTGTACAAACATGTACACATCTACTGAAAATACCAAAATCTAGCATATATACCATCAAAATAGATCATGCATCCATCACAGAGCATACTAGTGTACAAAGTATGTAAACGTATTTACAAGAAGATAACAAAATAGAGCAATGGTTCAAATATAAAAAACCATGCACTCATCATAGAGAAATTTACCCTACAAATGTGTACACATCTACCAAATAGGGTCGAATGCTCACCATGATTCGAGATAGGATACACAATCTTCCCAGACATGGTTGATACACTACATTTTACAAAAAACATATATCAAAAAACACATAAATGAAGACATCAAATATCTAAACCACATGCAAAAGATCTCAAAAGTAACATTCTTAGGTTTAATCAACACACAAATGATAAATCAAAAAACTAATAAAATAGATCCGAGTCACATCTAAAATATCTTAAAATTGAATCCACTAACACAGAGATTTAACATCAAAAAGATCTGAATCATATTTAAATTTATATGAGAATTAATTTTTCGATTCAACCTTAAATTCACAATAAATCCAAATATATATAGTGTACAAGAAAGTACACATTCCGTACAGTCAAAAAATGAAAGAAATAAACTACTCTATCAGTTAATAACAATGAATAACTTTCAGCTCGATTATAAACATCCAAAGAGTTCAATTATTTGAAAGAAGAAATCGAAAATAAAAAATAAGAAATCAAAGATCGAATCGATTTCATATCATACATCAAAAAATAAATAAAATCAAAACCATAAACATAAACCTAAACCTAAAGAGTTTCATGAAAATCAAATCCTAACAAATAGCAAAATCAAAAACAGAAATCAAAAGACAAATCGATTTCATATTACACATTTAAAAAAGAAAAAGAAAAATGGGATTGAAATCCAGGAAACAAACCAAACCGAAAAAAATAGGACTAACATCTGAGATCTCTAACCTGGAATCGAAATATGATGAAGAAACGATTGAATCCAAGAAATCTCCTTGAAATCTCTCTCGTCTCTCTCTGAATCTCTCCTAATTTGAAATCTTAGATCTAAAACTAAAAAGTCTCATTCATATCTCTGTATCCTTTGAAGAAAGGGTAATTAAGGAATTGGAAAATTCTGAGTCGTTGGGTGTTTGGACTAACTCGTTCATTTTCGGACTATTTTGTACCAAGCGGGGTTTATTTGGACTAGAGAGTACTAGGCTTCAGATGAGTGGACTAAAGCGTCCAAAGCCCACTAACTTTGGGACTAAACGTCAATTTCTACATTGGTTTGATGCTCATTCATTCTCCATCTCAAATTCACATAAAGGCTCATTGTTACAGCCACGACCATGGAAATACATGCCACAACAAACCAGCGCCACCAATATGCAGTCCATCTCCGAACTCCCGTTGCAGTTGCTCTCCGAACTCCCGTTGCAGTTGCTGTACGATCGAGAATACCATTAACCAATAATCCCTCTCTGCCATTGCTGCAGTTCCGACCAGCATCCATCTCCATTCACGTTTGTTCAGCCAACAAATGAAACTCTTCTTCGTCTTCTGTCGGTCCAGCCAAAAGCACTTCACTGCACTTGATTCAAATCAGCCAACAACGTACATCTTTCTTCTTCGCTGCTGTGCATTTATATCCAGCCACCAGCCCCCTACTTCGATGCTAGGACAGCTGTTTGCAGCCAATTATAACACCACTTTCTGTTCCTTATTTCACAGGCATAAACAACTACATAAATCGAAGCCACCATTCATTAATCTGTCACAACAGCAGTTCGAGCTCGAAACCAAATTAAGTCAACATCCACTTCTCTATTCTCAGACCATCGTAATTCTTATCACAGGAAATTCAACAAACAGTTCGTTGGCAGTTTCAGGTGATCTATGCTTGATTTCGAACTCCTTTAAGCTTCCTTGACATGCAAATCCCAGGTTCATACACACCCAATGTTCCCTAAATCCATTCGAACTCTCGATCATTCACAGTCTCACTGATGTTCATCTCGAACTTGGTCACGGCAACAGCATTTCCAATTTCAATACTTCCTCCGTTCAATGTAAACACCCTCTGCAGCCATCCTCCATTTGATCAGACCCCGGCGACAATTGATATTGCGAAATACTATTGTTCTCAATAGCAGACTTCAAGTACTGATGTCCTTCTCTATAGACACTAAGGTTTGAATGAGAATTCCATTTGCTTTCGGTGAAGACAGAGACTGATGTCTTGATGCTTTGAGGAGTATCACACACGAATGTGGTAAAGAATAAGCCATGTGCCCCTTTGAAATGAACAAGTGATGCCACGTATCACCCATTGTCACTAATTATGTAACCGATTGGACCCCTTCAGTGGCTCACACATATCTTTCTTGGAATTAGCTTTGGTGGTTCCCGTACCATATAAGAACACGACGGACCACATCTTAAGCCCGGTCTCCTTGGTGCGATGAGAGTATTTGGTCATTTTCATCACAAACACCTATTTAGCTATTTCCGATCTGAAGATTGAATTCACTTGTACTTTCTAAAAAAGCACTAAGCAGTGTTATTATTCAAAATATCGAGTCCTAACTAATATAAATATGGGTATAAAATATAGAACTTACGTGCTTATCACCTTCCTGGTAAGAAACACATGATGTGTACTAAAACCAATTGGTTTAGACATACGAATGTCAGTTACACCTTTAAGAATTAATTCTAAGGTGTGTTGAAGTTGAACCAAAGATTTGTTTTTCAACTTGGGTTTTCTCCTTTGCACTATATGCCCTTTTGAATCACAAAAAAAGGCACTTTTTCTGATCACGAGAGTGATTAGAGGTTTAAGACCTAACATTATCGTCTGGAGATTTATTTCTTCCAACTGATGTGTGAATCCCCTGCACAATGGTGGGAAGAGAATCTGAGATTACTTCTGAAACTGGAGCTCTTTCAGTTTGAATAGAAGTAGATGGTATAGCAGACTTTTTTGAACATCCTTGAAAGGAGAGTTTACTCAGGAGATGTTCAACATCTAACGCATCCTTTTTAAGTTTTTCCTCAAGTAAGATACGAGATGATCGAACTTCAATATTTTCCCTATAAGAAGCCTTTTCACTGGAGCCATAGTCTTTTACTACACCAAGAAGGACATTGACATGTTTTTTCAACTCTTTGAATCTATTAGCATGAATTCTAATAAAATTTAGAATTAGTTTACTCTTGCTAGTAGTTTCCTCTTGAACAACAGAGTCAGATTCATCAGGATAACACATGTCAGTATTAGAATGTTTCATTTGAACACTAGGTTCGTCTATAACAGAGATTGAGGGACTTTCTCTTTAATAGACCTATTAGAAACATAGTCTTTATTTCTGGTGGCGCATTTATCAGAGATACTACCGCTATCCATAGAGTCAGATAGCTATAAACACATACTGATAAGGTCTTTAAACGTGTTTGCCTGCTCTGATACTAATTGAAAAAGTGGGGGTCTAACAACCTCACCCAATATTTCGATTAGCAATCTGTATGGACTAACTCTAATACAATTTTAAGAGAATCAACTAGATAGTCAGACTCAATCTTAATAAAAAGTATATCAAGGAGTTAATATCTCTATCTATCGATTTGATTTATACTTAAGCAAATAGAAATCTGCGAGTCTTTATCAAATACAAGAGATATAAACTTGGATGGTACCAAAGACCAATATCCAAGGAGCAATCAATTTCCAATCAACAACCAAAAGTTGGATTTCATAATTGATCGATACAACGCACAACCTGTGACATTTCAATTATATAATAACAAAATATAATGCGGAATAGAAATAACACAGACACCAGAAATTTTGTTAACGAGGAAACTGCAAATGCATAAAAACTCCGGGACCTAGTCTAGATTGAACACCATACTGTATTAAGCCTCTACAGACACTAGCCTACTATAAACTAACTTCGGTCTGGACTATAGTTGAACCCTAATCAATATCACACTGATTCAAGGTGCAATTACGCTCCTTACGTCTCTGATCCCAGCAGGATACTACGCACTTGATTCCTTTAGCTGATCTCACCCATAACCAAGAGTTGATACGACCCAAAGTCGAAGAAAAGTCTACGATAATTGATAAATCTGTCTCCCACATATAAACCTACGAGTTTTGTTCCGTCTTTTGATAAAATCTAGGTGAACAGGAACTAATCGATAACCCAGACTTATATTCCCGAAGAACAGCCTAGAATTATCAATCACCTCACAATAATCTTAATCGTATAGTAGAGAAACAAGATATTCCGGAATCATAAACGACAAGACGAAGATATTTGTGATTTCTTTTTATCCTGCCATATTGAAGATATAATCTCAATCCAATTATTCAATTGAACTTGTACGATAGAAAATGGCAAGATCAGATCGCTCAACTACAAGAGAAGTAGTTTTGCCTGGCTTCATAACCCCAATGAACTCTTTAAGTCGTTAACCGACAGGGTACGATTAAAGGAGAATCGACTCTAGCAAAACAACTAGTATCACATAAGAGGTGTGGGGATTAGTTTTTCCAGTTGCTAGACGTATCCTTTATTTAGTTTTCAAATTAGGGTTTGCAATCTAAGTTACCTTGGTAACAAAGCATTCAATAATCACCGTTAGATGAAAAACCTTATTTATCCAAGCTAATATCTTTCAATCGTTAGATTGAAACTTAGCTTGTCACACATGAAATGTATTTCATTTAGGTTTGAGTAATCGTACCTAAACGTGTACATTTGGTTGGTTCACAAATAGTTAACCAAATTTTAGCCATATGAGTACTTTCATATCAACCATATTCATCTTATTCACAACTAGTTCAAATGACTCAAAAGAACTATTTGAAGAGTTGTTAAATTGCTTAGATCTTTATACATAGACACAATTGAAACAAAATCAGTTTGAGTCACTCGAATCAATTCATGAACAATATAGCCACGGTTTGCAAAGATCGCATTCCTTATAATTTATTGTTTAAGTTCATGATCTAACCGATTTGAGAAATATAACCATCTTGGGTACGTTTACGGGTATGCGTACCTTAGCTATCGGATTTGAGTTCACAAACTCAGCAGAAATTTTCGGTTCGAAAACTTTCGTGGGTACACGTATGGGTACGCGTACCTAAGGTGACTGGTTTACTAGTTTGCAAACTACAAACTCAACAGAAATTATCGATTCGAAAACTTCCACCAGTACGCGTACCTAACCTGTCTCCTTCACCAATACTGTATGCACACATATGCACGCACTTGGTTTCCGGTACATGGATTTATACAATAATATGTGAACACACTATATATGCTTATATCCATAGATGGTTACGTAATCTCAACTCTACATTTCAATCATTGAAACATTCTTCTATAATGTTATAATATACGTTAGACATAAGAATCGACTATCATTATCAAATTTATTTTCAAGATTGAAATGTCATCATGACTTTCATCACGGGTAAAGATGAAAAGTGGTTAAAGCAAAAGATTACTAACACATATTTCGAGAAAAAGATAGGCGAGTAAACTCGGCTCGAAATAGAAAATGTGTATGTATGAACACTATCATACTTATACGACTGTTGTCTCAAGAGTAGGAGATATAGTACATATACTTTTGAGTGCTAGATGAGTTCAAGTCTCCACATACCTTTTGGTCGGATGAAGTTCAATTGGTTCCTTGAGTAGTTCTTTGTCTTCGTAAGATAATCGCCATGGAGTCTGGAGATCAACTATACTTAACTATCCTAGACCGAGACTTAGTCATAAGTAAACTAGAAATCAGGACGTATAGTTTTGATCCTAATATTGACAAACATTCTTGAGATAGAAACGCATGCGAGTTAGACCGAGCAATGCTCTAATACCTAGTATGTGAACGGTTCTACCTGAGTTAAGTCCGGGACGGCTGTTCAGGTACCTGGTTTGCGAACGACTGGACAAGCCAAGGTCCAGAGAAAGTTCTAAAATCGGTCAAGTAAAATTCTCATACTCATGAACTATAATTGCTTTATTTCTAAGCAGACTTAACTTGAATCTTAAATCAGGATTTCATGTAAATGTGAATGTTGAATGCTTTATTACTAAGCTATCTTAGCTTTGATTATAAGCAACCCTGATAAGGGAGAACTCTAGCAACTAGAAAACCTAATCGTGGCACTTTCCTATGTCCTAGTTGTGTAGTAGAGTCGATTCTCTTTTAACCTAGGTTTTTCCAAAACCATATTAGGTTAACGACTTGAAGACTTCATTTGGGATTCGTGAAGCCAGATCCAACTATTTTCTCTATAGTTTCACATTCAGATCCTACTTAATTTATCGTATTGAGTACTATGTTCTCTAAGATTTTCTCAAGATTTATCTACGATAGGTAAGATATAAAAAGTAGTCACAAAGTTCTTCGTCTCAGACTTTGTGATTCCGCAGTAACTTCTTATACCACCATATAGTTAAGTTATTGTGAGGTGACTAATATTTCTAGGATGCTCTTCGGGAGTATAAGACCGGATTATTAGTTGGTTCTTGTTCACCTTGATTTATCATAAGATAGAACAAAAATGCATAGGTACTTGTGTGGGAGATGGATTTATCTATCAGAATAGACTTATTTTTGGAAGACAAATTTGTTTATAAATCTTCGACTTTGGGTTGTAGCAACTCTTAGTTGTGGGTTAGATCAGCTAAGGGAATCAAGTGCGCAGAATCCTGCGTGGTTCTAGAGGCGTAAGGAACGCGACTGTACCGTAATCGGTGTGAGACTTGGTTAGGGCTCAACTACAGTCTGAAGTTAACTTGTAGTAGGATAGTGTCTGTAGTGGCTTAATGAAGGGTGCACACGGCACAGTTCGGCTTGGATCTTTCCGAGGCCGAGTACGAGTACATATACCTCCCTAGTCTCGGTTCTTAGTTTTTGGACCGGTACCTGTACCTATTTCCTTGGTTCCGGTACCATTCGGGACAAGTACGGTACCAGGGACGGCTCTGGTACCAGTCGATACTTTCTGTCAGAATTCCAGACAGATTTTCCTGTCAATTTTCCAGAAAAATTTTGGTCTATTAAGCAGCTTAAGTACCTATTTTACTGAGCAACAATATATTAAGCAATATCTCAAAGCATAATAAGTAACAAGTAGCAAGAATACTAGCAAAGCAAAGTTCCAAAGTCTTGAAAATCTTAAAAAGTAACAAGTAGCAAAGTTGCAGTACACAACAGGCAACAGAAGCACATAGACATACTCACAACTAATATATGCAGTACACACTCCATAATCCAGATATTCCATTTTTGCAGTTGTGAGCCCTAAATGTCTTTCCACAGTAATTACAAGTGGCTTCTGCAACATTTTTCCTAGTGAAATGGCACCATATAATATTCTGAATCCTAGCTCGACTTGATGCATCCATGATTGATCACTGACAAACAATATATACACAAACATGATTTCAATTCACAAACAACAACAACAACAACATGGAAGGACTAACAATATTAATTTCAATTCATAGTCAACATTAAAAATCAAAAACACACAGACACAATAATAAATTTAATTTCAAAACCACTTCTAACAAAACTAATTTCAATTAAAATTGATTACCTTGGTTCGATTTCAAGTACCCAATAGCCGGATCGAATCAATCGATCTCTCCTCCTCACTCTAAGTAAAAAAGGAAGAAAAGAAACAAAAATCAAAAACTAAATAAAAAAATTAGATCGATTGATATATAACAACATATGGATAGATCATAGATTCATAGATTATTACATGTTGTTGTTATTATGAAGAAAAATAGAAGATATGAAAGAAAGAGGTGGTGTTCGTGTTCATTCTCAGAGAAAGAGGAGCAGCAAATAAGAAGGAGGAAAAAGAAAATGAGAAACTATTCTGACCTAATTTTTTTATATATACCACCATCAGATTAAATCCCTAAATCTAATGGTCAGTATTATTCTGTACAAATAGGACGGGACTGTAGGGGATATGAATAGGGTAGTGTACCTGTACCCCCTAGAGGCAGGATCTCGGGTTTTGAACCGGTACATGTACCTCATTCCTCGGCTCGGACAAAACCAGGTACGGTTCCACCGGTTCCGGCATGGTCCGATTTTTCAGCCCGGTTCCTATGCACCCTTAGGCTTAATACAGTGTGATGTTCAAAGTTGGATTAGGTTCCGGGGTTTTTTTGGATTTGCGGTTCAAAGCTGGACAGTGTGTATGTGTTATATATTTTCTAAATTATATTTGTTTATATAATTAAAATATCACAGATTGTGCGTAGTTCAATCAGTTGATGAATCCTACCTTGTTTGTTGGATATAACTTGATTGACACTTACGAATTGGTCTTTGGTACCGTCCAAGTTATTTCTCATATCAATTTTAATTGTTCGATCCGGCTATTGGGTACTTAAAATCGAACCAAGGTAATCAATTTTAATTGAAATTAGTTTTGTTAGTAGTGGTTTTGAAATTAAATTTATTATTGTGTCTGTGTGTTTCTATCTGTTCGATTTGCTGATTTCATTGAGAAATAGTGATAAAGCTCCTTGATATATCTATTGATTGAGCTCGCTTTTAAGTTGGTGCTCTTGGAATTATATTGGAGTTTAGTCCATACAGATTGCCGAACGAATTATTGGGTGTGGTTGTGTTGATGGTGGTTTTTAGTTCAGGTTTAAAACTGTAAAACCCTATATTTAATGCGTCATCGTTCTGCAAAGAAACTGGGCCATTTAAGAGGGAAATTTTTTTGATCGCGCACCTGCGGGTGCAGAATTGAACGAGCATCTTTACCACCATTGGATGATTAATATGTGATGTCATCTAATTTTACACTTAACTATTGTTATGTTCTCGAGTTAAACTCTATTTTACCGATTTTTTCAAAATGTTTTATCTTAATTCGACTACCTATATTCTGTTCCCTCATTATTATGTGCCAAGTAAATCGTAAATTTTATTCCTTTGGCGACCCAAAGTTACCTGACGTCATTAGGGGAAGTCCCAAAAGAATTAGGGGCGCCACAAAATGACAAAATAGGTTGAAAATACTTATATATCCCTTCATAATCGGTAGTTTATAAGAAAAAAATTATCTACCGATTGTGACTATGTTATTCTCTTCCTAGATTTTTTTTTGAAATAATTAAATTTGGGGCTACTACCATAATCGGTAGGCAATAAACATTATCAAACTATCGATTGTACAATCGGTTGGCAATAAATATCATGAAACTACCGATTGTGAAAACAAAGAAATCCAAAATTCCATTAGTTTTTGAAAAATTCGAATTTGGGGCTACTACCATAATTGGGAGGCAATAAACATCATGAAACTACCGATTGTACAATCGGTTGGCAATAAACATCATGAAACTACAGATTGTGAAAACAAAGAAATCTAAAATTCCTATTGGTTTTTGAAAATTTCGAATTTGGGGCTACTACCATAATCGGGAGGCAATAAACATCATGAAACTACCGAAGATAATGGAAATAATTAATAAAATAAGGAATTACAAGGTATGGTATGGTCATGGCTAGGACATGGTCGGCCGACTAGTGACCACGGTCCCGTGACACCTTTCCTATTTTTTTGTAATTTCCTTGATGTGAAGGAAATATCATGAAACTGAGGAGTTTCATAAAATTAAGGAATTTCCATGAGATGATGGAAATTCCTTAATAAAATAAGGAATTACAAGGTGTGGGACCGGTCACGGCTAGGGCATGGACGGCCTTCTAGTGACCACGGTCCCGTGACACCTTTCCTAATTTTATGTATTTTTTTGTAATTTCCTTGATGTGAAGGGAATATCATGATATTGAGGAGTTTCATAAAATTAAGGAATTTCCATGAGATGATGGAAATAATTAATAAAATAAGGAATTACAAGGTATGGGACCGGTCACGGCTAGGGCATGGCCGACCGGCTAGTGACCACGGTTCCGTGACACATTTCCTAATTTTATGTAATTTCCTTGATGTGATGGAAATATCATGAAACTGAGGAGTTTCATAAGATGAAGAAAATAATAATGATAAAATAATAAGGAACTAATGTGTGGGACCGGATAAATCCAGGGCATGGCCGGCTTTCTAGTGAACCCGGTCCCATGACACTTTTCCTAGTTTTATATTATTTCCTTGGTGTGAATGAAATACCATGAAACGAAGGAGTTTCCTTAAAACGAAGGAGTTTTGTTCAAATGAAGGGATTTTCATAAGATTAAGGAAAAATAATAATAATATGATAAAATAAAGAGTTAGGCGTTGGGATGGCCACGACATGACTGGCCGGTCAGTAGGTCCAGTCCCCTAGCGCCTTAGCTAATTTTTTATTTTTATTTTTCTTCCTATTTTGCATAGGTTCATCGTTCCTTCGTATTTTGGAATGCTCGTTTGTGCATTCAGGTGCTCGTTAGTGCATTAGGAGATTCTTATGTCATGAGCTTTCATGCTTCGATGAGAGACATGAGCCTCAATACTCATCTTATTGCTGGATTAGGAGCATGTACAATTATGGTTTTACGATTTTATCCTTTGTCGAAAATCCACCATCTACACTCGCTTACATATTTCTCGAAATATGTGTTGGTAAGATTTTTCTTTAATCAAGTTCATCTTATATTCTTGACGAAAGTTAAAAGATGATCATGTGAAAATCGCCTGGTAATATCTTACATGATTTGTGTGAGACAATCATTTGATGTAGACTTAGAATGTTTCGTATTGATCATTTGATCAGTTGAAAATTGTTTTGAAGCTAATAGTTTGTGTGAGACAGCTATTGTCGTCTTCCGAGAATACTTCAATGATTGAAATGGAAGTTTAATGACACGTTTAAGACCTTATAAGTATGTGTTTGTAGCGATCTGACTCTATGGACAAAAGTGTTATCTCAGTAAACGTACCACCAGTCTTTGATGGCGCAAATTACTTATGGTGGAAAATTGTTATGCGTGCCTTTCTTGAAGCACGTGATTTTCAATCATGGGTTTATGTTGTTAATGGATATGATCCTCCGATGGTTATAGTAGACGGTGTTTCCATTGCAAAGGATATTGGTAGATATGAACCTAATGAGATTCTCGTTGCAAAGCAAAATTCTGATAGTTTAAATGCTATCATTCATGCCATTACCCCAAATCTTCAGCACCATGTGACTACGTGCACTCTGTCTAAAGATGCGTGGGATATCTTAGAAACTATGTTCGAAGGTAACACATTTGAAAAGGAAGCTAGGCTTTAATACCTAAATGATGATTCGGAAAACCTTCGTATGGATGAAGAATAATCATTCGATGAGTTTAATCACAAAGTGTCTGAAATTGTTAATACATCTTTTGCGTTGGGTAAACCTATTCCTGAAAAGGACGTTGTGATGAAAATTCCCATATCATTGCCAGCCAAATACGATTCTAAGAAACATGACATCGTTGAAGGAAATAACCTTAATACTTTATCCCGAAATACTCTAGTTGGGAAGTTAAAGATCTTTGATCATGAGCATACATCCAAATCTGAAAAGGATATTTCTTTTAAAGCACAAAATAACACAAAATTGCTTGACAAAAGTAGATGTGTTGGCAACTTTGATCCTATTGAGACTGATTCGTCTGATGAAGATCTTTATAACTCAGTCTCTCTGATCACAAGACAGTTTAGAGATCTTCTTTTGAAGAGATGTTAACAGTTTGTCAGAGATAATCCTATATCATCAGTTAAACCTCATGACCGTGTTCCTCCTAAAAACAGAGATACAATCAATACTGATGATGAGGATATGTCTCGGTACTTCAAGTGTAAAGGTTTTGGTTATTTTGCCAATGAGTGTCCAAATCGTACAAAATACACTGGGAACAAAGGTCTTGTTGCAACTCTTGATGAAATGTCTGATCACTATGATTCAAATGAAGATGAAAAATCAAGTGTTGCGCTTCTTGCTGAAAATATTGATTTTGATAATTGTAGCAATACTCACATCAATCTTGATATTTTTTCTGGAGAAACTTCTTCAACTATTTTGGAGGATAAAATGAATTTTTCTCTTTCTATTGGAAACTATATTTCTAATATTTCAGGTACCACATTTAGTCTAGCATCTTGCTTCGCTATGGTGTCTGAACCATCCTCCACATTGACATGTTCTTATTGTACTTTTACGGGTCACGAACTCTCTAAGTTTTACAAGTACAAACATAAAATAAGATATGTCAATAAACTTCAACGGAGAGAAAATCGATTAAAAAACAAGCTTAAACCTGTCCAGAAGTCGTCTTAGGTATGTAAACTCAACTTTTCTCCGAAGAAGTTAATTTTTAAAGAAAAAGTTCGACCACTTCAGAAAAGAACACGGTCTATACATTCTGTGAAAGAGGATTTTAGGAACTCTTTCCAAAAAATTCATGGTGAACAGATTATTGTTCACCCCAACACAACTTAATTGTGTTGGTTGTGCATCTTGTCTCAAGTACATGATCCCAAAAATATAAGAGTAAGCACTTACAGGTCTTAAGAAAAACAAGAGTAAATTTTTGTTTCTTTTTGTTTTGGTTTCGATTGATCTTTTCATATCCTAGATTGGTATTGAAAAGAGGTTTCCTAGTTTGTCCAATTAAATGAGGGGTAAAATCGACTATTTTTACTTCTTTAGGGTTGTGAGTTGTGCGTACGTGAATCTTCTTACCTTGTATAAAAGTTCTGTAAACCTACATTCATTTTTCCTTCCTTGAAAAACTCTTTTTTATCACAAGTTTGCTTATAGAGCTTCCTTTGTGAATTTATCTCACAAACCCATATTCGAATGGAGACTCCAAGCATTATGACTTATGATATAAAAAAGGTTAATATGATTGTGAAGCCATAAATCATGAAGGAAAAAGATAAATCTCCGGTACCCTCTTCCTTGAAAAGAAAAAGGAGGAATGTAAGGAAATCAAGGGCTGTCCCTTCAAATCTTCAGAATTTTTCTGGTGTTCTTGAAGAGTTGAAGGAAACAAGAAAGGAGATACAACAAATAAAGGCTATTGTTTTTAGGACTCTTGAAATTCAAAAGGCTCTGGTTCGGCATCAGTCAAGAAGGTTTGTTTGAATTTACTCTTATCTTCATGAACCCTATGTTCCAATGGTTGTTGACGACAAGGAGTTCGGGTCGGGACGATAAAGAATTTTTCAAATGTCTTAATGTCTAGGAAACTTTTTATGAGAATTTATTCTCGTGTTTTAAGAAGTATAACTAGGGTTTGGAATAACAATTATTGTGAGTACACATAGCTATTGCCAACGATTCTCATCTTGCAATGTTATTAGATTTATTTATTTAAACTCTAAAGTTTATTTGGAAGATGATTTTGCAGTAATAATCTTTATTGGTTTTATATATTGCAAAAATTGTTATGGGATATATATGTTTGTGTCCGTGAACTATGATTGTCCCATATATGTCAAAAGTTAAGCCTATTATGTCATTATACAAATATTGATGGAAGATAGGATGAACTTTTGATTGCAAAGATTAAGTCTATGATATCATTATGAAAATATTGATGAAAATAGAATGAATCTTTGAATATTCCGCAGTATTGATCTTTTCCTGATCCACTTCTATGTGAAAGTGTTAGAGCACTGCTCGGTCGAACTCGCAAGTGTTGCTATCTCAAGCTTGTTGTCAAGTTTAGTTGTCAAAACTATAAGTCTTGATCTCTAGTATACTTATAGCTAAGTCTCGGACTAGGATAGTAAGTGTAGTTGAGCTCTAGACTCCACGAAGTTCAGTATACAAAGACGAAGAACTACTCAAGGAACAGGTGGAACTTCATCGACAAAAATTTATGTGGAGACTTGAACTTATCTATCACTCAAAAGTCTATCTATTTTATCTCCTATCTTGAGACAAAAGTCGTATTGCAATATAGACTTCGATTATACACATTTGCTATTTCGAGATGAGTTTATCTCGCTTATATATTTCTCAAAATATGTGTTGGTAAGCTTTCGCTTTGGCCAAGTTCATCTTTACTCGTGACGAAAGTCATGTTGATTGTTTCAATCTCTTGAAAATCGCTTTGATGAAGAAAAAAAAGTGTGTGAATAACCATTATATAACATCCTCTAAGAATGTTTCAATGATTGAAATGAGAGTTTTAGAATATATAATCTTGAACGGATATAGAATATATAATCTTGAATGGATATAAACATTGTATGAGAACTCATACTTGTGTAAGTCCAAAATCCTTGAACCAAAGTATGCGTACTTTTCTAGTTTTGGATGTCCGGATCTAAGTCCGCATACCCGTACGCGTACTGCCGGAAGTTCACATCCCGTGAATTTCTGCTGGAGTTTGTGAACTAAAAACAAGCTCAATCCGGGTAATTAAGTATGCGTACCCATATGCATACTTAAGTGGGTTATTTTCTAAAAACTTTTTATTCATGAACTAAGACATTTATAAATTAAGGAATACATGTTTGCAAACCGTGGCTATAATGTTCATGAATCTATTCGAGTGAATCAAAATTGTTTTTGCTTCGATTGTGTCTTGTATATGTTCGAGCATTGCTCGGTCGAACTCGCATGCGTTTCTATCTCAAGCATGTTTGTCAATGTTAGTGATCAAAACTAATTTCTTGATTTCTAGTCTACTTATAGCTTAGTCCCAGTCTAGGACAATTAAGTATAGTTGAGCTCTAGACTCCATGGTGATAATCTTACGAAGACGAAGAACTACTCGAGTAACCAGTGGAACTTCATCCGACTAAAAGGTATGTGGAGACTTGAACTCATCTATCACTCAAAAGTGTACTCTATCTCCTACTCTTGAGACAAAGATAGTTTTCAAATATACATATTTGTTATTTCGAGCCGAGTTTACTCGCCTATATTTTTCTCGAAATACGTGTTGGTAAGCTTTCACTGTTACCATTTTCATCTTTACCCGTGACGAAAGTCATGATGACGTTTCAATCTTGAAAATCGCTTTGATGACGATAGTCGTGAAGAACGATTGTTATAATATTATAGAAGAATGTTTCAATGATTGAAATGTAGAGTTTAGATTACCATCTATGAATATAAGCATATATAGTGTGTTTGTAAATTAGTGTATAAATCCATATACCGGAAACCAAGTGCGTATATATGTGTGCAAGCGCTATTTTTGAAGGAGACAGGTTGGATACGCGTGTCCGTAGCGTACTGGTGGAACTTTCCTCCCAGAAAATTCTGCTAAGTTTGGAGTTTACGAAATCATAAACCAGTCACCCTAGGTACGCGTACTGGCGGAACTTTTCCACCCGAAAAATTCTGCTGAGTTTGGAAACTAAAACCAACTCAAAATCCAGTAGCTAAGGTACGCATACCCGTACGCATACCCAAGCTGGTTATTTCTCAAATCGGTAGTTCATGAACTTAAAACAATAATTTATAAGGAATTAAATCTTTGCAAACCGTGGTTATATTGTTCATGAATTGAATCAAATGAATCAAACCAATTTTGTTTCAATTGTGTATATGCATAAATACCTAAGCAATTGAACAACTCTTCAACTAGTTCTTTTGAGTCATTTGAACTAGTTATGAGAAAGATGAATACGGTTAATATGAAAGTGCTCATATGTCTAACCATTGGTTAACTATTTGTGAACCAACCAAATGTACACGTTTAGGCACGGTTACTCAAAACTAAATAAAATACATTTCATTTGTGTGTGACAAGCTAAGTTTTGATTTAATAGTTGAAAGATATTAGCTTGGTTGAATCAGGTTTTTCATCTAACAGTGAATATTGAATGCTTTGTTACCAAGGTAACTTAGATTGCAAACCCTGATTTGAAAACTATATATAGGGGAACTCTAGCAACTGGAAAAACTAATACCCACACCACATGTGTGATACTAGTTAGTTCTGCTAGAGTCGATTCTCCTTTAACCTTAGGTTTCTTCTCGAGACCCTATAGGTTAACGACTTAAAGACTTCGTTGGGATTGTAAAGCCATACGAAACTACTTATCTTGTAGTTAAGCGATATGATCTTGCCATTTTCTATCGTATGAGTTCAATTGAATAATTGAATTGAGATTATATCTTCGATAGGGAAGGATAAAAATAAATCACAAACATCTTCGTCTCGTCGTTTGTGATTCCGCAATATCTTGTTTCGGTACCATACGATTAAGATTATTGTGAGGTGATTGATAATTCTAGGATGTTCTTTGGGAATATAAGTCCGGGTTATCGATTAGTTCCTGTTCACCTTGATTTCTATCAAAAGACGGAACAAACGCATAGGTTTATCTGTGGGAGACAAATTTATCTATTATCGTAGACTTTTATGTGTGATGCAGATTTTTTTATTCAAGTCTTCGACTTTGGGTCGTACCAACTCTTGGTTGTGGGTGAGATCAGCGAAGGGAATCAAGTGTATAGTGGTAAGACTGGAAAGTAGACTACAACTATGTCAGACTGCAAGTGCATAACGTCTATTGCAGATTGAGCAAATACAGGTAGATCCCACAGAGACTAGCGCAATGTATAACTGATTCTAAGGTCTTGATTCAAATGAGAACAGAGTAACACAAAAGAGTTGATTTATTGGGTGTCGATACGACAAGGCGATAACGGAGATTTCAACAGTAAAATAAAGAATCAATAACAAAGATGTTAACACTGAGAGTGAAGGCACTAGGATTGTCAAATCCACCAATAACTCACACTATGTATTCAAATAAATATACTACTCTTGTTCTTGTAACAGATAAGGAAGGAGTGTCAAGCATACCACTTACCTAAGGTGTTTCACCAATGGATAGTTCAATCACAACTAAAGTATTAATCCGGAACACTAACTGTCTAATTAAGCACAACTAGTCAAGGGATTAACAATAGTCTATCAAGCATGAGTTGCAGCACAATCAACACAATTTTTATTCTAACTACAATGGATGCCTGACATATACTGTGAGATCAAAGTATTGAGCACTAAGATTAAATTTATCCTAAAACAGTTTAATCATTCAAGAGCAACACAAAAAGCATGAATAACATAGTAGAAAGCTAGGGCTTCATCCAAACCCTAGCATATGAAATTATAACATGCTTAAGATGATTAAAACACAAATTATATTATGAAAACTAGCAATGATCCAACTAAATTCGGATGATTTGTTACAGAGAAGACATCCTTATTTATACACCATTTCGCTTCATTCACCTTCAATTCAGAAATTAAATGAAGACCCACTCACCAAAACGCGCTTCTCCTTTTCAATTCGTCTCTGAACTTCATTAATTTGATGTTTCCTCCATTGTAGATGATAACCCTAACCTATTTTTCTCAAACATAGCTTCTAGGGTTACTATTCTTGATAAGAAATAATATAATAGTGAGAGAGATAGAGGTTAAAGGTTTAATTGTTGTTAATAATGGTTTTGGTTGTGTGCAGAGATGGTCGGGGAGATGAAGTTTAATGGAGGAGGTGAAGATGGTACTGGTGGTTCTCTGTAAGAGAGGAATAATTGAAGGTGGACTTTAATTCTGTTCGATTAGAGAAGATAATGGGGAGGCTAGGGTGTTAGGCATTTGTATCGAAACTTGATGTACTCGATGGGAATGTTGTTAGATGATAAGAAGTTGTATCAAATATGACGGTTCAGGTTTACAAACGGGTTTGGATCTTGGGTTCTCTACCAAGCCCATTGCTGGTGTAGCTCTTGCAAGTGGCTTGTGGAACGCGTGCAAGTGGATTGCGGAAGGTTCTGTACGCGATCTTCCTTAGCGCTTCACGGTCTTGTCGCAGGAGCTTTGTGTTATCTCTCTTCCGTAGTTGCTAGCCACCAATTCTCTGTTATTTTAGCTTCTCAATTCATCCAAACTTTATTTAGTACCTAAAAGCACGAAATTAATTAATATAAGTATTTATTCTTGAAAACAATGAAAATACAGAATTTGGGATAATATATGATTTTAAAGCACAAAATATGAGATAATTGCCAATAAAAAGGTGTAGAAATATGCAATATTTGACACTCATCACTTAGCATCCTGCTCGGATCAGAGACATAAGGACCGCAACTATACCTTGAATCAGTGTGAGATTGATTAGGGTTCAACTACAGTCCATACCGAAGTTAGTTTGTAGTAGGCTAGTATCTGTAGCGGCTTAATACGGTGTGGTGTTCAATCTGGACTAGGTCCCGGGGTTTTTCTGCATTTGCGGTTTCCTTGTTAACAAAACTTCTGGTGTTTTCGTTATTTATTTTCCGCATTATATTTTGTTATATAATTGAAATATCACAGGTTGTGCGTTTTGTCAATCAATTGTGAAATCCAACCTTTGGTTGTTTATTGGAAATTGATTGATCCTTGGATATTGGTCTTTGGTACCATCCAAGTTTATATCTCTTATATTAAATCGGGCTCTCATATTTCTATTTGCTAATTGCAGATTGAATTAGAGATTGAGATATTTTAACTCCTTGATATATCTTTCTTAAGATTGAGTCTAACTGTCGAGTTGATTCTCTTGAAAATATATTGGAGTTAGTCCATACAGATTGCTAAGACAAATATTGGGTGTGGTTGTTAGACCCCCGCTTTTTCAGTTGGTATCAGAGCAGGAAAACATGTTAAAGACCTTATAAGTCTGTGTTTATAGTGATCTGATTGGTAAAGAAAAAGAAGAAGAGTTCTGTTGATGGTGGATTTTCAACAAAGGCCAAAACCGCAAAATCATGATACTGCATGTTTTTGATACGGCTTCAGGCATGTGACGATTCATATTTTACGAATCCATGTTGAATATGTCTTTCGAAAAGCCTCCACTAGCTGAGCGTTCGATCCCTGACATTTTATTGTGCCCTCTATGTAGAATAATGGAATTGGGCGGTCCTCCTACATAATTGTTTGTTGAGAGGGCTTAACGCCTTCAGGACGTCGGTGATACTCACTGTTCCCTGACTACAAGAGAGTGACCCCCCTCTACATATAGGAACGATTGGGCAGTTCTCCATAAGATTGAGATCAACAACTCCTTCAGAACAGTGACACTCACTAATCCTGAATATGTAGAGCGACCGTGTATAGACTCGGGCATTCTCCGTAAGATCTGAGAATGCATTCAGGATATCAGCTGTCTCCTAACTATGCACATAGATTAGTTCTGCCGTGACATTCACCACTGAATTCCCAGAATGATCGATTATTGCTCTTATTTCATGGTCGAATCCACGGCCTGGTCCCATGGAATGGCAATAACAATTGCTCATATTCCATGGTCGAATCCACGACATGATCCCATGGAATGGCAATAACAATTCATATTATCTCATTACTCCAATTTCGTGATCGGATTCACTGCTAATCTCATGGAATGGTAATAAATAAATTTATTACTCCGATTTTATGGTCGAATCCACGATCCCATGGAATGGTAATGCCTATTTTATTATTCCGAGTTCATGGTCGAATCCACAGTTGATCCTATGAATTGATAATAAATAACTACTCATTTTGTTGCTCCGTTTCATGAATTATTCTACACTGAATTTCATGAATTAGCAATAAATACTCAATTATCGGGCATTTGGATAATCACTGAGTAAGCCCCATAAAAATGGTGTACTCGACAATGATGCACGACTGATCACCCGGATGCACGAACGAGCATCCAAAAATATGGACAAACGAGGAATCCTACACAAAATAGGAGAAAACAACAAATAATAAGGAGCGCCCAGGGGCCGGGCCCACCGGATGGCCGGCCATGCCCTAGCCATGGCTGGTCCCAGGCTTATTCCATTATTTTCCTTATTTTGTTATTTTTCATGGACTCATGAAAAACTCCTTCAATTTAGCAACTTTCCTTGTTTGTGCAAAATTCATGGATTCTCCATAACTTCATGGATTCATGAAAAATAATATTATAAAATAAGAAAAGGTGTGCAGGACCGGGCAACCTAGCCGGTCGTCCATGCCCTAGCCGTGGACGGTCCCATACCTCACAATCCCTAGCTTTTTATAATTATTATTCCCTAAACTCATGAAACTCCTCTGTTTCAACAAAAACTCATGGATTCTCCATAACATCATGGTTTCATGAAAAATAATAATATAAAATTAGGAAAAGTGTTGTGGGACCGGGCAACATAGCGGTCGGCCATGCCATAGCCGTGGATGGTCCCACACCTTGCAATCCTAAGCTTTTTATAATTATTATTTTCCTAAATTCATGAAACTCCTTGGTTTGAGCAAAAATCATGATTTCTTCATAACTTCTCAAATTTTGCTCGAATCATGAAAAACCAAAAGCCAACAGGGTCACACGACCGGCTAACCTCTCACGACAATTTTAAATATTAAAATACTCCTATTTTAATATTTACAAAATATTGATCAATTGAGCATACATGCTCATTCCAACAAAATCAATAATTTCAGTCAAGATGAAACTCTTCTGAAAATTCACAATGTTGCTCGAACGCACATCAGAAAATACTGAAACTCTCAGTACAGAGACACGAACACCACGAAAACATGTGCATGCCTTAATGACTGAACATGGTCATTCCTAGGGCTTTCACAAAGCCGGTCCCAAATGTTTTCACACTTTTCCTAATTTGTGCAATCGCTCATATTGGGCCCAAACTCTCTCTAACCAACCTGAGGATTGCTCAAACGGACAACAACTGGTCCCGTGATCACCAAGAGCCAGTCACACGCTCTCTTGGTCGGTCCCCCATCTTTCATACTTAGGTTTTTCCTAATGTTGAACCCTGCAATAAATCAATAAATGATGAAACAAGCACTTAATAATCATTCATTCACCAACTCTCCAACTGAGAACCCTGGTGCATGCTCACTGGAGCAATTGGGCATCACTTGGACGTCCATGTGGTCGATCCCTCCTTCGCTCATGACCTATTTTCAGCAATTCATCGACTAATGAGAAATTCATCAAAATTAGGGTTTTCGAACAAACACTCAACAAATCATTATTCTGAGCAAGTTCAGACACCAAATGAATTTATGTTGATCCACGGGGATTAATTATATAATATTCGGTAATCTACTAATATTTTATTGGGTCACATCACTAATAAATATTTAGTCGAATTGAGCAACTTTTTCTCAGTTGCTCAAATATTGATCCGGCTATCAATATTTAGTAATTTATCAATAATTTGTTGAATTGAGCAATATTTGCTCAATTGCACGTCAAATTATCAATATTCAATATTTTTTCGAATTGAGCAATACTTGTTCAGTTGCTCGTCAAATTCTTAATATTTAGTAATTCGGCGAATTGAGCAATACTTTCTTAGTTACTCGAATATTGATCCCACTATCAATATTCAGTAATTTGTCAATAATTCGTCGAATCAAGCAATACTTGCTCAGTTGCTCGAATAACCCACATATATTCGGTAACTCATCAATATTCAACAACTCGTCGAATTTACAATATTTGCTCAGACGAGCAACATTAACATTCATGAATCGCTGAGCGTTAACATGCTCGATTAAATAAAACCTAGACTCATTGTCTAATCAGTCAACTGACAAACTAAATACACGTATGTCATGCAGACTCCACGATTCGAGAGACATCAATCACGTCAAATTGGGGGATAACAACTAGGGTATTGGTCTGGCGGCCTACATCACGTGGATTCATCCACGACGAGAAATGTGCGTAAGTTGTGTTAACGGTTGAAGGAGTTAGCAAAGTAGTGGGTGCACGATCCGTCAAGTCTCCACACGACATGGAACTGACTTTACCATGATTTTCCACTTTCCCACTCTTCCACTCATGAAACCGTCACACTTACAAGGATCAAGGTGTTCACAACTCTGACAATATAAATAAGTCTCTGAATCCATGATTGAGAATGACGAATGATCACTAGCTATCAGCAATTGTCCACACATAATTTCTCGAGTAACTATTCTCAGGAATTCATCAATCCATTAGAACTTATTCGAACTCAATAGTTCATCAATTATTGTAGAAACCTTCAACACATCCACAACCCTTGATCATTATTGATCACACACAATTCTCATCTTCCCTCTGATGGTTATTTTCAATGATGTTGTAGTAAATAGGTTCGTTGAGACTTGTGAAAGCAGATTTTTTTAGACTTAATTTTTAAAGAAAAAATATAACAAATTCAAAATAAAGTTTTGTAAAAATTATGGAGAGGCTGGGGCTAGGATTCCACCATTGGTCGATATTAGTGATTTAATAAAATAATAATTATTCAACTCAACATTCAAATTGATTCTAATAGTAGTGCCTAGACATGTAGATTTTCAAAAGAATAGATGTTAATCCAAGCATAAAATATCAAAACCCTAAAGCAAGCATATTCTATCAAGAGAAAATACACCTAACTAATCAAAATCATATAATCAATTTTTAGTTCAATGCAAAACAATCATAATAGAGTTGTTATAATTAATTAAAAATAGAAATGTATCACTTTTACCTAAACAACAGATTCCTCCATAGCCCAAAGGATTGGATTTAGCTCATCTTGATGGAAACACGCTCAAAATTCATCTTTATTTCTCAAAAGGTGTTCACAATAATGAAAATAGGAGAAAAATAATGAAAACCGGGTTTGTAACACTTATTTTTGTTACAAACAGAACTGTTACAAAGAACAATACAAATAATCTATCACTAACACTGTAGCTTAACGACTGTCTTAAGCAGAACTTGTTCTTCGTGTTCTTCCTCTTATGCAGCAGCAGAAAAGTATTCCATGTAGCTCTGATTAACGCACTGTTCTTCTCCCCTCACTCTCCATCCCCTCTCTATGATCCACAACACACTATTTATACTCAACAGGTCGACAAAATCCTTGTAATAACTCCAAAATATCTTCATTAACTCCGTTTATTCTCTTCTTCCTTTCACGGGAATAATTTCCTTTTTTAAACTCCTTCACGCGTCTGCATGTACTCTTTATACTCTCAATAGACTCATGCACATTCCTTAAAAAGATTATCACGTTGGAAACACACACAAACCTTCCCAAAATATCTCATCAATTTTCCCGAGAGAGCTTTCCCTGTTTTGTCGAGATGATGTAAAATCTTCTCCTTCAATCGAATTTAAAGCTCTTACCAATCCTGTTTAGTCGTAATAGGGTGGTATCAATCCAAAAAAGGCAACAAATCCGACCAAATCACAACACAGAATCCGACCAAATCATGTAAAAATAATCCCGTGAATATCAAACTCCCTTGTCTTGCTCCAAATGGATTATCCAACCAATTTTAGATGATTCAAAAGCCCATACCATCCCTGTCTATCTGAATTGAGCCGACCCAACAAAAATCAGCTATTGAATCTCATGAAATCACGTCCAAAAGGTGAACCCTAATTCTGCCAGTCGCCTGCAAAACTTTCCCGCCAAAACTGATTTTTGAAATGTTGAAGATGGAGTGGCTCGATCCAAAAGTCAGGTGCCTTTATCAGCTGGGGTGCCTTGGATGCCCCTTATCCAAATTGAGGATGCCTTTAGTACTTTTCTCCGGGGGTCCAAAAAACACCTTTGAGCAACTTTTTCCACACAAGTGTATTTCTCCAAAAACACCTACACAAACATAAAAATACCAAAATAAGTACAAAATCAAGCACTAACAATAGACACATTGAGGACAATTCAGACACAAATTTTTTTCTATCAAATACCCCTAAACTTATTATTTGCTAGTCCTCGAGAAAATCTAATCTAGAAAATAAAATGACTACACTTAGCACGTGCAACAAGCCGTTAAACCGCTAGGTGGCCCTAGCGGCGAAGTGTTGTCTCCGGAGGGTTTACCAGAGGTGTACCCACAAAACCTTATACTCTAGACCCTATCTATTTACGCAGAACCTTGGAAGGCACTAAAGAATCTCCTTGGTTAGCATACTTATTGACTACAAGAGGAAGTACCCTGATGCGAAATTCCAATTGTTGTACACGAGTTTGCACTCAAGCATACTAAAATTCATATATAAGTGACAGAGCTCTACTCAGATAGTTTCTGGACATCATAACCGGAGTCAACCAATCACGTGGAAAGATTAAGAAGGTGTATGTAGAGAAAAACGTAGATGGTTTTGATGTTGACTAAGGTGAACGATGTTTCCCATTATCCGTCTGAAGGCCTCTGCCAAGGTGAACCTATCCTAATGGACTGAGATACCGGTCTGACCAATATCAACATAACTGGCATATACAAGGGGACCAGCCGTCGATAATCCTAACTCTAGGTCAACACAACTGGCATATACAAGGGCACCGATGGTCGACTTTATTGAATTTATTCCGGCTGGTCTGGTCTCAATTTTTTTTTTGTATCTCAATAATTCTATTTCACATAGCAATGGTAACAACTTGGTTCATGGGCCCCACCAAATCACTTAGAAACAAATAAAATAAAAACAGAAGTGAAAAGGATTCAACGAGATATGGCGAAACTACCATGTTTTTTTCTTCTAACACCTGAGCTCTGCGCTTTTATGAATAGACTCTATAGATGTTTCCATCTAGTCAGATTGGTTCCTCAACTCCTACAATCAAGATATTTCCATCCACTTAGATTGGTTAGTGCCATCCTTAATAAACATAAATTTCTAGGCTCTGGAGTTTATTTATTGCAACTAAAAAGTTTCTTCCATACCCCCAAACTTAAATCTAACATTGTCCTCAATGTTCTAAAGATGAAATTAAAAACATGAACAGGGAGAAACCGATACCACTAGAAGGAAATGAGGAAAAATATTACCGTGTTGTAAGAGCAAGGGATACCTCCCAAGGAATGATAAGTTTAAAGTCTTCAGCCAGACATCAAATACCTCAAAAAGGATCTTCAACTTCCAAAGTCATATACCAATAGCCGAAATAGTTGTGGGTACATAAGACCAAATAGAGCTAACACCAATATGAGACAACTGCGCTGGTTCAGAAAAATGAATAGAAGGAGAATATCCTCATCTAAGGTTTCTGTCGTGACAACTGGGTTTATCTGGGGGAAATAACGAAGCTTCATATGTGTGTCTTGATAAATAGATTCATCCGAAATACTGGCCTCTAATACATGGGTCACTTTCTGGACAGTATCAGAAGGATCGGGTTGCAGATTCTGAATAGACTCAAGTAATATCTCAGACGCACAAGGCTTGAGTCCCAAGTTAGGGACTTCAATTAGGGATACATGACGATCACAAGAACCATCACTACCCCCAAACTTAGGGTTTTCACTACTCAGAGACAAACCTCTAACTATTGCTTGAATTTCTGGATCCTCAGAGTCCCTAAAGTACTCAAGAGCTTCTTCTAGTTCTCTACCCCCAAACTTAGGGTCATCATTACTCTTAGAAAGACCTAACACTATTGCTTGGATTTCTGGGTCCGTAAAGTCTTTAAAATACTCAAGGGCTTCTTCCAAAGATTGATCACGCATCTGGTCTAAGAGAATGGTTTCCTCAAATTCATCTAAAGAATCTCCCAACATAGTGTCATGCCAATTATCCTGAACTAAAGTGCTAATCATATTCACTTCTTCTAAATCATCATTCTCAGAAGGTTGTCTAGTAATATTAAAGACATTTAGTTCAGTGGTCATATTACCAAAGGATATGTTCATAAGCCCGGTCCTATAGTTGATGACAGCGTTAGCTGTGGCTAAAAATGGGCGACCTAAAATTACTGGGATTCGAGCGCTTGGGTCCTAAACAGGATGGGTGTCTAGAACAACGAAATCCACTGGATAAATAAACTTATCAACCTCAATCATAACATCCTCTATGATACCACGAGGGACTTTGACAGACCTATCAGCTAATTGTAATGTCATTTTAGTCGGTTTCAACTTACCAAGACCTAGATGGGTGTATACATGATATGGAAGTAAGTTAACACTAATTCCTAAGTCAAGTAATCCTTATCGACCATGTGCTTACCAATTGCACAAGATATGGTGGGGCATCCAGGGTCCTTATACTTAGGGGGTGTTTGGTTCAGAAGAATGGAACTTACTTGGCCAGCTAAAAAGGCTTTCTTTTGGACATTAAGATTACGATTTAGTGTACAAAGATCTTTAAGGAACTTGGCATAATCAGGCATCTGCCTAATTGCTTCTAACAATGGAATGTTAATTTTCACCTGCTTAAATGTCTCCATTATCTCGTTGAAAGTCGACTCCTTCTTTGTTGGGGCTAACAACTGTGGATAAGGGGCTTTAGGTACAAAGATAGTCCTATCAAGAATTTCTTGGGACTCCTTAGAAATTATTTCAGTTTCCTCAGCTACGGGTTCCTCTTGGGAAGTAGAAGGTGGAACTACAGCATGTTCACTTTCAGGCATGGCGACCTTATTGTCAACTTTCTTTCCACTCCTAAGGGTTGTAATAGAATTCACATGATTGTACGATTTCTCTCCTTTGGTGTTAGGATCAATATGACTAGGGAACCTTCCATCTTCTCTCTCACTTATATACTTAGCTATCTGGCCGACTTGAAGTTCTAATTTAGCAAGAGACTGGGAATTATTCTTAAAATTATGCTTGGTTTCCTCTTGAAAATTAACCTGGCTCTTTATTAACATTTCCTGGCTCTGTGTTAACATATCCTGGCTCTTTTTTAATATACTAAGAGATTCCTCTAAGCTAGTCATTCTATTTTCAGAAGGGTTCTGAAACTGGGATTGACCTGAAGTATTCTTATTATAACCAAAACCTGGGGGAGGCTGAGAATTACTAGACTGACCTTGATTATGTCCCTTAGACCAAGAGAAATTAGGATGGTTTCTCCAACCAGGGTTGTAGGTCTCTGAGTATGGGTCAAACTTCTGACTGTTTTCAAACCTAGCATTGTCATAAACAGCATGGGCTTCCTCTTCACTAACGTGACCTTCCCAAAATTAGTTATTGGGTTCCATTCCACAACTAGAGACTTGAGAGGCTCTAATCCTATCATCAGGTTCAAAAAGAGACCTATGTTTAGACTGATTCAATTCCAATGCTTCTAACCTTCTAGACAAACCAGCAAACTTAGTATCTGACCCAAAGCTTGTATCTACCATATTGGTGCTACTTTTATTGATCAGGAGTGTCTTAGGGGGTTGAACACAAGGTTCCCACTGTTGGGATTTTTCAGCAACAACTCCTAAGAAGGTAAAAGCATCATCGACATTTTTACTAGTGAACTCACCAGCGCACATAGATTCGACCATGGCTTTGGTTGAATAGTCTAAACCATCAAAAATAATCTCTACTAGTTTCATTTTCTCATCCCCGGCAACGGCGCCAAAAATTGATAGGATTTCGGGAAACCCTATATGTGATAACCGCAATCGCACGGTGTCTACAATGTAGACAACGACAAGTACAGGTCGTTCCCACAAGGAGCGGTGGAAATACCGTAATCAATATCTCTAATCAACCAACCAATCAAAATGTTTTCGGATTTTTTGAAGAGTAATAATATAAAAATAAACTAAACGAATAATATAAATGCACTAGGAGAATCAGTAACCAGGGTTTTTAGTATCCACCACTATTTCTATTCAATTACTGAAATGAAACATAATTCATGAATATTTATTTATTGTTTGTTCTATCGACATCACCTATTATAAGTATTAGAGTCGCAAATATCACTGGTATACCCTAAGCATGGCACATCAAAAGATTAAATCCAAGTATGAACCATCAAATTGCATTAGCAAGAAAATTATACGAAACTAAATATCGGTTCACAAATGTTATTTGGCTTTTCTAAGCATAACCCATCAAATAAATTAACCAAGCATGGATCATCAAATAATAAGGCAAACAAATTTGTAAAAATATCAATCATGCACATAGGTTTTAAAAACCGGTGAAGCAACAACTCATTTCATCAATAAATAAAATCATGGAAATAATTTATTCAAATCATAATAGTCTTTGTCAAATACTTCAATTTAATTGACCTAACACTCAAAGTGGTTTCAACATAAACCCTAGTCATGAGAATCTAGCAATACATAATTATGGGTTTCCTAAAAAACCCCAAAATAAAATTATAAAAGATAAAAAAAATAAATCGATATCACCGTTGTCACCCCGGAATCGATCTTCGTCGTCTTCTCTTGTTTTTTCTCCTCCTCTCGGCTGTGTAGCCGTCTGTATCGATCAAATTATATATATACTCCATGGCTACCAACTAATTAAGACCTAGCCCATTGCAAGGCCCAGTCCATCCGCAGGTCGACTGCCAAAATCTGGCCACCAACCAATTATCATTTTATGACCGCCTGAGAATCTGCTTCACTCAATCGGCAGTGAACTCTTCCGTTAGACCCAACAGCTATGAGCCAATGTCTACATCATCAGTTCTTCTTATTTTGTTCTCGACTGCTATCCTCCACCATTACCAACAGCTCGTCAAAATCATCACTTTCTTCTTTTGAAATCTGTATCAAACTGTGACCATAGAATCGAAACAGAACCCACCAACTTCCATCGACGTTTACAACTCAAGAACTACTCCTTCTAACCACTTTCATTTCTACTCGGGAAGATATAAAATGCACGACCCTTTTCTGATATGCACAAGATGTTGCACAAACCCTGAATTCCAATATTGACGTCTCCAGATCTTCTCATACAACCACCATTTGATTTCAGACCAAGTCAAGCACATGGCTATCACCAACAATTAATCAACCCTTAATGCAATAGCAGCTTCTTAGTTTGTTGCATCAGCGAACAAACCCCACTTCAGGCAGTATCCATCTGTACCAATCGATGCTACCACTGGAAGTCGAGTTCAAACCCTTGAGCATCACCAGCTCCTTGCCACGTTCAGACTCCAACTGCCAAGATTTGGTTGAGACATATGCACCATCCTTCAGTCGATCAAACAGCTTCACTAATTAAGACATTTCCAACTCCAGGAAACTATCAAGTCTCAGCTCCTTCCAATTGACCTTTCTTCTACCAATTTGATTTGCCGAAACAATACATATTCACATCGAACAACTCCCAACTAATTCCCATCTGCAGATTTATATACGGCCACCATTTCCATTTCCTGACTCCATAAGCATAGATCCATGTTTACTCAAATGACCCTAGAGCTGCTGCGATTCAATCTTGAGAAATCTCCCAACTCCGGATGATAAACAGACCCTTCATTCTCGCTGCTGTGTCAATGGGAATATGAGTTCTGTCCAACTGCAGTTCATGTCTTCTCCTCCCTAGTTGTGCTTCTCAATCATCAAGTCAACCTCCAATTCATGTTCTTTTGTTGTTGTAAAGAACTAGGTACACCACTTCCCTACTTCCGTGCTTCATTCACTCAAGATACCGACCCCATAAAGAACCCCTGCTTCACCACGGACAATCGTCTACAGCTGCTTGATTTCTTTTTGTTGAAAAGAAAAGAAATGTGGTGGATGAGAATGCCACGTGCCACTCAATTTCTTTAAGCCTTCAGCTCCAAATCTCGCGTATCAGGTAGGTCCCCTTGATCTTTAGATTTCTCTAGTGAACACCATTTTTTTTACACATGTACGACAAATGATAAGTCACTTCATAAGTTGTTGACCTGGCAGCTCACACACCCAATAATTAAGCTTCCCATTTTGGTGTCGCCAGCAGTTTCAGTGGTGCTGATATATAGAAATACCAGGCCAGTCACTGTTATTATTGTCGCAAACGCCAATTAGCTTCTCATTTAGCCATTTATCTATCTGATGATTGGATTTGCATGTACTTTCTACAAAGCACTAAAATAGATTTTTAGTCGAAATATTGAGTCCTAGCTAATATAAATATGGGTATAATATGTAGCACATATGTGCTTATCACCCTCCTACAGATCAACCCATCTCCCTCTTTGCGGCCGAATTGACTCTGGAACGGCCATTGACTTGGTTTAGGCCGGAGTCCTACAGATTGATCTCTCGAATCTAAGCACCTTCTTTGCAGTGTATTTGTGTGAGGTTAAGCAGCTTGCTTAGTTGAGGAGTCTCGACAACACGCTCGACTCTTCACTTTCCTAAAAAAACAGCAAACCGTTTTTCCCCATCTATAGATTGGCGACCACGGTGGGAGATTAATCTCTCGGTTGCAATCTCTTATTTTCATAGAATGGTTGGTCTTAGGTCTAACTCAACAACTTCGAATTCCGATCAAAATCTTTCGAATGGAAATGTTCCTCCTTCCAGCGCTCCACTCAATGGAACGGTCAATACAGAAATCCTGACTTTGATCAAGTTGGCACGAGTACAGATAGCTCATACAAGAAACATGGACCTGATGAAAGAGACGATGAATAGCATATTGAACTTCCTCATCAGACTGACATCTGACTTGGGAGGTGCTCATGCTCAGTAAGTGCCAACACTGGTAGCTGAACCCTCAACCGGTGATCATCCTCGAATCAACAGCTTTACCACGTACGAAAAGCCGGTGGATCAGGAGGTCACACATTTGATTAAGAATCTATGTGAACTCCTAAACTTCTCCAGGGATCAGCGTACGAACACGTTTTCCGCACTCAACAAAATATCATCTGACATTTCGTCATCCCAGGTGGTTGATCAAGTATCCATGGTATCTGAACTCTCAATCAACAATATCACCTTTACTCAGGAATACCGAATGGCGGATAAAGGACATAATCGAGCCATGTTCGTAACTACTTATATTAAGGATTCCGAATTCAGGAGAGTTCTTATCGATACATGCGCTTCTACCAATTTGGTCATTATGAAGACTCTCAAATAGTCCAAAGTTCCACAAAGCAAGATCATTCATCATCCCATATTGATGACGGGTTTCGAAGGGAGCCAGAGTCACACGTACAAATATGTCTACGTGGATCTTAAATTAGGACCGATTCAATCCACTATCAAGTTTCATGTGATTAAGAAAGACCCAGATTATCACATGATACTTGGGAGACCATGGATTCATGAAAATAAGGTTGTTCCTTCAACGTACCATCAATGCATGAAAACTTTGTTCAACAATAAGATTGTCTGCATCCCAGCTTCAGTGTCTCCTTACGCTCCGGTTTATGATGATAGGTTCCTGGAACCTCCAAAAAGCATCCCCGAACCTCCAAACAAGATCTGAAGTGTTCCACTCCCGAATTGGAAATCAATTGAGAACACTGACACACCGTCATCAACGGGTGTTAAATCTGTCAAATCGTCCACCACGCCACTCAAACGTCGTCAAGGTCAAGGTACGGCTCACAAAAAGTCCAATTTTATTACTGATTATGATGCTAAGGGGATAGTCATTTACGTCACTCGGAAAGATTAGCAATTAATAAGGTAGGTCGATAAAAACTCTCCCCACCCCGAAGGATTGTGTCAGAACGAGAAATCACCCGATGAAGAAGTTCGAGATGCACCATGGAAGCTGCAAGATATCACATATTCCACAACTGACAACCTTGAGACTATCAACATCAGAACGGATGAAAACCCAAGGCCGGTTTTAATCAGTTCTACTCTCTCATCCGAGAAACGAGAAGGATTGATCATCTTGTTGAAAGAGTATCAAAATATCTTTTCCTGGACATATGAAGAGATTCCCTGCCTAGATGATAAATTGGTCACTCATCATCTCCACATCACTCCCGGTTCCAAACCTGTCAAGCAACCGCCCAGAAAATTTAGACACGAAGTTAAGGAGAAAATCAAGGTGGACCTCCAGAAACTACTAACAACAGGATTCATCAAACCCATTCAACATCCAACATGGCTGGCGAACGTTGTCCCAGTAAAGAAGAAGAATGGTCAAATCCGATGCTGTGTAGATTTCAGGAACCTGAATAACTGTTGCCCGAATGATGATTTTCCTTTACCCAACATTGACATGCTTGTAGATGCAACCTGTGGTCATGACATATTTTCGTTCATGGACGGTTACAGCGGATACAACCAAATCAAGATGTATGAACATGATGCTAACAAGACTGCGTTCCGATCTCCCATTGGGAACTTACACTACACAGTAATGCCTTTCGGCTTGAAGAATGCAGGAGACACATATCAGCGAGCCATGACTGCAATATTCCATGACATGATGCACAAGCAAGTGGAAGACTACATCGATGACGTGGTGGTGAAATCAAAGACTCGAGCATCTCACCTGGACATTTTAAGATAAGTCTTCGAGAGGTGCAGATAATATAAACTAAAAATGAATCCTCTGAAGTGTGCTTTTAGCGTTTCTTCTGGGAAGTTTCTCGAATTCTTAGTCACCGCAGAAGGAATCAAGGTCGATCTAGACAAAACGAAATCCATCACTACCATGCCACCTCCATGAACTGTGAAGGAACTCCAGAGTTTCATGGGCAAGGTAAACTACATTAGGCGTTTCATCCCTGGACTGGCTCAACTCATTGCTTCATTCACTTCTTTGCTAAAAAATGGAGCAAGTTTTATGTGGACAACCGTGCAACAAGAAGCGTTCCATTAAATACAACAAATATTATTATCACCTGTTGTCATGAAATCTCCTATGCAAGGACGACCATTAATACTCTACACAGCCTCCAGCGATGTTGCTATTGGAGCTCTCCTCACTCAGGAGGATGAAGAAGGCATCGAACGCCCGATCTATTACTTCAGACGTACAATGAGGGATGCCCAACTCCGTTACCCAAAGGGTGAAATAGCATGCCTAGCATTAGTCCACGCAATTCAGAGATTCAGGCATTATCTTCTATCAAACAGAGTTGTGCTGGTGGCTAAAGCTGATCCTATAAAGTTCTTACTATCGAAGCTTGCTTTGATTGGAAGACCAGCAAAATGGCTACTTCAAATGTCAGAGTTCGACATAACGTGTGTTCCTCCAAAAGCAATCAAAGGACAAGCAGTTGCAGACTTACTTGATGCTTTCCCTGGAGAAGATATCACAATGTTGCATGAAGAAGTACCCGGTGAGTTTCCAGAAATCTCAATCATTCAAGAAGAAACATGGCTATTATATTTTGATGGATCCTCTACTCCGAGCAATGATACTGGAGGAGCGGGCATTGTGCTAGTATCTCCATCCGGTGAAGTCTTCTCACATTTATTAATAATATTTTTAATTTGTTGTTGTAGTAAATAGGTTTGTCGTTCACTCGGACGTTGTTGAGATTAAATTTAAAGGTTTAATGAAAATAATAAACAAAAGCGAGAGTTACTGGGCCTAGGATTCCATCGAATTCATATCAATAGGTTCAATTATTTATTCTTCAGCAATTATCGTTCAATAAATAAAACAACATGGACTCTTATTTTTTCCAAGGTAGATTCTCCAAATATTAGTTATAAATCGTAAGCATGGGACATCAAACATCTAAGCAAGCATGACCCATCTAATAAAATGATAACTAATTTTTTTCAAATCATAATTCTATTTTAATTAATGCAAAAGTCATATAGAAAATAAAATAAATTCACCCGTGTATGAAATTCGGATTCACCTGTCGACCCAGTGTAGTGGTTTAACTCCTCATATTGTAGACACGCTCAAAATGGATTTTTATTACTCAAAAGTGCTTACAAGAGGTGAAAAGATAAGAAAACTGAATTTCGCAACGCTGTGAAGCTATTACAAAACTGTTTTTAACTGTGAAGAAAACAATTGTTATGTTCTGTCGCAGAAAACTGTCGGTTCATGGAAAAAATAGTGACAGTTATAAACGACAGACTACAAGTGTAGTATGTTCTTCTTCTTCTTCTTCACTGCAGTAGCAGAAAAATCTTCTCTGCAATCCTCTGTTCTTCAACCCAACTCTCGATATCTTTACTCAACTCCTCAGCAGATTATTTATACCCGACAGCCTCCAAATAATCTCAGTTTAATGCCAAATATTATCCATTATTCTTCCACGGTTTTATTTCCTCTTATTTCTTTGATTTTTATTCTCACGAACCTGCTGGTGTTGATTTCACGACATAGTCTCCTTTATAACTCCTTCACACTCCAAATTGTTGCTCGAGTACCTCTGACATGTGTAGTACACGTTTCCACCTAATACAATCCCGTGAATATCCTCTTCAACTCTGTTTTGTCCAATCCACATATTCCTTCATATTTTCTCGATTCTAAAGGACTTACCAGTCCTGTTTGATCCTAACAGGCTTAGCCCAATGAATCACTGTATTTGAATCTCACCCAATATTTTCACAGGTCCAAACAGAATTTCCCGGAGAACAATAAACCCGAGACTCAAATTTTCTTCAGACTCTGCATTCCAGCCAAACTTCAATGATTATGACACCTATACCAATCCTGTAAGGCACATTAGAACATACCCATTTAGTTTCAGCAATTGAATCTCAGTGGAACACATCCCGATTAACCAGCCAGTTGTAGGCGAATAATTTTTCCCGATTAACCAGCCAGTTGTAGGCGAATCAAAAAACCATATCATCCCTGTTTAGCCTATATTAATAACTCCAATCAATTTTAGGGATTTAATCGCATTAAAACTGGTCCAAATCATGAAACCTAAATCTGCCGGAGTAAACATTGATTTTCCCGCCAAAAACAGAATATTCAAAAGGTTGAAGATGATGTCCCCTTAACCATAGTGGGGTGCGAATAGCCACAGTTTCCAAATAACAAAGAAGGTGCCCCTTAACCGATATTGAGAGTCCAAATAACACGTGTCCTCCGAGGTACAAAAACCACTTTTCGAGCAACTTTCTCCATAAGAGCTTATTTCACAAAAACACTTACAAACAAGTTTGTTAGTGATAAAATGAGTCCCATCTAATGTATTTATGGGTGAAAATGCGTCGCACTTTCGTTCTCATCATTTATTTATGCTGGATTTCCACTGCACCAACTATTCAGCGGAGTATGAAGCCTTTCTGTAACACCCCGAGTTCCGGACCAGGGTCAAACCCATATGGAGATCCGAACTCGAAGCGTTACGGGTCGGGAAGAGACAAATGCATTTTATTTTATTTTACTTATTAAAATAAATTAGGTGACTTTATTTCCACCCTAACTTGTAGCTTTTCTAGTCCAAACACCCCAACTAGACTAAAACACAAGAAACAACCAAAGTGTCAAACTAAGGCGGTTATAACCCGACCCGAACTGGTAAATAAAAATACCGGGTATTACATTCTACCACCCTTAAAAGAAATTTCGTCCCGAAATTTAGAATGTACATATAATCTCCAAACTGCACAAAATATAATTAATATAATAAACAATAGTACAATTCAGTCTAGCACACAACTAGCATTTCACACGGATTCGACAAAAGCCAAAAAAATAACTAATAAGATGAAACACACAACATACAAACAAATCAAACAAGCATGCATAGCAATATACAAAGTAATTTATCTACGGTCCCATTCAAGATCTAAAGCCTAGAGCTCTGATACCAACTTGTAACACCCCGAGTTCCGGACCAGGGTCAAACCCATATGGAGATCCGAACTCGAAGCGTTACGGGTCGGGAAGAGACAAATGCATTTTATTTTATTTTACTTATTAAAATAAATTAGGTGACTTTATTTCCACCCTAACTTGTAGCTTTTCTAGTCCAAACACCCCAACTAGACTAAAACACAAGAAACAACCAAAGTGTCAAACTAAGGCGGTTATAACCCGACCCGAACTGGTAAATAAAAATACCGGGTATTACACTTTCTCCTAGGGCTGTCTTTGGCCAAGAAAGAATGAGCGAAACATCTGGAAATCAGAGGAGACTCAAAGTTGCTGGTCAATCAAATGAATGGTGTGTACTCTCTCAAAGAAGTAACACTCGCCCCATTCAGATCTGAGGCACAACGGTTATTAGCTAATTTTTCTGATGCAACTATTATCCATACTAGACGCACCAATAATAGACATGCTGATTGTCTAGCGACTCTAGCATCCAAACTACAGTTTGAAGGGTCAGAGAAATCCATCACGGTACAGAGACGTTCTGTGTCATATACTTGGCTTACTCAAGTTAAAGATTCCCAAACGAACGATTGGCGAGCACCCATCATTCACGAGTTGAGCAGTTCTGTTACAGACAGGAAGATCGGTCTCAAGGAATTGAAGAACTTTTTCTACTGCATGGAGCATTGTATTATCGCAATCCAGATGGATCATTATCACGATGCCTTGGAGATGAAGAAGCGAATGAGAAACTCAAACGTATACATGAGGAAGTATGTGGGCAAACCCTGGTGATCACACTTTACAAAGAACTTCAAAGATTTGGGTACTATTGTCCCTCCATGGAGACTCAGTCGAGAAAGTTGCAAGGGTCCTGTTCCAATTGTCAGACACCACCTCATCACTTGGAGGTTCTAACAATTTACCACACTGGGGACTGGAGAGAACCTTACATAAAATATCTTCGTGACAACAATCTTCCGTCAGAGAAGAAAGATGTGGTCAAACTCATCCAGAGAGCCAAACGTTTTGTCTACTTGGAAGGGATTTTGTATTGCAAAAGCTTATATGGGAATCTACTGAGGTTCTTGGCTGAACACGAAATTCCTACAATCCTGAAAGAAATGCATGAAGGTGAACATCAAGGGAAGAAGAAATTATTTCTCCAAATCCATGAGAAATATTATTGTCCAACCATGGAAGATGACGCTGCTGCCTATGTTCGGAGATGTCATCAATGCCAAGTTCATGGTAACCTCATTCACACTCCTTGTCTCTCATTACATTCTGTGAGCAGTGCATGGCCCTTCTTCAGCTGGGGACTGGATATCATCGGAAAGATCAATCCAGAATCTTCGAAGCAACATGAATATATCATCACAGCAACGGAGTACTTCACCAAATGGTTTGAGGCTATTCCTCTTCGAAGCACCACCGGAAACACAATTGCAGCTTCCATCAAAGAGTACATCATATGCAGATTTGGTATTCCTAAACATATCATCACGGATAATGGAACTCTTGTTGCTAACAAACATGTTGCATAATTGCTCGATAAATACGGAATCAAACAGATTTTCTCCACACCCTACTATCCCCAAGGAAATGGACAAGCGGAGAGCACTAACAAAACTATGATCTGGATTCTTAATCAAACATTTCATGACAAATTACGAACGTGGCATGAAGAATTTCCCATGGCTTTGTGGGCTTACTGAACCGCACCAAGAAGCTCTATTGGGACGTCACCATACTCTCTTGTCTATGGCGCTGATGTTATTCTCCCAGCTGAGATCAAAATTCCCTCTGCAAGAATTGAAATAGCCAGTGGAGTGCAATGGGATGAAGCGAAAGTGTCTAATTCAAGAATTGCTGAATTGGACATGCTCGACTCGAGAAGAGCCAAGGTAGAAAAATATGTGGAAACCTACAAACAGAGAGTCTCCAAGGAATACAACAAAATGGTAAGACCTCGAACATTTCAAGTAGGAGATTTAGTTTTGAAAACATCAAAACATATCCAGCAAGGTATGTTCGATCCCAAGTTCTCTCCTAAATGGGAAGGGCATTATGTGGTTATCAAGGCAGTGTCCAGCGGATATTACAAAATCTTAGCTGTTGATGGAGGGGTCGAATGAAACATCATCAATGAAAAATGGCTCAAAGCGTATTATGCTTGAACGATCATCAGAATATTAAATTTCTAAATGTAATTTCTATTTTCTCCAAAAGAATATGCAGTATGCTCATTCATTCAAAATTCGAAGTATTCTATGAATCTCACAAGAATCTTTCAATCGTCTGCTTTATTCAAAACAAAATCTCAAACCTACATAAAAATCTTTCTCTCAAACACTCATTCAGAACAAACCATCCAACAGAGGATAATTGTTAGGGCATTGCTCGTTTGAACCCACCAAGCGTTGGTATGTCAAGTTTGGTAGTCATATTTTAGTGAAACAAAACTCATTTAAGAATCGCTTGATTTAAATGTACTAGAGTCAAATTCGTATAGGTTAGCTTAAAAGTACTAGGATGAGACATCACAAGTATTGCGAAGACTTGAAGAAGTGCGGAGCTACAACGACAACATAATCCTTCCACTTGAGGTTAGTGATATTTGACTTGAACTGTTTCATTCCCTAACGTAACTTTCAAGTCGTGCATATTGAAAACATAAAACTGCGAAGCATGAACTCTCTAGATAGACATAGTATTAAGGAATACAATATGAAGTTTCTTGCTTAACCATTAAACTTTGTATATAAGACATCGACATAATCGTATGAATGCTATTGTGATTATGTATGGGGATGAGGTGAGGATTTCATCCTAGGGAACAATGTTTACATGTGTTCTAAGGAAGTAAGTTCATGATATGTGTTGTGAACCGAAAAGAAAATCGCCAGGCGGTATTGGGGTTGTTCTTCATTGCATATCTTATGAACGACCAATATGTGTGATTAGTATAACCGCTTATGATTTGTTTGCGTTCTTGGTAAAACTATTCACATGAGGCCTGACTTATGTATTGGTATGACTTTTATTAGTGAAACTGATCTTAAGTAATCACCTGGGGTATGATCGGGTTGTGTATGTCTGAACTTATTACTGGGATGAAGGGAACCGATCCTAGTAAGAGGTGCAGTGCATCATAAGGGGAACCGATCCTATGAACATGTGCAACAAGTTTTTGGGAAGGGGGAACCGATCCTATGGACATGTGCAGTGCATACAAGTTAGATACCAAAAATATATGGGGAATTAATAAGCACGTAAGTGCCACATTTTGTGCCCATATTTATATTAGCTAGGACTCGATATTTTAGCTAATGACATGATTTTGAAGCTTTTACAGGGAATACAAGGGAATCTGTTCTCGGACAGATAATGAGCTAAATAAGAGCTCAAATGGCGTTTACGATGAAATAAAAAATGTTGTTGCCAGATCACTAGAGGAGTCACAGCCAGGGAACAGTACAACAAAACAAAGAAATAGGCTTCTTTGCCACAAGAGATGCACAAGAGAGATTGCATGGCTACAAACAATTCCTTCTCCTAGCCAAATTGAGTTCACGTCTTATTATATTTGTTGTGTGGAAGATGGGTTATTGAACTGAATTCCGTATTGTGTTGTTGCTGTGACCAAGTGAAGAATGTACATTGGAAAGTGGCAGTGGTGGTAGTCGTCCTAAGTCTCTATTACAGCAACACATGAATGGAGATGGACCAAGCTTTGGCCGAGATGGTTGCATTCTGTTGTGACCACAAAATACAAATCATGGGTTAGGAGGACTGGATACGGCAAGCGTTGTTGCCGTGCTGGGGTCTGAATTAGTGGCGAGACTGAGAAGTTCACAAGGTGGGCAAGTTGGTACTGATTTTAGCGAAGGAGGATGAATTGGCAGATGTCGTAGTTTACACTAAACGCTGAGAAGATGGAGTTGGTTTATCTTATTGGCCTGAATTTGGAGATGAGACTGGTGGTGCGAGCAGCTAAGTTTTGGGTTTGTTTTGACTGATATGTTGCTGCCGGGGCTGAGAACACAGGGAGTGAAGACATGGATTCCATCCGTTGTACATGAAGAGATTAATCGAAAGTTAATGACGAAACTCGAGAACGGAGTCTATTTGGGAGGAGTCAATGCAGTTTTCGGATCAAGTGAAGTAAGAGCTGTTGTAGCTGGTAGAGATTGAAGACTGCATGTCTTGCTTCCAAGGATTTAAGTTCTTGACTTGAGTAATATGCACACAGCACAACACTCGAGATTTTGGGGGTTTATTTGGAGCTGCAGAGACAACCAGTAGTTGCATATTGAGAAGGTCATGGAAAACGGAATTGGCAGCAACCAAACTACTCGAGATGCTGGTGTTGAATGGATGTATCATACTATAAACGGAAAAGAGAGTGAAGCTTTCAGCTAGATCGTTGAGTGAGCTATGCAGTCAGTGGTAGCTGGCCTGAATTCGCGTTGTGTGGAGTTACGTTGTTTGTTCAAGTCAGATGGATTTAATTTGGGAGATTATTCAAGGAGTTGGTGTTGCTGCCATGTCATGGCAATGAACAAAGAATTGGTCTTGATGCCTGGAAGTCAAACAGCAACAACACCATGAGATGGTTCGAGCAGCTTAGACAGTGGCAGAAATCAGCAAGGCGATAAATGGGTTTTGTATGATGTTTCTTGGCGTGAATCTGGGCAGTATGAATTATGAAAGCAAAGAGTTTGCTATCGTGATCTTGGCAGTGATGGCCACAGAGATGAGTCGTAGAACTTTGGCTCGAGTTGGAGGATATAGTCAATGCAACAAATTTGTTCTCGATGATGAAAGCTGGGCAGTTAAGAAGAAAGATGGCTGAAGTAATGCTGACAACAGAGAAGCTGATGGTGATTTTGAAGGGTTCGATGTTAGTAGTGATGGTTTGATGGCAAAGATGGAAGTTGTATCATTGGGTGAGCTGTCCAATCGGTGATGAGTAGATGGATATCGGTGAGTAGATGGACATAACGGAGGCTGTTGCTGTGACCTGAATTTGGCATGGTCTGTTCTCGTACTAGGCTTTGCCGGTGGTTGATACTTGATAGAATTGTGGTCAGTTATTGGACTGGGCCTTGGGCATCATCTGCTAGGTCTTTTTCGGACATCCTAGCAAGACTACATATTCTCAGCGACATTAACTCGAAGGGGGGAGGACGCTTTGGAGTTCGAACAACAGGAGGTCGACTGCGGCTACACAGCCGTTTTGGGAGAAATAGGGTTTGAAGTTGAATTCATCTTTCAATTCCGTTTTGATTATCATTTCGATTGATTCTCTTTGATATTTTTATGGCTTTTGAGAAAGCCATGTTTGGCTAGATACTTTTGTAGCTAGGGTTTATGGTTGAAACTACTTGGGGTATTAGGCTATTTAAATTTATTAATTGAGCAAAAGATCATTATGATTTGAATAGATTAATCTTTGAATATTGTTTATTGATTGATTGAAAAATTAGTTGTTGCTTCACCGGTTTTAAAACCTTTGTGCGTAATTAATGGTTCTACAAATATATTTGTTCTTATTATTTAATAATCTATGTTTGGGTTAATGTCTTCGATGGGTTATGCTTAGAAAAGCCAGATAATATTTGTGAATCAATATTTTAGTTTCGTATAACTTTCTCGCTAACACAATTTGATGGTGCATGCTTGGGTTTAGTCATTTGATGTGCCATGCTTAGGGTGTCCCAGTGATATTTGCGACGCTATTACATATAATAAGTGATGTCGATAGAACGAACAATAAACATATATTCATAATTATGTTTCATTTCAAGAATTAAATAGAGATAGTAGTGGATACCATGAAACCCTGGTTGCCGATTTTTCCTTTGGATTCATTTTATTAGTTTACTTAATTTTGTTATTTCATTTCAATTCTAAAAATCCAAAAATATTGTTTCGTGTTAGTTTTATTAGAGATATTGATTATAGTATTTCCACCGCTCCTCATGGGGACGACCCGTACTTTCCGTTGTCTGCATTGTAGACACCGTGCGCTTGCGGTTATTATATAGGCATCTCCGGATCCTAGCAGGAACCGATCCTAGTACCTAGTCATCCGTATCTTTGGTAAGCTAGTGTAACTATGCACAATACTCACATGGAGGTAGAACCGAAACTTGTTTTGGTAGAACCGTAAACCCATGTGTAGTTGCAGGAAATCCCACACTACACCCCTCACAAGAATTCATACAATCAAGTCATTTTAGAATGAACAATCACAATCTTTATTGATTAATCTCACAAATTCTACAAGAAAGGAAAGAAATGAAATTAAGAAATTAACAACTACTCTGGACTTTCTCTCTCTTAATGACTTACTCAATACTCTAAAAACATCTCCCCCTATCTTAAGCCTGTTCGGCTCTTCATATAGGGAATTACATAGTGGATAACAGCCAATCTATCCTTTATTTTAGGATCTGGCTTGCGGTATTTCTCAAGCTTATAAATGTACAATTTCGCAAACGTCCTAAATCTCGCTAAATCTTCACATCTTTCTCTTGTTTATGCTGTCGTTTTTTGCTACGTCTCTCTTAAATTATCCTGCGACATTCGCAATGTGTTATTGGCGAAGATTTCGCAAGTGTATCCTTGTTGCGATATTATGATCCTACATCTTGCCTCTTCTCATGTATTCTCTGCGAAGAAAAGAATGTCATAAGAAATTGTACTTCAAAGTGCCGCAACTGCCCATCTTTCCAATATTTCTCTCTATCAGCCAGATTCCTTAAATTTAGCGTGACCGTTTACACGTGTCATCATTCCTTTATTTACCTGTCAAACTGGTCATCTTCTTTTGTTTATTTTAAGAGGGATCTGATGAAGAAATAATTTTCTTCTTTTACTTCGTCTTCATCTTTCATATTCTCTGTAACTCTTCATCGTCTGCAACTTTCTTCATTTTCCCTATCTTCCTGCTATTGCTTCTTTTTGCTCCCATGGAATCAGCAAGGTTAGTTTTCTTCCTTTTCTTTTTTTGATTTTGCTGAAACTGATCTTATTTTACTGGAATTATCTTGTTTATTTTGTCTTTTGTGTAATTCCCATACTATTTTTGTTTCACCAAAAGCACTTTTAATGTTGAATCTACAACTCAAAACCCCAATTCTCCCAAAAAATCGCGTCCCAAAGTTGTTGCGAGAAAAAGAAAGTCTGCGAATAATAAGGTAGTAAGAAATATTATAATTTTAATAACAATATTGTTGCCTCTATTTCTTATCTGGATTGTTATTCGCAGGGTGACAAAGATACCAACAACCCCCCAAAGAAATCTCGTCATCTTAAGATTGTTGAAACTTCTGTTCCATTTTCTTCACTTATCCCTTTAAAATCTCTTGCGGTATCTTCGCAATCTGAACCTTTACTTCTCATTCGCGAAAATGTTGCCTCAGATGTTTCCCCTTCAACCGGTCTTCTTACGAACGAAACCCATCTTATTAACCCTTCTGCAAGTGAAACCCCTTCTTCTCCCGTTGTTAATGCTTCTCAAATCGACTCTTCCTTAATCCCAACTACTAATTTTCCCCAAACTTTACCTTCAAACGACGCAGTTATTACGAAAAATGATTCAGTTCCTCAATCTTCTAATATCACCACTTCTTCATCTGAATTATCTTCCTTTTCCAAAGACGCTTTAGATGGGATATATATTGTGTTCCAAACTTTATCTGATGCTTTGTATGGTGTCAAAAAATCTTCCACAAACCCCATCAAATTGAGTGCTTGCAAAATTTTAAATAAGTATGTTGGCTCTGAGAGACTGGTTTCACAAACAACATTGGAGAGGGAAGTGGAAATTTTGAACAAGAATCTCTAAACAATGACCTTGGAACGTGATGCTCTTCGTCTGGAAAATCAAAAATTCCAAAATATCTCGCTAGATTGTGAACTTCTTCGCAAGAAGAATAATGAGCTGAAAGGTATGATTTTCTGATCTTCGCCTTTGATTTATCTTATAAGTAATTATGTCCTTTTCTCATGCAATTTTCTTAAAGTCTTTCATTCGTACGCTAAGCTTTAAACCAGAAACGAATAATGGAGAGATATCAGTTTGAATCTGCCGCTGAATAAGCTCGTGTTGATAGAGATATTTGGATAGATCAGTATAACCGATTAGATAACCTTCATACATATTCTGTTGATCAAATAGATAAACTTACCAAAGAGAATACTCAATTAGTTCAGGAGCAAAACTCATTAAGTAGTGAAATATCTCGCCTCTCTTATTCTTTGACTAAAGCTAACTTAGAGATGGAAATTTTATCAGATGAAAACAAAACTCTACCTTAGGAAAAGCGAACTCTCTTAAATAAGGTGGCAGTCTTTTCGCAGCAACTAAATACTCTTCAAAAGGTGTTTGATAACCAAGAACAATATCTTCACTCACTAAAAAATGAACATAAGGAAGTAACTGAATCATCCATTGCTGAGATAAATACACTCATCCAGGGTAGAATAGCATTTACCATAAAGGCAAGTCATCTCAAAGAACAATATTCCAAATTAGAAAATCTTATTCTTCATTTGCGAAGGAAAATACTTTTCTCATTTCTAAAGAAAAGAATCTAAAATATCTCCTGAAGGGTTTAGTTGGAGATAAACTTGTTGATGCAATGAATCATTGGGAGAATACTTGCTTGGCACTAATTCAAAACATAATTTCTTAAAAGGAAGGTAGTCATTTTGACTGCCTCAGCTATTCTTTCTCTGTTGAATATGTTTATAATACGCTGCTTACTAATTCTTTACCTTAATAATGAAAAATATTTATTCTTTCATTTCGCAGATTCTGAGAGAGATCTTCATTCTTCCTTTTCTAATTTGGATTTGAAGTATTCTAAAATTCGCAAGGAAAATGCATCGCTCACTGCTCACCTTGCTCGTTCTCGCGATCGAGTAGAAAGGAGACTCGATTATCTTGCCTATTTCAAGGATATCCAAGATAGAAATCACCAAAAATCATTCCTTCGCCAAGTTCACCTTAAAGCTGAAGTTCTTGTGAATGAAATTTTGTTGTCCAATTCTTTTCCTCCTGTATCAATTTCACCTTTAGAAGTAGATGATGCTGAAGTTCCTCGTGCTGTTGATAGTGACTTTTATTATGAAAGTGATATGGAAGCTATTTCTCAGGAAGAAGATGAAGTATAAGAACATCCTACTAAAGAAGCATATGCTAGTGATGATCAAGACTAAAATGAAAAAGAAATTCCTCTCAAAGAAACTATCACTGGCGAACATCAAGGTGGATATGAAGCTAGAGTTAATCAAGGTGAAGAGAATACTGGCGAGAGTGAGAAAAATAATGAAGAATGCCCATTAACTCCTTCTGGAGAAGTCAACATTGAGGATTGAGTTTCTTATTTAATTATGTCTTCTTGAGTTGTTTCATGTTCAATGCCCATTAACTCCTTCTGGCGAAGTCAACATTGAGTCTTGAGTTGTTTATTTAATTCTGTCTTCTTGAGTTGTTTCATGTTCATTACTTTTTGCAAACAGTGTACCTCAACCAACTTTGAAATTTACTCTTCTAATACTTTGCAGCGAGAAAGATAATGCCTCTTGTTTATTAATTCCCATACTTGCCTCTCATTATCTTTATTGCATTGAATGATCTGCATAAAGAATAATTAGTATTTATAAAAAAAATTGTTCTGTTATGTGGTCTTATTTTGCCTTCTTAGTTAAAGGTCTTATTTTGCCACCTTTTGTCATTGCGACAAAATCGTAGGACGTCTCTGCACTTTCATGAAGAAACCCATTGATCTTGCCTTAAGTTTTTGTTCTTTTGTCATTTTTGCTGCGACAATATGACAGGCCTAAATTTTCTTGCGAAATTAAAGCCCCATGACATTGTTGTCTTGCGACGAAATCGCAAGACGTCTTTACACTTGCATGTAATGACCCATTGATCTCGCCTTATCTTCTCTTTTGTATTATTGCCTCTTCAGGATTGTCACACAAATATGACAAACCTTGATAATCCCGTGAGTAAAAATCCTCATGACATTTGCGTCTTAAGACACTTATCAGCTCCCTAATGGAGGGTGCCTCCCTTATCTTCCCCCTGGTTGCCCCTTCAAGGAGACGTACTTCTGTCATACAAGGCTAGCTCCTCCCATCCAGTCCTAACAATAACCAGTTGTTTTCGCAGCCTCTTATCCCTTTTTCCTATATGGCTTATGGTTACGAGACTTCACCCTAAGTGGAGTTTTCTTCGGGCCGAGTGCATCATAGTCAAGACTTTCCAAGAATGTCCAGGGTAGTTTCATACGCCCCGGGAACTCTTGGTTCAACTGTGTACCTCGGCGCCTTGATCATACTCTGCACTCCTTAGGAGAGTCCTTATTACCTTAGTCTCCCAACTTAAGTCATATGCTCAAGTTGAGAATCCAAGGTGCCTCTCCTAGATGGGCTTTCATTGACCCCAAATCTCCATGACTCAGATTCCAGCAGCGGTATAACCTTATCCCTAATCCATAAAACAGATACCCCCTTCTATGACGCACTTTAGGTCTTACATTTTACTCTTGCGAAATTTTATTAACGAACTTGGGTGTACGTCATAAAGGTTCGTCCCATTCTAATATTTCATTATTTTCTGATTTTCTCTTGCGAAATTTTCGCATATTCTGATCTTGAATAATCTCGCAGCAGCTCTTCCATAAAAATTTTGTTCATATTCATTTTGTTGCATCATACATAATTTCATTATCTAAGGTTTCTCAAAGTACTTCACGGGTAATATCTCTTTAAATATAATCTATTCCATGGTCTGTCAAGTCTTTGACCAACATCTCTACCCTCTGGATCCATCAATTTGTATGCCCCCGTTCCAATTATCTCTTTTATAACATACGGTCCATCCCATTTTTTCGCTAGTTTCCCACCACCTTCTCGCTGGTAAATTGGCGTCTCGCGAAGAACTAAATCACATGGTTGAAATTCACGTGCCTTGACACGCTAATTTTATTCTTGGGATATTCTTCGCTGATAATTATCCATATGTTGTGAAGCTCTTTCTCTCTTCTCTTCTAGCTCATCAAGTTTGTTTAGGATCATGCCAGCACTAAGATTCTTCTCCTAAGCCTCTCTCTTTGTTGTGGGAATAGCAACTTCTGTTGGTAACACTGCCTCAACTCCATATGTCAAACAGAAAGGTGACATTCCTGTAGCTTCTCGCCTAGTTGTGTTGTAAGTCCATACTGCATTATGTACCTGTTCGCACCATGCTTTATGATGTCCTTCTAACTTTTTCTTCAATATGTATGCGATTGTCTTATTTGTTACTTCAGCTTGTCCATTGGCTTGTGGATATAAAGGGGTGGATTTTCCACACTTTATCTTGAATGCATTGAGTAACATTTCCATGTTCTGCCCTTCAAATTGTTTCCCATTGTCAGATACCAATTGTGTTGGAATTCCAAATCTGCAAATGATATTTTCAAATATGAATGTAAAGATGTCTTTGTCGCGAATGTGTTGTACTGCCTTTAATTCTGCCCATTTTGTTTGAAATAGTCTGTTGCGACAATTATGTATCTTTTTTGTCCAGATCCTAGTACAAATGGTCCCACAATATCTAAGCCCCACTTTCCAAAGGGCCATACACTTGTTAAAGATGATAATGGTGCTCCAGGTGCATGTATTTTCTTTTTGTGCCGCTGACAATCTTCGCAACGTCTTGATATTTTCTTCGCATCTTCATGCATATATGGCCAATAATAGCCTTGTATTTTTGTTTTGTATGCCAAAGATCTTCCTCCACTGTGACTGCCAGCATCTCCACTATGTAACATTTTTAACACCTTTTCTCCTTCTTCTCGTGTCAATCATCTAAGTGATGGTCCATTAAATTATTTTCGATACAATATCCCATCTCTTAGTTCATAATTTGTTGCACAACTCTTTAATTTGTGTGCCTCCAATCTGTTTCTTGGTGTTTTCCCTCTTGCTAAATATGCATGAAGTTCTGTTCTCCAATCTGCGATATTGTCTTCACCACCTTCTATTATCATTACATCTACCTCTTCTTCCTCTTATTTATTGATTGATGGTGATATTAGTGTCTGGATTTTTATGCATCTTGCAGTTGGATCTGTCATCATATTTGAAATGAAAGCATAAGAATCTGCGAGTCTATTATCCTTCCTTGATATATGCCTCCATTTTATTTTTTGGATTTTTGATGACAATTCTTCGACTAGTTTCTTGTATTTCTTCAAAGATGGTTCATTTGTTGTGCATTCTCCTTTTAGGGCATGTATCACAGCTTCACATTTTGTTTCATTATTAGTGGATGCATACTCCAATCTAAATGAAAAAGCTATCTTCATTCCCTCCGGCGAAATTAAGACAATTCTAATTCCACTACCTTCCCCATTCGAGGAACCATCCACCAATATTTCCCTTCTATTTTGTTATGTTAACAAGTCTTTTATATCTCCACGCTCTTATTCTATATCCATCATCTCCTCCACAGCTTCATCATCTTCTAAAGGAAATTATGCTAAAAAGTCTGCGACAACTTGTGACTTTGGTGAAGATAATACTTCATATTTAATTTCCAAATGTCCTACTTGCGCATTCCATCTCTGAACTCTGCCTGATCTCTTTGAATTCTTCATTACCGATTCAATTGGTACCTTTGTCAATACTTTGACTTTATGTTCCTGAAAATATATGCGAAGTTTAAATATTACATATACCAATGCTAGAATTAGCTTTTCAATCTTTGAGTAATTTATTTCTGCGGCATTGAAGTTTTGCTGATGTAATAAATTGGTTTTTCAACCCCTGCGTCCATTCGCAATAGCACATCACTTAATGCATGCGAAGTTGTCGCAAGGTAAATTAATCATTCTTCTCCTGGTTCCGCCTTTTGAAAAATAAGTATATTCATCAGATGTTCTTTTATTCCTTGGAAAGCTTTCTCACATTCATCTGTTCACCTGAATTTTGTACCATTTTTGAATATGTTGAAGAAATGCTTACATTTATCTGACGATCGCGAAATAAATCTTCCCAGTGAAGCCAAGAGTCCGTTTAACTTCTGTACATCCTTTACCGTCGCTGGTGTTGGCATGTTGCAAACTGATTGCATTTTTTCTGGATCAACTTGTATTCCTTCCTTGGATACAATGTAACCTAAAAAAAATCCTGATGCAACTCCAAAAACGCATTTTTCAGGATTCGCCTTGATATTAAATTGCCACATCTGTTCAAAAATTTCCTTTAGATCTTGTACATGATCTTTAGCTTCTTTACTTTTTACTAACATGTCATCTACATATACTTCTAACGTTTTGTGTATCTACTTTGCGAACACTTTCTCCACCATTATTTGATGCGTTTCTCCAGCATTTCGCAGACCAAATGGAATTTTTGTATAACAGTATAATCCCTCTTGGAGTGAAAAAAACAGTATGTTCTTGATCTTCTTCAGCAAGAGGAATTTGATTATAAACTTTGTACCCATCTAGAGAAGATATTCTATCATTTCCCTCCGCCGACTCAACCATTTGTGGAATATCTGGTAATGGAAAACTATCTTTCGGACAAGCTTTGTTTAGATCAATAAAGTTTATACAAATTCTTATCCCCTTATTCTTCTTTGGGACTACAACCATGTTTGCTATCCACTCCGGATACTTGGATTGTCTTATAATTCATGCATCAAGCATCTTCTGCAACTCTTCTTTTATTTGGGAGTGATATATCGTTGCGATTTTTCTTATTCTTTGTTTAAATAGTCTTGCACCTTTGTCAATTTCCAACTTATGACACGCCACTGAAGGATCTATTCTAGGCATCTCATCCATGTACCATGTGAAAATATCTATATACTCTCGCAAAAGATTAATAGTTCTTCCTTCTTCATCTTCCTCCATCTTGGTCCCAATTCTTAATATTTTGGGTTCTTCTTTTGTTCCAACATTCACTTCCTTTGTTGGTTCTACTGCGGTGTAACTGGCCTTAGGTTCTTCCATGGGTGTTGGTTATTTTATCACTTTCGCAAGTTCGTTTCCTTCTTCCAAAATTTCGCTGGGTATTCCTTTCCCTTCTTTTGCTCTAATCATGTAAATTTTAAACTTTTCTTTTTTTCTTTGCCTCTTTCGCCATCTTTCTATGAAGTTTTCGCTTCTTTGGACGTTCTTCATAATGTTTCACTTCAATTTGATAACATGATTTCGCACTATCAATATCTCCCCTAATTTCACCAATTCCGCTTGGTATTGGAAATTTGATGCATTGATGTAATTTTGATGCTATGGCTTTAATTGCGTGTATCCATGGCCTTCCTAACAACATGTTATATAGCAATTCCACATCCACCACACACAGTGTTATTTGTGTTTCAATTTCTCCTAGATAAATTTGCATCATTATTTCTCCTTTAGGTTTTGTTGTAGATTTTCCAAAGCCATGAATATAATACATTGAATGAGTCATTTCTTCATCTTTGTATCCCATTCATTTGTATGCACGATAAAAACATTATATCCACTGAACTTCCTGTATCTACTAAAGTTCTATTCACCGCCCATTCTTCCATGTTTTTTGCTGATTTCTTCTTTTCTTTCCGTATGGTTACCGTGATTACCAAAGGAGATGTGTGCCTCAAATTTTCTCTTGGTATTTCTGCTGCTGTAAATGTAATTTTCTGCTTTTCCCAATCTCTTAAGGGTGATATCTTCTCTACTGTCATAATTTTCTTTCCTTCAAAGTCTCGTTTATGTATCCTTCCTCAAATGTTCTCATGAAATTCATTAATCATTGTTTTTGTGATTACGCTACACTCTAACCTTCTTTTACTTTCATTGATCTTGATTGTCTCTTCTTCAACTATTTTGTTGTTTTCTTTCATCATTTTCTTAATTTGAACAATCTTTACGACGATCTTCATAATTTTAAATTTTCAGTCCCTATTTCTAGCGCCAATATGTAGTTGCAGGAAATCCCACACTACACCCCTCACAAGAATTCATACAATCAAGTCAATTTAGAATGAACAATCACAATCTTTATTGATTAATCTCACAAATTCTACAAGAAAGGAAAGAAACGAAATTAAGAAATTAACAACTTCTCTGGACTTTCTCTCTCTTAATGACTTACTCAATACTCGAAAAAGATCTCCCCCTCTCTTAACCTTGTTCGGCTCTTTATATAGGGAATTACATAGTGGATGACAGCTAATCTATCCTTTATTTTAGGATCTGGCTTGCGGTATTTCGCAAGCTTATAAATGTACAATTTCGCAAATGTCCTAAATCTCGCTAAATCTTCATACCTTTCTCGTATTTATGCTGTCGTTTTATGCTACGTCATCTCTTAAATTATCCTGCGACATTCGCAATGTGTTATTGGTGAAGATTTCGCAAGTGTATCCTTGTTGCGATATTCTGATCCTACACCATGAGTTGTGATTGAGTGGAACTTGATAAATCACATAGTTCTTGAAAGTCAGATGAACCAATTCTAAACTTGTTTAGAAGTGTGGTAAATCGGTTTCAAGTGAGCAAGCATTGTAAAGACTTGCAAGAGTAAGATGTCGTCACTCTTTGAACACGGTGCATTAATGCTTATTCTATTTTTTTCAAAGATATTCCTTAAAGGCTAAGAAGGAAGTAAACCCAAGATCGAATTAAATAAGTTAAGAATCTTTTTAATTAAGGGTTTTTAATTATATATGGAAAATAAGAATTAGTAATGTGCATTTGCTAATTAAAGATTTTCCAAGGAGATTTCAATCATTACTTTTGGACAGTGCATTTGCAGGATCAAAATATCGCCACAGCAATACTCTTGCGAGATTTTAACAACATTTCTGCGATCTCTTCAACAACACACTGCGAGTGTCGCAGAAGGACTCAAAGAATGATATAACGGATGACGTAAATTGAAACACAAGAAGAGCATGATGATCCTGCGAAGATTATAAAATCTGCGAGAATAAACATTATAATTGTTGTGAGAATATCGCGAGTCAGATCCGAAATAAAAGGACATCTTAGTTGTCATCCACTATGTAATTACCCTATATAAAGAGAACTAATAGACCCAGAAGATGAGAGATCAATTTGAGAGTGTTGAGAAATTTTTGAGGAGAGAGAAGTTTTAAGAGAGCGGTTGTATTCTTGATTTCTTCCATTTCTTGTAATATTTCTGAGAATTAATCAATAAAAGTGTTGTTCTTAATCTTCAAATATGTGTTGATTATTATGAATTCTTGTGAGGGGTGTAGTGTAGGAATTCCTGCAACTACATAATGGCGCTGGAAACAGGGATGTTTCTGAGCAAAGATTGAAATTGTGATTTGTAAGAATTTGAAGAAATTGGAAAATATTTTTACGTAATTTACAGTGATACATCAAAATTGAAAGAATGGTTAGAAGAAGAAATACATCAGAACAACCAACAACCGTAAGGAGGAGTAAAAGGATTGTTGGAAAAGAGACAAATAAAATAGGAGAATCTTCAAGATTAAGAACAAGGAGCAACAGAACAAGGAATAATGGAGAAAATCAAGTTGAACAACCGAATCAGCAAACACCGATACAATATAGAACTGTGGATTATGACAGGGTGAGCGTGCACACTTCGCGATCAGATTCAATAGAAGAAGCGGAAAATCAACAGTTAATAAATGAAAGGCGAGAGCGAAGAGATCAAGAAGCGGTTGGAGGATTAATTCATGGAGATGATAAAAATGAAGCAGTAGAGGCTTTAAGACAAAGAATACAAGTGGAAAGAAGGTTAGAGGCGGAAGAACGCGCGAATTTAACAATACAAAACCACAAGTTAAGAATTGAGAATTTGAGATTATAAAATAGGAGATCAAGAAGTACTGCAAGATCAAGTTCAAGATCATTTAGAGAATAAGCAAGGTGAAATTCCCCTATGATAAATGCTGGTGAAAATATTCGAGAGGAAATGCAAAATCCAAATGAAGATAAGCTTTATGGAGAAGAAGAGATGATTAATGATCGCTACATTCCACGTGGTGAAACTTTGGATGATAGACGTGATAATAGAAATCAAGAGGGTGGAGATAACCAAGATGGTAAAGAAAATCAAGAAGAAGGTAGGGGAACATTACATGAGCGAGAAACTCAAAGAAACCGAAGAATAATTGAGGATGAAATTGAGAGACATTATGCTAAACAAGCACGTCTAGCTTGCGAAAGAGAAAGATTGAGAGCAGAAGTGGAAGAACAAGAGTTTCAAGAAGCAATACGTCAGAATAATCATGACAATCGAGAAAGGATACGCGCAAGAAATCGCAACAATGATAATATCAATGAGGAATATGATATAATACAAAGGAGAATAGAAAGACAGCGATGAGAAACGGTGAGAAATGAAGAAAATCACAGAAGAGAAAACGAAAGGCATAATCATTTGCGAATTCAAGAAGGAGGTGAAGAAGAAAATCGCGGGAGAAGGCAGAATGAAGATGATGAAGAAGAATCACAAAATCTCGCAAGGCAAGAAAGACATAAACACAGAAGAAGGGAAGCTGCACTGAAAATACCAATGGAGCAAAATTCAGCTGGGAATGAACAGATCTTGAGAGAGTTAGTAGAAATGAGGGGAATGTTAAATAACAGAAGAGGGGGAGGTAGAAGGCAAATTGATGAGGCCATTGAAGAAGCTGCGAAAACTCCATTCACCCAAGAAGTACAATTAGGAGGAATACCCCCAAAATGCAATTTTCCAACATTAACCAGTATCTTTGATGGAACTACTTGTGTTATTCAACATGTCAAAGCTTATGTTAGGTGTATGCTGCAGTGGGAAAACCATGATGTAGTATTATGCTAATATTTCGTATCCAGCTTAACAAGCGAGACGCTAAAATGGTTGGAAGGTTTACCTAAGATTACTATAACTTCTTTTAATCATTTGCAGACTACATTTTTGGGAGCTTATATAAGTAACAATTCTTCGCGACCTGTCATTGAAGATGTATTTGAATTAAAGCAAAGGGTTGGTGAAAGCTTAAAACATCTAACCATAATGTGAAAAACAATGTGCAGCGAAATGGCAGGCCGCTGGATGAGAGATATCTCATTTTGTCATTCATTAATGCAATGTTCGCAACCAATATGTTATATATCCAAATCTTCAGAATCAAGAACACCATCACAATGACAGAGCTGTGAGAATTACAAGAAGACTACATTGCTTTGGAGGAGAAACAAAATGAGATGGAATCATACCCTATTTCGAATACCAGTTCAATTGCAGCAAATACAAGTCTACTTCCCAGGTTAATAAATACAGTAGGGAGCACTTCGCAGGTGAAGCAAGAAAAGAGTATGGATGATAGTCACAGAAATTAGTAGTTCTGGGAAGCAGAGATCAAGAAGAGTTTGAAAGGGAAAGAAATTTTTTCAATCGAGGTGGAAATAATAAGATTCAGAGACTTGATCAGTCGCAAGAGACTTATGGTGGTCAGAGACAAAATTATTATAGAGGACAAGGAAGTCAGAAGACAATATGAGAAGAAATTAAGATGCCACCTCTAAATGCTAGCATAGAGAAAATTTGGGAGGCTATAATTTTAATGGAGGACATACCCATACCCTGGAATATGAGAAAAGATCCATACCCAAATAATCGAAGTCTATAATTTTTCTCTTATCATCATTTTCATGGTCACTCAACAAATGAGTGCAGGAATGTAAAAAGAATCATCTTGAGGATGATAGATCAGGGAAAATTAAACCATTTTCTAATAGGACATCCACAGTCTCAGCAACTACCGCCACCACCAGAAATTCGCAGAGTGAATACAACAAAGGAAGGAGAAATGTTTGTGATAGAAGTTGGGGCAAAAGCGAAGAATCTATTTTGTAACTCCATCATACATTCATACAAAACTATAGAAGATTTCCACGACAATATTCTAAGCAGAGTTTTCGCGAGAGATGCTGATGGGAGAGAAATAATGAATATTGCGAAAGCTTCGCCATTAGAAGAATGGAAAAAGCAGATAATTTCTTTCACTGCACAAGAAGTACCTGATCCTGGAGAGATGCATGACAATACATTGGTGATAAAGCAAGAGATAAATCCAAAACAAAGAGAAGATAGAGAGGAAGATGAGGATGATGAGGTCGAAGACTCATGGGAAATCAACAAAGTTTTAATTGATACGGGAAGTTCTGTAGATATCCTGTTCTATCACACTTATAAAACAATGGAAGGCAGAGATGAGGATCTAATACCTTCAGCCTATAAAATCTATGTTTTAATGGTACTGCCAATAAACCTAGAGGGGAAATCACTATGCGAATTCCACTGAAAGGGGTATCTTCTAAAATTCTATTATGTGTTGTCGATGTTAAATCTCCTTACAATGCCTTGATTGGCCGACCTTGGCTGCATGGGATTCTAGGTGTAGCGTCAACTTTCCACCAGTGCATTAAGTTTCCTCATCCCAGCGGTGTTGGAGTTATAAAGGGAGATTGGATTGATGGAAAAAAGTGCTATGAAATTGATATGGAATCTTGCGAAGAAAGGGCTGCGAGGAACAGAAACTGGAAACATAACATCAAACAAAAGCAAAGAAGTGAAAGGCTGATGGTGGATACAGTAGAACGACGAGAAGAAGGAATGCTGCGAAGTCAACATGTGTTGAAACCAATAGATGGCGAGCGTCTCGCATATGGAGAAAATGTAGCAAAGCGCAACAAAAAAGCAAAAGCAGAAAAAAGTAAGTAGAAAAGGTAAAATTTCTAGATCGTAAAATATAAGAGATGTATGAATGATTTATTGAAGAAAATTTTACAAAAGTATGTTTTGACTCAATGAAAAAGATGAATTTGAAAAAATCATACAAGAGCTGAAATGCAAAAAGAGAAAATCAAAGAATAATGACATATTAGAACGGGATGAACCTTTATGGCGTACACCCTAGTTCGCATATAAAATTTCGCAAGAGGCAAATGTAAGACCTAAAGTACATCATATAAGGGGGTATCTCTTTGCATGGCTCAGGGATAAGGTTATACCATTCTTTGGAACTGAGTCATGGAGATTTGGGGTCAATGAAAGCCCATCCAGGAGAGGTACCTTGGATTTCCAACTATATATATATATATTAACATTTGGACGACTGAGGGTCTCTCCTAAGGAGTGCAAAGTATGATCAATGCGCCGAGGTACATGGTTGAGCCAAGGGTTCCCGGGGCATATGAAACTACCCTGGACATTCTTGTCAAGTCTTGGCTATGATGCACTCGGCCCAAAGAAAACCCCACTTAGGGTGCAATCTCGTAAATATAAGCCATATAGGCAAAAAGGATAAGAGGCTGCGAAAACAACTGGTTGTTGGTAAAACCGAATAGGAGGAGCTAGTCTTGTATGGACGATGTATTCTTCCTTGAAGGGGAAACCAAGGGGAGATAAGGGCGTCACCCTCCATTAGGGAGATGACAAGTGTCTTAAGACGCAAATGTCATGAGGCTTTATATTCACAAGAATATTTAGGCTTGTCATATTTGTGCAACAATTATACAGAGGCAAAAAGCCATGAGAAAAAGATAAGATGAGATCAATGGGTTTTTACATGAAAGTGTAAAGACGTCCTGCGATTTCATAGCAAGACGACAATGTCATGGGGCTTTGTCCTCGCAAGGAAACTTAGGCCTGTCATATTGTCGCAACAAATTGACAAAATGAGGATAAGGCAAGATCAATGGGTCTTTACATGCGAATGTAAGGACGTCCTGCGATTTTGTCGCAAAAACAAAATGTGGTAAAATAAGACCTTTAACTAGGAAGGCAAAATAATACCACACAAGAAGGCAAGAAATGGCTGCGAGATTATAGCCAAAATACAAAAAACCGATTTTATTCAGAAAGTAATCTGCTCAATTCATCATATTGCAGATGAATAACAGAGGCAAGTATGGGAATAAACAGAATGATAAAATTGTTATTCATTATTATATGACAAATTTACGCAGATAGTTAAAAATTAATAATCATATTGATTAACCATTTCACAAAAAGGAATTGTTTTCTAATGTATGCAGATGGAAACAAAAGAAATCTATACACCAAGGAACTTTAGAAGCTGGAGAAATTCGCAGCAATATGTTACAAGGAGAAAGAGATAAATGTACAAATATTAGAGATCAAAAAAGGAGATAAAACTATTTAGATCCTTCATTATCTTCATCAGATTTCCCCCCTTCACCTTCATCTTCATCATATTCTTCATCTTCTTCAGACTCTTCAGCTTCACTATCAGAGATGACAAGATTCAGAATGTTCTCTGGTATTTCATCCGCGAGATAAGGATACGCAGAATGAGGAATTTTATGATCATCACAGACCATTTTAATAAAATCATTTCGAACACCAACAAGAACATTACTAAAATTCTCCAGGGTAATTTGTAGATGCTTCTTTAACTTGGAACATTTCTCATTGCGAGAAGACAAAAGTTTTGCGAGTTGTCCTTTTTCTGCTTCCAACTCTTCAACTCTTTGGCGAAAATTTTCTTCAGATGCTGCGAACAAATGACAGCCTATTAACAAAATAGTGGAGATTCAGTTAAAAAATGGATTAGTGGAAAAATAAGAATAACCACCTTCTCTTTCAAAGATCATATCCTTTAATCAAGGTAGAATGCTCAGCTTGAAGACTAACATCTACACCTAAATTATTTATGGCGTTATCAAGAATATTAGCAGCCCAAGCAAACTCATCATAGTTTCTAATGAGAAGGCGGGAACGAACTTGATTTTCCCTTTAAACAAGAGCGTTATTCTCATAGATAAGTATATCTCTTTCAATTTGAACTTCAAGAAGGGTTTTATGGAATTCCTCTTAGGTTTGAGCACCTTGCCTAGATATGCGACCTTTTTCGTCTATAAGAGTGCTATTCTTGGCTCTTAAACTATTGATTTCTTCTTTAGAGGTGAGATAACGACGTTTATACTTATTAGCTACGCTCAAACTAGATCTATGGTCAATTTCTAAAAGAGGAAGTTTGGATCTGAGGTCATTTATGGAAAGAGATTCAAGTTTGTCATTTGAATAATTGTTTAAGGAATTGTTAAGGCGGTCAATAAGGGTGTCCTCATCTATAGGTTCAGGAAAATAACGGAGGAGTGTAGCCTCATCAGTAAGACAATAAATATCTACAAAAAGTGGTTTCTTGAATAAGCTAAAACAATATGATAAAAGAATTAAGAGAAAGTGGAAAAGACTCATACCATAGAGCTGCTGGTTGACTGTTTCAAGATTAGATATCTTGGTTTTGCTGCTTGAAGCATCAACTTCTAACTGTTTATTTTTCTTGTGAAGCTCAAGGAATTCAGCTTCCATCTCTCCATTCTTCTTGCGAAGATTTGCACTTTTCTTTTCAAAAGTAGCGCGCCTCCTCTCCAAGTCTGAGGAAATAGCAAAAGAAGCTCTTCCAGCCTGCGAAGGAAAGCAAAAATTTGTCAAGACAAATATAAATTAAAATCTTGCGAGGAAATGAGAATACACAAATGTGGCGAAGAAAAGAGGACATACCAGAGTATTGAGTGAATGTAAAAGGCTGGGAGTCACAGATCTTGAAATTCCGTGAAGAGATTCATTATCCACTAGTATATGAGCATTACAGACATTTGCGAGAGCTTGACATATACCAGTAAGAGCATCATTCCCCATACCAAGCATACTATCAGAGAATATGCTAGACAGCTGAGACATAGAAGACTCAGGTTGGGAAGATTCCTTCGCAGAAAAGATATCAGCATCACCACTATCATCATCATTGTTAGTATCATCACTTGAACTTTCACCAGACTGAGGAGTTGAAGGAAATTGGGATTGCACTTTTCTTTTCTTTGAAAGAGGAGCATCAGATTTCTCCCTGCTATGAGCACCTTTGCCGTTTCCCTTAGTTTTTGCAGGCTTAACAGGTTCAATTTCTTCAATAACCTTCAAACACAGATAAAGATAAGAAATAGAGGCAACAATATATTGTTAAGAATCAGAAAGGAATATTTCTTACTTCATTTGTGAATGATCTGAGAGATAATAAAGTACTGGGTTTCCCTAACTTATTGTATCTAGCTTTCAGCCTTTTAATCTGGTAAAATTGGAGCAGTCAACGAGAGTATATATAAAATCATGAGGAAAATAATAATGATGGTTCAAGCAAAAAAATTGAGAACATACCTCTGTATCCCTTTCAGGCCATCTGAACACCCATGGTTGGTATTCTGCGAGACTCGTAGGTAAAGCATGAGAACCAGAGATGTATGGGTCCCCTAGAAATAATGGGAAAATACACCATTTGTCATCATTGGAGTGGCGAGGAGATGAATTATTGCCCGGATGCCAGTCAATGTCCAACTGTTGATGGTGGTTTTAAACAAAGGGTAAAATTGTAAAACCCCAAATAACCTAATGTCACCGGTGATACATTTATTAGGACACTTAATGCATGTAGTCAGTAATTAATAGGGGGTATTTTTTTTCGAATTAGGGTTACGACGAACAAAACCCTAATTCCCCTCTGTGTCAATGGAAAATCCTGCCAGCCACACCTAGCTCAGGATAGCCGCGCCATGCCAAACACACTCTGCCTTGGCCCTAGCTACTCTAGTCACACCAAACGCACCAAAGCATGGCAACCATGCTAGCCGCACCTCCGTGCCAATGGAAAATCATGCAAGACACACCTAGCCCAAGCTAGCCGCACCTCCGTGCCAATGGCAAATCATGTCAGCCACACCTAGCCCAAGCTAGCCGCACCTCCGTGCTAATGGAAAATCATGTCAGGCACACCTAGCCTAAGCTAGACGCACCTCTGTGACAATGGAAAATCATGCCAGCCACACCAAATGGGCCAAAGCATGCGAACCATGCTATCCGCACCTCCGTACCAATGGCAAATCCTGCCAGCCACACCTAGCTCAAGCTAGCCGTGCCATGCCAAACACACTCTGCCTTGGCCTTAGCTACGCTAGTCATACCAAACGTGCCAAAGCATGCCAACCATTATAGCCGAACCTCCGTGCCAATGGAAATTCATGCCAGCCACACCTAGCTCAAGCTAGCCGCGCCATGCCAAACACACTCTGCCTTGGCCCTAACTACGCTGGTCACGCCATGCCAAGCCAAACAACCTTACCTTGGCCCTAGCCACGCCATGTAAAAGTAGCTCCCGTACCTAGGCTTGCAAACCATGCAACCTAGGCCAAATTGGTCACGCATGCCATTGGCACATGCCAACACGCTCGCTGGTAGCTTTTCTTACCAGGCCGTGGCCCTAATGTCCGAGCATGCCATTGGCACATGCCAACACGCTCGCTGGTATCTTTTCTTACCAAGCCGTGGCCCTAATGGCCGAGAATGCCATTGGCACATGCCAACACGCTCGCTGGTAGCTTTTCTTACCAGGCCGTGGTCCTAATGGCCGAGAATGCCATTGCAACTTGCCAACACGCTCGTTGGTAGCTTTTCTTACCAGGTCGTGGCCCTAATGGCCGAGCATGCCATTGGCACATGCCAACATGCTCGCTGGTAGCTTTTCTTACCAGGTCGTGTCCCTAATGGCCGAGCATGCTATTGGCACATGCCAACACGCTCGCTGGTAGCTTTTCTTACCAAGTTGTGGCCCTAATGGCCAAGCATGCCATTGGCACATGCCAACACGCATCGCTGGTATCTTTTCTTACCAGGCCGTGTCCTTAATGGACGAGCATGCCATTGGCACATGCCAACACGCTCGATGGTAGCTTTTCTTACCAATCCGTGCTCCTAATGGCCACGCATGCCATTGGCACATGCCAAAACCCACGCTGGTAGACTAACTTGCAAATCGTGCAACCTACCACCAAGGCATTCCACACATGCCATTGGCACATGCCACACACGCCACTAGCAGCTCTGGCATTGCCACTTGCACTCAACGTACAACCTTCCACCAAGGCATTCCACACATGCCACACACGCCACTAGCAGCTCTGGCACAGCCACTTGCACTCAACGTACAACCTTCCACCAAGGCATTCCACACATGCCATTGGCACATGCCACACACGCCACTAGCAGCTCTGGCACTTCCACTTGCGCTCGAGGTGCAACCCGCAACAAAGGAATTCCGCACATGCCATTGGCACATGCCACACGCGCCCCTAGCAGCGCCACTTGCACTCAAGGTGAAACCAACACTCGAGACATTAACACAAACTGGGGGATGATTTCCAGGGTCTTGGTTTGGCGGTCACAGCTTGCAGCGTACACTACGCTCACATTAAGAAAGCGTGAATAGGAATAAAGCGGTCAAATAAATGAGGAAATAATGGTGAAAACGTTTTCACCCATAAACACCTTGCGGTTACCACCTCCTCCCATTATTTCACCCTTTACTCTCTACCTTCATGAGGCAAGGGTACGTTTCAATCTCGACTTGTATAAATAGGTCTTACCTATTTCCACCAGACAACAAGTCTTGGTCAGGAGAAAAATACAACACTCTCAGAAAAGGAAACTTTGCAAGCTCTCCAAAAAGCTTTCATCTCTTGCAAGCTTCCTAAGATTTCACCTTCTGATACAAGTCGAGACACTACTCTCCCATAATTATTCTGGTCTCAACAACTTTCTTTGCTTCCCTCCCCAAATCAACCCTGCTCCTCCACTTTGTGACCGAAGCAAGTCTGGAACGGCCATTTCTTGGTTTAGGCCGGACTTGTACAGATTGATCTCTCGAATCTATAAAGTGCTCACGTGCAGCACATTTGTTTCGGGTTTAAACCAGTTTCTCACTCACCTACCGAATTTACCAAAATTGGCGGAAACGATTTTTACCCATAAACAATTGGCGACCACAGCGGGAGGATTGATCTATCGGTTACAATACCAACTCTGACTCATGATTTCGTTTCCCGAACGTCAAATCCCAACATGGTGGAACTCTGGTCCGGAGGGGCTGCCGAGAATACCAGCACAGAACACACCCCTGATGTTAGCGTCTCTCCCAATAGCGTTGTTGCATCACCTGCTGACTACAGTAACATCAAATGCACTCCCTCAAGCGTAACACCGCCAATCACCAGGGCCAGATCCGCTGCCTCCTCTATTGTCTCTATATAACCCTCTAATCACGACAACGAAAATATATCTTCGGGTATCACGCCACTAGTCACCAGGGCAAGAGTCGCCGCTACGACCCCTAATGTTTCGTCCAGCCACACCTAGCTCAAGCTAGCCGCTCCATGCCAAACACACTCTGCCTTGGCCCTAGATACGCTAGTCACACCAAACGCGCCAAAGCATACCAACCAATGGAAAATCATGCCAGCCACACCTAGATCAAGCTAGCCGCGCCATGCAAAACACACTCTTCCTTGGCCCTAGCTACGCTGGTCACGCCACACCAAGCCAAACACCCTTACCTTGGCCCTATCCATGCCATGCCAAAGTAGCGTCCGTACCTAGGCTTGCAAACCATGCAACCTAGGCCAAATTGGTCACGCATGCCATTGGCACATGCTACACGCTCGCTGGTAGCTTTTCTTACCAGGCCGTGGCCCTAATGGCCGAGCATGCCATTGACACATGCCAACACGCTCGCTGGTAGATTTTCTTACCAGGCCGTGGCCCTAATGGCCGAGCATGCCATTGGCATATGCCAACACGCTCGCTGGTAGCTTTTCTTACCAAGCCGTGGCCCTAATGGCCGAGCATGCCATTGGCACATGCCAACACGCTCATTGGTAGCTTTTCTTACCAGGTCGTGGCCCTAATGGCCGAGCATGCCATTGGCACATGCCAACACGCTCGTTGGTAGCTTTTCTTACCAGGCCGTGGCCCTAATGGCCGAGAATGCCATTGGAACATACCAACATGCTCGCTGGTAGCTTTTCTTACCAAGCCGTGGCCCTAATGACCGAGCATGCCAACACGCTCGCTGGTAGATTTTCTTACCAAGCCGTGGCCCTAATGGCCGAGCATGCCATTGGCACATGCCAACACGCTCGCTGGTAGCTTTTCTTACCAAGTCGTGTCCCTAATGGCCAAGCATGCCATTGGCACATGCCAACACGCATCTCTAGTAGCTTTTCTTACCATGCCGTGGCCCTAATGGCCGAGCATGCCATTGGCACATGCCAACACGCTCGCTGGTAGCTTTTCTTACCAAGCCGTGGTCCTAATTGCTATGGATGCTATTTGCATATGCCAAAACTCACGCTGGTAGCCTAACTTGCAAACCGTGCAACCTATCACCAAGGCATTCCACACATGCCACACACGCCACTAGCAGCTCTGGCACTGCCACTTGCACTCAACGTACAACCTACCACCAAGGCATTAAACACATGCCATACACGCCACTAGCAGCTCTGACACTTCCACTTGCGCTCGAGGTGCAACCCTCAACAAAGGCATTCCGCACATGCCATTGGAACATGCCACACGCACCCCTAGCAGCGCCACTTGCACTCAAGGTGCAACCAACACTCGAGACATCAACACAAACTGGGGGATGCTTTCCAGGGTCTTGGTTTGGCGGTCACAGCTTGCATCATACACTACACTCACATTAAGATAGCGTGAATAGGAATTAAGCGGTCAAATAAATGAGGGAATAATGGTGAAAACGTTTTCACCCATAAACACCTTGCGGTTACCACCTCCTCCCATTATTTCACCCTTTACTCTTTTCCTTCATGAAGCCAGGGTGTGTTTCAATCTCGACTTGTATAAATAGGTCTTACCTATTTCCACCAGACAACAAGTCTCGGTCAGGAGAAAAATACAACACTCTCAGAAAAGGCAACTTTGCAAGCTCTCCAAAAAGATTTCATCTCTTGAAAGCTTCCTAAGCTTTCACCTTCTAATACAAGTCGAGACACTACTCTCCTAGAATTATTCTGGTCTCAACACCTTTCTTTGCTTCCCTCCCCAAATCAACCCTTCTCTTCCACTTTGTGACCGAAGCAAGTCTGGAACGGCCATTTATTGGTTTAGGCCGGACTTGTACAGATTGATCTATCGAATCTATAAAGTGCTCACGTGCAGCACATTTGTTTAGGGTTTAAACCAGTTTCTCACTCACCTACCGAATTTACCAAAATCGGCGGAAACGATTTTTAACCATAAACACAAACATAAGAACTTTGTCTTCAGCAATGTCATCCTTCTTATGTAAGAGGATACCCCAACAAGTGTTATCCTTCCTCATGGGGATTATTTCATAATTCGTGAAGAAATTTTCTACGGTATACTTCGCAGGGACAATTGTAACTCCTTTGAATTTAGGGTTCTTCACTTCAGGGGGTAAAGAGATTCCTTACCGGCACCGCGAGTAGCAAACTCAAGCATTAAACGAATGCAATCTCCACTCAACTGATATATTGCCGGCGATAACTTCGCATGAGAAAGTATATTTCATAGAATAAAGGAAGTTCAGGGTCGTAAAGAGGAATGGGAAGGCTAGCTTCAAGCTGACCTAATGAGACTATGATCTTCTCGCGATTACACGGAAGATCATAAAATAATTTAACAGAGAGCTCAGCCTTATGGTTTTGATCGGGAATAGTAGATAGAGTAAAACCTTTATCTTGAAGCTTCTTCTGCATTTTTTGAAAGGCAATTAGATTTTTACGACCCGCTGGAGGCATTCTTGGTATGGGAATGAAGAAAATAGAAGATAAAAAGGAATAAGAGAAAAATTACAACAACAGCAGATGCGGAAATTGCGGAAGAAAAGTAAAATTGCAGAGGGAAGGAAAGAGAATGTAAAAAGGAGAAAAGAGAAGAATGAAGAAGATATATATAGAAGGTAAGAATTCTCGAGAATATAAGGGCATTTAATGCGAAGAGAAGACGTGAACGGTTGAAGTGCAGCGGTTGAAAAGGCCGTGTAATAAATCTGGAGAAGAATGCAGAAACGTGTCAGAACAGAAGAATCTGAAAATATTAATAGCTGCGACGTTTAAAAAAAAATTCAATTCTCATGATCCTTTCCCCTTCGCTAAAACGACATGAGAAGAGGCAAGATGTATGATCAGAATATCGCCACAGCAATACTCTTGCGAGATTTTAACAACATTTCTGCGATCTCTTCAACAACACACTGCGAGTGTCGCAGAAGGACTCAAAGAATGACATAACGGATGACGTAAATTGAAACACAAGAAGAGCATGATGATCCTGCGAAGATTATAGAATCTGTGAGAATAAACATTATAACTGTTGCGAGAATATCACGAGTCAGATCTGAAATAAAAGGACAGCTTAGCTGTCATCTACTATGTAATTACCCTATATAAATAGAACTAATAGACTCAGAATAGGAGAGATCAATTTGAGAGTGTTGAGAAAGTTTTGAGGAGAGAGAAAATTTAAGAGAGCGGTTGTATTCTTGATTTCTTCCATTTCTTGTAATATTTCTGAGAATTAATCAATAAAAGTGTTGTTCTTAATCTTCAAATATGTGTTGATTATTATGAATTCTTGTGAGGGGTGTAGTATATGAATTCCTGCAACTATAGCATTCACAGGAATTATGAAAACCGAGTTTGGTGGAGTAATGAAAATATCTTGAGAATATTTTCGATTTTGGAAATTCCTTGGTGTCCAAACTTCCTTGTCTATAAATACTTTTAGTTTTCATTTCTAGCAAACTAATCCTGCATAACCTAGACTTACTCTTTTGTCTTTGTTACTGGTGAAGCCACCTATCGGAGGGGAGAGTAATCTAATTAGGTGAAATCTCTTACGGACGCTCAATTTAAAGTCTTCTTTGGGATTGAGAAGCTTTAGCGCGACCGGTTGGTGGGAAACTAGATATTGTGGTTTATCTTTAGTTTTTGTATTGATTTGATTGACTAACGGTGGTTGAATCTTGATTGCACCTAGTTTGTTTGCGCTTGAGAATCTTCTATTCTGATATAAGATTCACTCAAACTAGTTCAAGGTTTCGACAGAGATCTTTAGACTGTTGTTAGATCTAAAGACGATATTGTGATAATCCATTGTTAACAGACTCCGTTCTGTGTGTGATTGATCACAAGAGATTCAAGTGATTGTGTGCAGGTATTTATTAAAGATCTAAGAATATTTGAAGAAAAAGAAGATATTGAAGATTTCTTACGTGGTGTTTTTATAATCTTTGGTGTGCACAATACTTGTTTGGGAAAAAGAGGATCCAATTAATAATCGGTTTATCCTTGTGTTAAATTAGATTGATTAATTGAGGAAGATCGGCATCAACACATATCACTTGGTTGAAGAGTGTTGTTGGCTTAATCTTAGTGATTACCTTTGGGTGATTAAATATAAGATAGATCTTGGAACCTGGCAAAGGAGTTTATGTTAAGATAAACAAGGAAACCTTAGCGCAACTCATATCACTTGGTTGAAGAGAGTTGATACCAAACAGATTTGTTGTTCCTTTACTGTTTGGAATACGAACCAAAGGAATTGGTCCAAGTACGTGACTTGTTTATAGGTTGGAGGTGTGAGAATATAGACGTAACTAGGTGAACTACAGGTTTGGTTGCTTGGTCTCAACTATACGAAGTTGTCTTATTTTGTATAGCGGCTTAATCCTGAGAGTATTCAATTATGGACTAGGTCCCAGGGTTTTTCTGCATTTGAGGTTTCCTCGTTAACAAAATCTTGTTGTGTCATTTACTTTATATTTTTGCATTATAATTATTTTATTATAATTAAAGTAAATTACAAAAACGTTAATTCCTATTTACTTGATACGTGAATCCTATTGAGTTTGGTTAAGTCTGAACCTTTGTATCAAGTAAACACACTATGTTGTTGTATTGTCTCGATCTCGTATCCATAGACGATCACATAAAGTGTGAACCGGTTTGTTGTATTGTCTCGACTCAGTCTATAGACAATTACTTTCAGGGAAAGGACTTATAGGAAGGAAAAGTTATAGCTTGAGGTATATTTGGGGTACCCTCACCTTTTTGAATTGGTATCAGAGCAGGAAAACACGAAAAGATCTAACAATATGTGTTTGGTGCGATCCATCCTATAAGAATGAACTCGAGTTCTCACGAATCGACTTCAATTAACGTACCGCCAAGATTTGACGGAACAAACTATCTATGGTGGAAATATGCTATGCGATATTTTCTTCAATCACGAGACTTTAATACTTGGTTATTAGTCGTCGATGGTTATATTCTTCCAAAGATAGAAAATTCGGATACTGAGCTTAAACGCCTAGTAGATTTTTCGAATGAAGAAAAGGCACTACCTAAGCAGAATTCAGATGGTTTGAATGCTATAATACATTATGTGAGCCGTGATCTACAACATCATGTATCAACATGTCAAACTTCGAAATAAGCTTGGGATAATCTCCAAATCGTATTCGAAGGAAACACATCAGAGAAGGAAGCTAGACTTCAAACTATTACGTCTGATTGGGAAAACCTTCGAATGGATGACAACGATACTTTTGAAGAGTTTTATCTTAAACTCTCTGAGATAATTAATGCATCTTTCTATTTAGGAAAAACTATTTCTAAAAAGGATATAGTATGCAAAATTCTCAGATCGTTGCCACCAAGATAAGATTCTAAGAAGCATGCAATCATAGAGGCAAATGATCTCTCAACTCTCTCACAAAGTACACTCGTTGGAAAGTTAAAGATCTTTGATCATGAATCACAGTCTATTCAAAATAAAGGAATTGCTTTTAAAGATGGAAAAAATCCTAAATTTCCAATGGAGAGGAATAGACAGTTGGATGATTCAGATGAACATATTACTGGAAACTCTGATGATGAAATCGAAGAATCATTATCTTTGATTACTAGACAGTTTCGAGATCTCTTAAGGTCAAGAAATAAGATATTCATAAAGGATACTCACCAATCTTCTCGACCACATGATCGAGTTCATGTCAAAAAGGAACGTGAAGAAGATAATGAATATCAGCCACAATGCTTCAAGTGTAAAGGTTTTGGTCCCAATCGTAAGAAGTACACTGGAAGTAAGGCATTGGATGTAACTCATGATGAGACCTCTAATTCATATGATTCTGAAGAAGAGGAAACAACTAATTTTGCATTAGTTGTCAATCTTATTTTTTTCTCCTCCATTAGTGATTTACCCATTTTAAGAATGGACATGTCTTCCGATGTTATTAAATCATCTAATGGTAAAGCAAAATATAAGATAAGATGCATAAACTGTCTCAAGAACAAAACTGCTAAGAGTTGTGTTGATAACCAAAGTCAAGACACTTTGCTAGTTCGAGGTAACAAAAGGAGAGTTTCTCATATGATTCTAGATCAAGAACACTCGAGTTGTTCAAATTTCCATAATGAGAGCAAATCTCATTTTAATACCACTTAATTGGTATTAGAATTCTTTCCTCACCATGTGTGCCATATTCGAGTGAGGAAGAAGAAATCAAGGCACTTTATTTGTAGATTATGGAAATAAAATCTAGTAATTGAAAGTATTTGATATATTCGTATATGTAAATATATTATATTTTCGGAAATATGAGAAATATAAAGTGATCCTTTTCGTTTTGAGATCTTTCCTTGTCTGAACCATGAGTCTGGATCAAACATCTTTGCATGAAAAGATGATAGATCAGAATGATCATCTTAAAAATAAGTCAGGGGGTTCTCTTGAGATTAGGGGTAAAATCAAAATGGGAGATTGGCTTAGCAAGAAGGAAAGAGAGAATACGCTGAAGAAAGATCAGTGTATTGAGGCATTGACACCCTTTTGTGTTCAATCGAAGACAGAACTACATGCTCTTGCAGAGTCCTTCTCGAAAATTTCTCACCTGCAAGAGGTTCTGGTTAAGCAACGATGTTTTCTACTTGAAGAAATTTATAAGCTGAAGAAACGAAAATAGAAACCTACCTTCATGTGGCATTGATATGAAGGATTGAGTTGTATTAGAAAAATAGACATCAATTTTTGATTGCTTTCATTGATTGTATAAATCTATTGAATAAAACTATTATGAATAAAGTTATTTGATTTATAATTTTTCTTGTGATAGTTTTTGATTTACATAGCCGGTACTCTAATGATTTATTTTATATCCTATGTATGTGTATGAGATGTTTGATTTCAGTTTTATTACCTTGATATTCGATCTCATAATATGTTGTGAACCCTTATGGTTTGGGTGACTTTTTGGTTTAGCAGAATTAAGTTCTAGCCCAAGTTAGTAGGCTTTATCAAAGGATCATGAGGGATTCCTATAGAAACAATATGTGAAAAAAGTCACAATATGTTGAATCGGTTTTGGTTTAGCATAAAAGCATATGTGTTTCGACGGTTTTCAACTTTTGCTTGCAATTGTTAAAATCGATTTTCAACCTTTCTCTGGTAAAGGTTGGTTGTTGTTATTCTTTTGTTTTTGGCATGAGAATTACAACATGATGGTATTTCGATATCAATTCTCCTGGAAGAAGAAAGCGATGGAATCATATTTGGAGAAGTTGGATGCATAATTAAGGTAACAATCTTGTTAGTTAATTGTTTTCCTGTTTTAAGAAAAGCCTATTTTTATTTGATATATATATATATTGCTTTTGCTTAAAATAAATTGTTGGTACAATTGATGTGTTTATTCCATTATGAATGTATGGATGTGTGTGTTATTCAATTGTTTCCGGTTAAGTAAAACTTTTGTTATCTTGCTTTGTTGTGTGATATCGATAGTTTATACTTACAAAATTTGGTGCAATTGCGGTGCTTTAATGTCTATGTTAATTCAACTACTTCCAGTTAAGTTAAACAATTGTTACTTTGCTTTATTGTGTAGTATGAATTGTTTAAGCTTACGAAGTTTTGGTGCAATAGTGAAACTTTGGTTTATGTGTGTTGTTTCTATTGTATCCGGTTGAGGTGAATAAATATGCAAGTTGATTTATTGGTTTGTATGAATTATTTATGGCTTAAGGAATGAATATGTTGACGGGATGAGTTGTTTAGTCCAATTCGATTCCAGATAAGCTAAGCTAAGTTAATTCTGATCTTAGTTAGACTTATCAAAGTAGAGGTTTCGGTTATTCAAGTCTAGCTGGAAGCCTAAACAAGGAAATGCTAGTTAACTAACCTAGTATTTGGTTGTTTGAAATCTAAAGGTCTAAGTTATATAGATAATTAGAACCTGATGAGAAAAATGAAGTCTATCTTTGTTTTGGTCTTATCGAATGAAGCGGTTTTATTTATACAATCGGTTTAGCAAAGGACTAACTTGTTTAGTTATTTTTTGGTTTGCTAAACTAGTTGGGAAAATTGCTTCGGGAAATTATTTCCATGATAACATATCAAAACGTAATTACTTGTAGTTTCAGTTTTGATATTGGTTATCAAAAATGGTGTGTAAAACCCTTGTGCTTGACTCAACAGGTTGCAAGTCTATTTTTGAGATTTGTAAGATCCTTTTCGTGTTGTCCATTATTTGTTCTTTGCTTTGTCATTTTTGTGACAAAAAGGGGGAGAAATATATGGAGTAAACAAGTGATGCTGGTATCAATTTGTGGTTGATTGGTGTCACTAGGGAAGAGGACAATGGTGCTTGAACGTTTATCTAACGAATGAGGAAAAGCATAGACTAAGGGGGAGTAACATATCATATGAATGGGATAACAAATATGTGTGGATTAAATATCTACCAGCTCACCTTTAGGGGAAGTATAAGCTTTGTTATTATAGTGCAGCTACTACATTTTTGAGGATTGAATGAATGCAGGTTATGTGATGTGGATTCGGGAATCAAGCGTATGTGTAATGAATTATTGTAATTTGTTTATCCATATGATTGTAAGAGTTTTGTCACTAAAATTGACAAAGGGGGAGATTATTAGAGCAATGCTCGGTTGAACCCACCAAGCATTGGTATGTCAAGTTTGGTTGTCATATTTTAATGAAGCAAAACTCATTTAAGAGATGCTTGATTTAAATGTACTAGAGTCAACTTCGTATAGGTTAGATTGAAAGTATTAGGATGAGACATTATAAGTATTGTGAAGACTTGAATAAGTGAAGAAGTGCGGATCTACAACGACAACATAATCTTTCCACTTGAGGTTAGTGATATTTGACTTGAACTATTTCATTCCCAAACGTATCTTCCAAGTCGTGCATATTGAAAACATAAAACTGCGAAGCATGAACACTCTAGATAGACATAGTATTAAGGAATACAATATGAAGTTTCTTGCTTAACCATTAAACTTTGTATATAATACATCGACATAATCGTATGAATGCTATTGTGATTACGTATGGGTATGAGGTGAGGATTTCATCCTAGGGAACAATGTTTATACGTGTTCTAAGGAAGTAATTTCATGATATGTGTTGTGAACCGAAAAGGAAATCTCCTGGCGTTATTGGGGCTGTTCTTCATTGCATATCTTATGAACGACCAATATGTGTGATTAGTATAACCGCTCATGACTTGTTTGTGTTCTTGGTAAAACTATTCACATGAGGCCTGACTTATGTATTGGTATGACCTTTATTAGTGAAACCGATCTTAACTAATCACCTGGGGTATGATCGGGTTGTGTATGTCTGAACTTATTATTGGGAAGATGGGAACCGATCCTAGTAAGAGGTATAGTGCATCACAAGGGGAAACGATCCTATGAACATGTGCAACAAGTTTTTGGGAAGGGGGAACCGATCCTATGGATATGTGCAGTGCATACAAGTTAGATACCAAATATATGTGGGAAACCGATCCTAGTACCTAGTCAGCCGTATCTTTGGTAAGCTAGTGTAACTATGCACAGTACCCACATGGAGGTAGAACCGAAACTTGTTTTGGTAGAACCGTAAACCCATGAGTTGTGATTGAGTAGAACTTGATCAATCACATAGTTCTTGAAATCAGATGAACCAATTCTAAACTTGTTTGGAAGTGTGGTAAATCGGTTTCAAGTGAGCAAGCATTGTAAAGACTTGCAAGAGTAAGATGTCGTCACTCTTTGAACACGGTGCATTAATGCTTATTCTATTTTGTTCAAAGATATTCTTTAAAGGCTAAGATGGAAGTAAATCCCAATATCTAATTAAATAAGTTAAGAATCTTTTTAATTAATGGTTTTTAATTATATATGGAAAATAAGAATTAGTAATGTGCATTTGCTAATTAAATATTTTCCAAGGAGATTTTTATCATTACTTTTGGACAGTGCATTCACAGGAATTATGAAAACCGAATTTGGTGGAGTAATGAAAATATCTTGAGAATATTTTAGGTTTTGGAAATTCCTTGGTGTCCAAACTTCCTTATCTATAAATACTTTGAGTTTGCATTTCTAGCAAACTAATCCTGCGTAACCTAGACTTACTCTTTTGTCTTTGTTACTGGTGAAGCCGCCTATCGGAGATGAGACTAATCTAATTAGGTGAAATCTCTTACGGACGCTCAATTTAAAGTCTTCTTTGGGATTGAGAAGCTCTAGCGCGACCCGTTGGTGGGAAACTAGATATTTCGGTTTATCTTTAGTTTTCGTATTGATTTGATTGACTAACGGTGGTTGAATCTTGATTGCACCTAGTTTGTTTACGCTTGAGAATCTTCTCTTCTGATATAAGTTTCACTCAAACTAGTTCAAGGTTTCGATAGAGTTCTTTAGACTGTTGTTAGATATAAAGACGATCTTATGATAATCCATTGTTAACAGACTCCGTTCAGTTTGTGATTGATCACAAGAGATTCAAGTGATTGTGTGCAGGTATTTATTGAAGATCTAAGAATATTTGAAGACAAAGAAGATTTCTTACTTGGTGTTTTTATAATCTTTGGTGTGCACAATACTTGTTTGGGAAAAACAGGATCCAATTAATAATCGGTTTATCCTTGTGGTAGATTGGATTGATTAATTGAGGAAGATCGGCATCAACGCATATCACTTGGTTGAAGAGTGTTGTTGGCTTAATCTTAGTGATTACCTTAGGGTGATTAAACATAAGATATATCTTGGAACTTGGCAGAGGAGTTTATGTTAAGATAAACAAGGGAACCTTTGCGCAACTCATATCACTTGGTTAAAGAGTGTTGATACCAAACAGATTTGTTGTTCCTTTACTGTTTGGAATACGAACCAAAGGAATTGGTCCAAGTACGTGACTTGTTTATAGGTTGGAGGCATGGGAATACAGACGGAACTAGGCTAACTATAGGTTTAGTTTCTTGGTCTCAACTATACGAAGTTGTCTTATTTTGTATAGCGGCTTAATCCTGAGAGTATTCAATTCTGGACTAGGTCCCGGGGTTTTTCTGCATTTGCGGTTTCCTCGTTAACAAAATCTTGTTGTGTCATTTACTTTATATTTCTGCATCATAATTATTTTATTATAATTAAAGTAAATTACACAAACGTTAATTCCTATTTACTTGATATGTGAATCCTATTGAGTTTGGTTAAGTCCGAACCTTTGTATCAAGTAAACACACTTTATTGTTGTATTGTCTCGATCTCGTATCCATAGACGATCACACAAAGTGTGAACCGATTTGTTGTATTGTCTCGACTTAGTCTATAGACAATCACTTTCGGGGAAAGGACTTATAGGAAGGAAAAGTTATAGCTTGAGGTATATTTGGGGTACCCTCGCCTTTTCAATTGGTATTGGAGCAGGCAAACACGAAAAGATCTAAAAATTTGTGTTTGGTGCGATCCATCCTATAAGAATGAACTCGAGTTCTCACGAATCCCATTTGTGCAGTTCATGATTCTTGACATCTCGCAGATGCGTCTAGTCCATCTCTTCAATGATCGGTAACAACCCTGCAACTGTAGTCAGAAGGGTTGGTAGAAAACCTTTCCATACTTTGGTCGTAGCAATATGCCCTTATCTTCTTGATGTAGTTTTTTTTTATAGTGATAAGAAAAGTTCGTTCAAAGACTTGTAGAGATTGATTTTAGACTTATATACAAAGGATTGTCACAATATCGAGAGGACTGGGACTTTGGATTTCACCATTAATCACATTCAATTGGTTCAAATATGATTCATAATAATTCTAGATCTTTTTGTTGACTATTTTCTTTGCCAAAAGTAGACTTTGTAAAATATTAATTATAAATCACAAGCATGATGCATCAAAAGCTCTAAGTCTAAGCATACACCATCAAGCAAAATCATAAATCAATTAAATCAATGCAAAAGTCATAGAGAATCGATTATAGTTACCAAGAAATTGTGAAACATGGCTTCCTATGTCGTCCCAGTGTTGGGGTTTAGCTCCTCATGTCGAAAACACACCCAAAAGATATAAACATGGCTCAAAAGGTGTTTTTATTGAAAAATAATATAATGCAGCGAGTTTGTAACAGAGATAATTGTTACAAAACACCCTGTTACAAAGAAACCCTAGCAGGAGTGTTGCGAACTCAAGTTTAATTGTTACAAAACTGTTACAAAGTGTATTGAATTTGAATGATTAGATAACGGTTTCTGCGACTGTTTTCTTCTGCTGTTTGCACTGTTCTTCGTCTTCTTCCCTGGAACAGCAGCAAGCTCTCTGCAACTTCTTCTTTCTTCCTCTTCAGCTCCTTCAAACCCTTTGTTCGGTCCCCAAACTCCCGAATCCTTTCTTTTGAACTCGAAAAACTCCTCTTATAAACTACAGTCCCTCAATCCTAGATATAAATCCGAGAATAACTCGGTTTTCTTTCTCCAAAAGACACGGAGTTTCCTTCCCTCCGTTGGTTCCTTTTCGTGTATTCCATCTGCCCAACCTTCCTTAATGGATAAAGTCGAATCCTGGAAGATTATCTCCACTCCCATTTTTTCACGTCCCTGGATCATCGAATATCTTTCCAACCCACTATAGATTCAATGGGATCAAATCTTATGGACTATATCTCATCTTCACACGTAACTTTCCTTTTTCAAACCAAATCAAGTCGCCGAGAACAGTTACTTCCCTATTTGTCTTCAACTCCACGTATCTTCTTACTTTTCCGATTATCCACCTCTTACCGGCCTTGTTTGATCTCCACAATCCCATACTAACTTGGTCCGACAGAAATACATGATAAATTATCGTCCAAATCCAATCAGGGAGTTCGCAGTTGAATATAATTGAAACTAATTCTTCCCGCCTTTGTTTTGATGAAAATCGATGATACTTCCTTTTCTTTTAAACCGAAACACTTTACCTCCCCTGTTAGGTTAAAACAGGGTGATATCAGTCCACCTGCGTGAAAATATCCGAACAAATCTCAACCCAATTCAATTCAGAAGAGTTTGCTGCTTCAAACGAAATTCCCGCCAAAATGATAATTCAAACGATGAAGATGGTTGCCCCTTAGTAATTGAGTTACCCCTTATCCAAAATGGGGGTCCATATAGTAATTTTCTCCCACGAGCGCAAATACCAGTTTTCGAGCCGATTTTCCCACGCATGTTTATTTCTCCAAAAACACCTACAAAGACACAAAAAGTCATAATAAATACAAAATCGGGCACTAACAATATATACAATTGAGATTATATTAGACACAAAAATGTGTCTATCACTTCTCCAAATTTTGGTGTACAGGAGCGGGTGACACTTGGGAATGACGAATCCACCAACCACTTCATTATTCGGGAAATTGTTAATTATGTGAGCCTCAAATGGGAGTCCGTCTATTGGGTACTCAGGCGTATGAACTCTAACCCCAGTCTCTACGGAATTGGTAGAGTTATCGTTAACATGGTTGCTGTTATCATCAACTATAATCACATATTTCCCGTTCTTTCTCTTTCTACCATCGACAACAACATGAATATCAACCTGCGGTGGAACAAAGGAGCATTTAATTTTATTGACCTTCATGGTAAAACTTCAGTCGAGAAGTTGTGGAATTACTTACGGATGTTTCGGCATCAGCATGAGCCGACCTACACCGGGCAGGAGTTTTGACGGTTCATTTGGGTCTCAAGTTATTGGAGGAAAGTTGATTCTTCTGATTATCCTGCAATAAAATTTCTTCTGATCAATCATCCTGATCGAACAAAGATAAGAAAAATATGTAACTCACCAAGACGGATACTGCCACAGCATGTTCTGCGTGAGATTCACTTCTGGAAGAAACACTGATTCTGGACATGGTGATGATAGGTGGGGTCATGATCAAAATTTATTCTGATAATACACAAAGGCAGCGGATGGACGACTGTTTAAGTAAAACCCTAAAAGCACTGCCATAACGGATAAACAAGTCTGTTGTGATTTCTACTGAAACCCTAAATCTCGAATCAGATGCATATCAATGGGAGAAGCGTAACAATACTAGGGACTGATGGTTTAGGAGAAGTCAACATTATGACTACGGATTGATCGATTGGCAGGATACGTGTTTCCTAGACAGTTCATGTGATTGCATTCCATGGTAGTTATTATCTATGTGGACATTGGTCCATCGACTGGAGATATGAGGAAGATTCAGGAAAGAGGAACTACGGTTCAAAAAAGTAATAATCTCTAAAGAAATATCTCTACATCCAAGCTATTCAAATAACCAGAAAATATCTACTTTAACGGAAAATAAAATATTCTCAGGGAGATTCACGATCAAGATTAATATCAAGGTTGCTTTTGTAGAGTTGTCTACATCAGATTTGTCAGAGTTTTCAGATTCGTCAACGTCATATTTTGTAGAGTCCTCTTCAGATTCTTCATCAGAATTATTGTCAGGACCATTAAAGAAGTCTGGATGAATATCAAGGTTGCTAGAATCCCAGTACTCCTCCTTTTCACGCTCAGCTTCGAGGTCAGCTTTGACAGCTTTCTCAATCTCCCTGGTACGCTGATCCGGTTGATCTTACGATCTCGTGGTACCCACACGGGTTCATCTTCCGAAGCATCAGAATCAAAGGGTACACATTCAGCTCAAGATCAAATTTTCTCCTTAGCAACTGCTATTTTGCGCCGAATTCGGTCCCTTCTTCGCCGACGATCATCCATCTCGTCATCCTCGGCTTTTCTCTTCATAAGCTCAGCATAAGTAGCTCTACGGTCACTGAGAGGCGCGCCAGATTCTGTTTTCTCAGTACGATTCATCCTATCTCGTGAATTGGCCATGGAAACTCTGGAATCCTCTTCAGAAGAGCTGGAAGAATACTCACTGCTGCTGGAAGCCACAATTGTCTGGAACCAGAAGCATGGGATTACAGATATGATAACACCAAATTCACAGTAAAAAATGGTAATCCTTAACTCTTACCTATTTACGATTTCACGAACTTAGTGATAACATCGTAAAACCTCAAAAACTTGTTCGTTCTTTCAAACCTGCAAAACCGAGCAAAAACTTATTATTATTTAAAGTCGACATTGGCTTTCCATGAAACTATGAATGATTCACATAACCTTCTATGTGAATATTCGCTGATTTTTACGTGTGCCTACACTATAAAATCGCCAAAGTCACACATATACTATGAATTCATAAACTCATAAAAATATTGTTTGCTATCAACAATTTTTCATAAGTTAATATTTTATTTTAAAATAAAAAACGTGAATAGGTCACATAACTTTAATTTTTTTTTCGTGAGTTAATAACTCACGTAAACTAAAATAAATAAATAAATAAATATATATATTTTTGCTCAAACGAGCATTCGTCTACGAAACCAGGGTCTTTTGTATTTTTGTAAAAGTCCACATGTTCCAATCAAAGTTTTGAAAGTTCTCAAATAAATTTTTATCATGAACTCCAGGTCCTTTCAAAATTTCCTCTAACCCTAAGGATTATTATTTATTTACTTTACTACGAACGAACTCACATTCCTAAAAGTATGTGCAAAATCCATGCTTTGAAAATAAACTGAGGTTTTCATGAAACTTAGTAAACAAAACTTTTACTACTGCAATTATACCATATCTATGCAAAAATTTATGTATTTCTTCCATGTTGGGGATTTTTGTTCGTTTTCTAAAATAACGAAAAACGGCATTCAATGTTTTCTAAAAAAACAAATTCTTCATAAATCCTACACATGCTTGAAACTATGGAAATTTTTGTTTTGTGAACCACTCATGAATCATAGAACATACAACAAAAAACAAAATACGAGCTTACTTGTCGTCGGCCGGAAACTGGCCAGACGATGATCGGCGATGGTGATCGGCGTTGGTTTTCCGGCGAATTTATTTTCTTCCTTGCTGAACACGTAAAGGATATGAAGAAAAGAGGTGCACAGTTTAGCAAACAAAAAAATAATATTAGGGATTCACCCTTTTATATTAATTTTATTTCCAAAACCTAATAAAACACGGGTTTCCTTTTTGGGCTCGGGCCCGTAAATCCTAAATCAACCAGAACTGGACTTTTGACCGACCAAATCAGCGATTTTGCATTTCTCCGTGCTCACGGAATCGCACTCTAGCATACTATCAGGGTCCTCACCCCGAACATTTGATCGTACATGACACCATTGGAGCAAATCGAGGATTCTGAGACTACCTTTGTAGACTGAGTTCAACCACCGATCTCGTCGACTGAAAATCACCATCTAATGCTTACTGCGGAACATGATTTCCCTCACTATGCAGGGGACTTAATGTTGATGGTGGATTTTCAACAAAGGCCAAAACCGTAAAATCATGATATTGCATGTTTCTGATACGGCTTCAGGCATGTGACGATTCATATTTTACAAAGCCATGATGAACATATCTTTCGAAAAGCCTCCACTAGCTAAGCGTTCGATCCCTGATATTTCATTGTGCCCTCTATGTAGAATAATGGAATTGGGTGGTCCTCCAACATAATTGTTTGTTGAGAGGGCTTAATGCCTTCAGGACGTCGGTGATACTCACTGTTCCCTAACTACAGGAAAGTGACCCCCCTCTACATAGAAGAACGATTGGGTGATTCTCCATAAGATTGAGAGCAACAACGCCTTCAGGAAAGTGACACTCATTGATCCTGACTATGTAGAGCGACCGTGTATAGACTCGGGCATTCTCCGTAAGATCTGAGAATGCCTTCAGGATATCAGCCGTCTCCTGACTATGGATATAGATTAGTTTTGCCGTGACATTCACCACTGAATTCCCAGAATGATCTATTATTGCTCCTATTCCATGGTCGAATCCATGGCCTGATCCCATGGAATGGCAATAACAATTCATATTATCTCATTACTCCAATTTCGTGATCGGATTCACTGCTAATCTCATGGAATGGTAATAGATAATTTTATTACTCCAATTTTATGGTCGAATCCACGATCCCATGGAATGGTAATGCCTATTTTATTATTCTGAGTTCATGGTCGAATCCACAGTTGATCCTATTAATTGATAATAAATAACTACTCATTTTGTTGCTCCGTTTCATGAATTATTCTACACTGAATTTCATGAATTAGCAATAAATACTCAACTATCGGGCATCTGGATCATCACTAAGTAAGCCCCACAAAAATGGTGTACTCGAAAATGATGCACGACTGAGCAACCGGATGTACGAACGAGCATCCAAAAATATGGACAAACGAGGAATCCTATGCAAAATAGGAGAAACAACAAATAATAAAAAAATAATAAGTAGCGCCCAGGGGTCGGGCCCACCGGCCATCCAGCCATGCCCTAGCCGTGGCAGGACCCAGGCTTCTTCAATTATTTTCCTATTTTGTTATTTTTCATGGACTCATGAAAAACTCCTTCAATTTAGCAACTTTCCTTGTTTGTGAAAAATTCATGGATTCTCCATAACTTCATGGATTCATGAAAAATAATATTATAAAATAAGGAAAGGTGTGCAGGACCGGGCAACCTAGCCGGCCGGCCATGCCCTAGCTAGCCGTGGCCGGTCCCACACCTCACAATCCCTAGATTTTTATAATTATTATCCCTAAACTCATGAAACTCCTCTGTTTCAACAAAAACTCATGGATTCTCCATAACATCATGGTTTTATTATAATAATATAAAATTAGGAAAATTATTGTGGGACCAGGAAACATAGCCGGACGGCCATGCCCTAGCCGTGGCCGGTTCCACACCTTGTAATCCTAAGCCTTTTATAATAATTATTTTCCTAAATTCATGAAACTCCTTGGTTTGAGCAAAAATCATGATTTCTTCATAACTTCTAAAATTTTGCTCGAATCATGAAAAACCAAAAGCCAACAGGGTCACACGACCGGATAGCCTCTCACGAAAATTTTAAATGTTAAAATACTCCTATTTTAATATTTACAAAATATTGATCAGTTGAGCATACATGCTCATTCCAACAAAATCAAGAATTTCAGTCAAGATGAAACTCTTCTGAAAATTCACAATATTGCTCGAACGCACATCAGAAAATACTAAAACTCTCAGTACAGAGACATGGACACCATGACAACATGTGCATGCCTTAATGACTGACCAGGGTCATTTCTAGGGCTTGCACAAAGCCGGTCCCACATGTTTTCACACTTTTGACCTAATTTGCGCAATCGCTCATATTGGGCCCAAACTCTCTCCAACCAACCTGGGGATTGCTCAAACGGACAACAACTGGTCCTGTGATCACCAAGAGCCAGTCACACGCTCTCTTGGTTGGTCCCCCATCTTTCATACTTAGATTTTTCCTAATGTTGAACCCAGCAATAATTCAATAAATGATGAAACCGGCACTTAATCATCATTCCTTCACCAACTCTCCAGCTGAGAACCTTGGTGCACGCTCACTGGAGCAATTGGGCATCACGTTGACGTCCATGTGGTCGATCCCTCCTTCTCTCATGACCTATTTTCAGAAATTCGTCGACTAATGAGCAATTCATCAAAATTAGGGTTTTCGAACAAACGCTCAACAAATCATTATTCTGAGCAAGTTCAGACACCAAATGAATTTATGTTGATCTGCAGGGATTAATTATATAATATTCGGTAATCTACTAATATTTTAATATTTTATTGGATCATGTCACCAATAAATATTTCGTCGAATTGAGCAACATTTGCTCAGTTGCTTAAATATTGATCCGACTATCAATATTTAGTAATTTATCAGTAATTTGTCGAATTGAGCAATATTTGCGTAATTGCACGTCAAATTATCAATATTTAGTATTTTGTCGAATTGAGCGATACTTTCTGAGTTGCTCGTCAAATTCTTAATATTCGGTAATTCGTCGAATTGAGAAATACTTGCTCAGTTACTCGAATATTGATCCCACTATCAATATTCAGTAATTTGTCAATAATTCGTCGAATCGAGCAATACTTGATTAGTTGCTCGAATAACCCACATATATTCAATACCTCATCAATATTCAACAACTCGTCGAATTTATAATATTTGCTCAGATGAGCAACATTAACATTCATGAATCGTTGAGCGTTAACATGCTCTATTCAACAAAACCTAGACTTATTGTCTAATCAGTCAACTGACAAACTAAATACACGTCTGTCATGCAGACTCCACGATTCGTGAGACATCAATCATGTCAAATTGGGGGATAACAACTAGGGTATTGGTCTGGCGGCCTACAGCACGTGGATTCATCCATGACGAGAAATGTGTGTAAGTTGTGTAAACGGTTGAAGGAGTTAGCAAAGTAGTGGGTGCACGATCCGTCAAGTCTCCACATGATATGAAACTGACTTTACCACGATCTTCCACTTGCCCACTCTTCTACTCATGAATCCGTCACACTTACAGGGATCAAGGTGTTCACAACTCTAACAATATAAATAAATCTCTGAATCCATGATTGAAAACGACGAATGATCACTAGCTATCAGCAACCGTCTACACAGAATTTCTCGAGTAACTATTCTCATGAATTCATCAATCTATCAGAACTTATTAGAACTCAACAGTCATCAATTATTGAAGAAACCTTCAACACATCCATAATCCTTGATCATCATTGATCCCACATAATTCTCAGCTTTCCTCATACAGATCAACCCATCTCCCTCTTTGCGGACAAATTGACTCTGGAACGGCCATTGACTTGGTTTAGGCCGGAGTCCTACAGATTGATCTCTCGAATCTAAGCACTCCCTTTGCAGTGCATCTGTGTGAGGTTAAGCAGTTTGCTCGGTTGAGGAGTCTCGACAACACGCTCGACTCTTCACTTTCCTAAAAAACCAGCAAACCGTTTTTCCCCATCTACAAGTTCGTTTTCATTACGGGCATAAGATCTATTTATATTGTAAGAATAATCAGAAATTTCAGATACTTACTTTTTATTTTTTCCTCCATATATGTATTTTATACCTATAATTGGTGTTATATTCCTGATTAGTAATCAGGAAGTTTCGATCAACATGATAAAAGAATACATTCTTCTTTTGTTTGAGCAAAATTTTATGAAGAAAAATAATTTCATCTTATCCTCTTACATGTTATAGATATAGAAAAATTCAAATATATAAAATAATAGAATAGAAATCGTGCATATTTCAATATTTCCAGTGAGAACTCATATTTAGTTCTACATTCCTTGCACTTATTATTCTATATACTTATAATAAATAAATATACTTATCATAATATATCTTTATAACATGTACAAATTTTAATTTGAGGTATCCATTCTATTACAACTTTTGAGTACCCTCTATTTTTGTGCCTTTAGTGGGCCTAGTTTTCCCGATAATTGCAATGGCTTCTTTATTTCTTAATGTTCAAAAAAATAAGATTGTCTAGATTCCTATGAAGCAGACGCTTTTATATTTAACCAATTTGATGAATTATTTCTAATGGTTCACATCATAATAGTGCTAGTTGATGAGAATTACTTCGGGAACATAAAAGTAAAGTAAATTTCATTTGGGTTTTTATCTCAATTCCAATAAAATGCAACTAGATCTAGTATGAACTAGTGCTCACAACATATATGGATAGAACTTATAACGGGGTCTCGAAAAACAAGTAATTTCTGCTGGGCATGTATCCTTCTTTTAGGTTCACTAGGGTTCTTATTGGTTGGAACTTATAGTTATCTTGGTAGGAATCTGATATCCTTATTCCCATCTCAGGAAATCCTATTTTTTTCCACAAGGCATCGTTATGTTTTTCTATGGGATCGCGGGTCTGTTCATTAGCTCTTATTTATGGAGCACAATTTCGTGGAATGTTGGTAGTGGTTATGACCGATTCGATCGAATAAAAGGAATAGTATTTTCATCTCCTTAAATGTGTTGATTATGCTTTGCTATTGAATATAATTTATTTTCTCTATATGGATTGTGTATTAAGTTGACAGATCTCTTTTATTAGTCTCTAAATGGACTTATTGAAATATCGTTTGGAACTGTAGACAAAGGGTCGACAGTTAGGTTCTCTAATAACGTACAAGTTCAGAAATTACCAGATGATTAGGAAAGCTTGGATTCACCTGAAAGAACTATCACATCTAAGTTAATATCTAAACATTCACTTGATGTCAAAACTGTTAATTGGGAAACACTCTTATAAGAAATTTCTGATGAAGGTGATTCAGATATTGATAGAGATGTTTATGAGGAAGTCTCAGAGTATGATAAGTTTTTGGATTCATTGAAAATGAATAAGATTACAACTTCTCATGTCACATCTCTTCTGACTCTTATATGTCGAGAAAACAAGAAATTGAAAAGGATCTACGATGGTCTTTATAGTCAGAATCGCTCTTCCGAATTGGTCCTCAAAGATACCGAGGAAAACCTGAGTAGAAAGTCACTTGAATGTGATCGTGTATATCAAAAATACTTCTTATTGGAAGAGAAACTTGCAGAAACTGAAGGAAGGATTAACTCTCAGCAAGCAAGTTTTGATGACAGAAAAATAAAATCAAGATGTTAGAAGATGAATGGAAAAGATTCAATACTAGTTCAAGCAAATTAACCACTATGCTAGGAGCAAGTAAAAATCATCGTGATACATGAGGATTTGGCTATAAGGGAATAGATGCTCCAAGTATTAGCAAAGAGGTAAAATTTGTCAAGGCTAGTGATTCTTCTCAACAAAAGGTTTACACTAATGGCAAAAGTGAAATATCTTCACCGGAAGTTAAGGTTCAAAAGAGCAAAGTATATCAACCTCCAAAGTCAGCACACATAGATCGAGGTAAGAACATTCCTTATGTTTGCCACTATTGCGGAAATAAAGGTCACCTGGAAATGGGATGTCGTTTTTGTATAAGGAATGAGAAACTTCATGATGTTCTTGTTTGGGCATCACAATAAGTTGTGAAACCAATATATTATGTTAAGACTAATCCCATTAACATTACAGGCTGTGAATGTCCAACCTTTAGGAAAAGAAATCAGTGCGGTGATATACCTAGTTTTGCATATAAACGTCATACGAAGCCTTTTCACAATCGTAATGGTTATCAAAAGGATAACTTTGTAAAGAAAAAGACAAGATCCGATGCTCCCAATTGGAGAAATACTAACTTGCAAAAGAATAGTCAATCCAATTCTCTTTCGAGAAATCTAAAAGATAGTAATTGGAAGAAAGTTCAAGTTGTTCCTAAACGCACTCAGAAGTAGATACCAAAGAAAGTCGATGATATTTTGAGTGTGAAAAGGAATGATCTCCCAGAAAATTCCATGACTATGGAGAAGGCAGTATCCATGATGTTGGAACTTAAAAAATTCTTTAGAAAGATGGATTTGGATGTGAAAGGTTCTAAAAGCGATCTCTTTCATGATAATCCAAAAGTCACTTGTGGTGATCAAGACATTGTTCACCTCAACACAACTTGATTGTGTTGTAAGTGCATCCTCACCAAGTAATGCCCTGCTATGTATACGGTGAGGGAAGCACAAGAATTGGGGCACACAGATTATATTCGGTAAGGCTGTAAAATTCAATTGGATTCTTCTAAGAAGGTATGTCTATAAACCTGAGCAAGATTTGTGTTTTTATTTGCTTATAGTACTTATAATAATCCATGTACCTTTAGTATTATTCTTTTCTACCTAACTTGATATGTGTTTAATGTTTTTAAACGTTTAGGTTTGAAAATAGTAGTTTGGGATGTTTGGACTTCATGGTACGCCTACCAGGTATGCATAACATCATTTAAAATCAAAATCCAGGGGTTTAAGTATGCATACCCGTTTGCATACTCCCCAGGTCATGAAAATTCGTTTGCAAACCGGTATGCATACTTAACGTCGATATTCGGTAAACTTGTTTTGGCCATAACCTCTTCGTCCGAACTCGGAATGACCTCATTATTTTTGAATTATCTTCCTCTTTGAATTCTCTTCAAAATATAAATGAGAATTCCTGAATTTGGATGAGTTAAGAATGGTCCTTGTCCTGTATCTTGTTTTTGAGTGTTTTGCTCCGTTTCGTCGCACTTGTTTCATTTCTCTTGGACTTGGGCACTTGGATTCTTGGAGAACCTCTATTCTAAGCTATTTTGTAGATTTACAAGAATGTTGTTGGTGAATCACAAAGAAGGAAGTTCAAGAATGGGCATTATCACACATTGTTATAGTATTCTTGAATGTTCACAACCATCTTATGTGAACTATGGTGCATGGTCATTAATGACTTTGTATGTTCTTCCTTGTTAAAAAAATATTTTTATACGCCTTTAGTAGCTATTATTTGTGTAAATCCGTGCAAAAAAGATTGATTCTAACTTCTAAGGAAAAAGGTTAATTTTTGCAATTTTAATCTTTATGATTTGATATATTGCAAATTGTTATGGGATATGTTGTTTATGTCCGTGAACCTTGACTATCCCATATTTGTTCAAAAGTTATCTCTATTATGTCGATATGAATGTGTTGATAAAAGATAGAATAAACTTTTGACATTACAAAAGTTAAAGCCTTTTATGTCATTATATTGATATAAAAAAAAAAGGATAAACCTTTTGTTTACAAGGATTAAGTCTATTATGTCATTGTGCAAATGGTGATGAAAAATAGAATGAATCCTTGTCTATTCAGTAGTATTGATCTTCCATGGTCCATATTTTTATGTATATATTGTGCGGCTCCGTAAGTTCTCTTATGTCGAGCATGACCAATTAAATTGATCATTTTTTATGGTTAATTTGGTTGTACATTTTAATTGAATTAATCATGGGTTTTCTTGTGGTTAATTTAATTATTTTGGATTCAAATTCATATTCGTATATGATTTGTTATGTCCAAAGAAATCCTTCTTTTCTTGTAAAAGTAAGGTCGCTCTTGTTGTTCTTTCGGGAATGACATCAAATGCGGGAGAGTTCTTTTGAACTTGCGCTTAATTTCCATATATTGGTGGGGAGTGCGGCTGTGGATTTTTTTAATGGTTATCTTGTATCTTTATAAACTCCTTGATGAATGCATTTAGCTTAGGCTTTATGATTGCATCTAAACAAAGTTGATATGTTTCTTTCTTTTGGTCTTGAAGCGTCTCCGTGAAAATTTCATTGGGATCCCGTTTTCGTACCTTTGCCAATTTTATTGAAAAAAAGGGTGAGAATTAATATGTAGTTCACAATACAAATACATATGGTTTTCGGATCATTATGTAAGGGGGAGTGGTTTTCGTGTTGAGACGAAAGTATTGACTAAGGGGGAGTGATACATATCACCATAGTGTTTTTGTCAAAGTTGTGATACAATTGAACTTTGATGTTGTGTAATAATACTATGATACTGTATAACAATGATTGAGAGCTTTTTTTTTCTCATTGTTATGGCTACGAAACTTCAAAAACTATGATGCTGAACTGAACATCTATGGAATCATGGGAGTACTTGGAAAAGATGAAGTTTTCAAGTAATGTTAAAGCACCAAGGAGATCAAGCATGTGGACAAGAAGCTACAAAGTTTTATCTATTTTGTAATCCATATGTATTGATAGTTTTGTCACTAAAATTGACAAAGGGGGAGATTGTTAGAGTATTGCTCGGTCGAACTCACATGCGTTATCTCAAGCATGTTTGTCAATGTTAGTGATCAAAACTAATATCTTGATTTCTATTCTACTTATAGATTAGTCTCAGTCTAGGACAGTTAAGTATAGTTGAGCTCCAGACTCCATGGTGATTATCTTGCGAGGACGAAGAACTACTCAAGGAACTAGTGGAACTTCATCCGACTAAAAGGTATGTGGAGACTTGAACTCATTTATCACTCAAAAGTCTACTCTATCTCCTACTCTTGAGACAAAAGTCGTATAAGTATGATAGTTTTCATACATACACATTTGCTATTTCGAGCCGAGTTTACTCACCTATCTTTTTCTAAAAATACATGTTAGTAAGCTTTCGCTTTAACCATTTTCATATTTACCCTTGACGAAAGTTATGATGACGTTTCAATCTTGAAAATAGCTTTGATGACAATAGTCGTGAATAACGATTGTTATAACATTACAGAAGAATATTTCAATAATTAAAATGTAGAGTTGAGATTACCATCTATGGATATAAGCATATATAGTATGTTCGTACATTAGTGTATAAATCCATGTACCGGAAACCAAGTGTGTGCATATGTGTGCAAGCGGTATTGGTGAAGGAGACAGGTTGGGGTACGCGTACTCCCGGAAAATTCTGCTGAGTTTGGAGTTTACGAACTCATAAACCTGTCACCTTATGTATGCGTACCCTTACAATACTGGTGGAACTTTTCTGCCCAAAAAATTCTGTTGAGTTTGGAAACTAAAACCAACTCAAAATACGGTAGCTAAGGTACGCATACCCAAGCTGGTTATTTCTCAAATCGGTAGTTCATGAACTTAAAACAATAATTTATAAGGAATGCAATCTTTGCAAACCATGGCTATATTTTTCATGAGTTGATTCAAATGAATCAAACCGATTTTGTTTCAATTGTGTCTATGCATAAAGACCTAAGCAATTGAACAACTATTCAACTAATTCTTTTGAGTCATATGAACTAGTTATGAAAAAGATGAATACAGCTAATATGAAAGTGCTCATATGGCTAACCATTGGTTAACTATTTGTGAACCAACCAAAAATGCACGTTTAGGTATGGTTACTCAAACCTAAATGAAATACATTTCATTTGTGTGTGACAAGCTAAGTTTCTATCTAACGGTTGAAAGATATCAGCTTGGTTGAATCAGGTTTTCCATCTAACGGTGAATATTGAATGCTTTGTTACCAAGGTAACTTAGATTGCAAACCCTGATTTAAAAACTATATATAGGGGAACTCTAGCAACTGGAAAAACTAATCCCCACACCTCCTGTGTGATACTAGCTGGTTTTGCTAGAGTCGATTCTCCTTTAACCTTAGGTTTCTTCTCGAGACCCTATAGGTTAACGACTTAAAAACTTCATTGGGATTATGAAGCCAGATGAAACTACTTCTCTTGTAGTTGAGAGATCTGATCTTTGATAGGTGTCTAAAACAACTTATTTTATATATATTATTTATGCTTTATTTGCTATTACTGTTGTGAATTGTATCTCTTATGTTTAGTTTTGAGTTATTAGGTGCAATGGAGTCCTTGGGAGCAAAAGAAGGATAAAACGTCTATTTGGAGCGTAAAAGGCAAAGTGGACGATTCACAGGCGAGTCGTACTTGGAGTAGACTAGGTTGCGCAAGGAAGAGGTGGAGAATGAACTATCAGTTTCCCATAACTGACAGTCAAATAGAGAAATATGTTGTCGGTTATCTGGGATCGACATGCCATGTGTGAGTTGGTTACCCCTTAACCACTAAAACGGGGTGTCAATATGAATCCCTTTTCCTACACAAACCTAAAAATCAAAGGCACTCATCATTAGAGTTTATGTCTCCTACTCCACCTGAGAATCCATGACGGCTGTTGTACCAGAGAAAAGAGAAATCGAGAGAGTTCGATATGGAGACGATGTTGATGATCTGAATTTAGTGAGAAATTAGGAGCAACATCTCAGTTGCTGGATCAATTCGAGAATGAAATGGATTTCGGGTTGAATCAAAAGAAATCAAGGATTCTGAAGTTAGGGTTTGGTTTTTGCTGCTCATATAGAGATCTGAGATGAACAGAGAAGAAGAACAATGAATTATTAGGGTTTGAATTAGCTCGAGAATGATGAATTAGCAGATGGGTTAGCTTTGAATTCGATTATAGTGGAGGTTTGAAGTTGTTGCTGCTTGAGGAATGGATTTGAATCTGGAGTTCTGGTATGGTCTGATAATGGAATTCATCTTTGGTGATACGAGAAATTGAAGCCATGAAAAGACATTTAGATCGAGCTAATGGAGTGAAGAGAAGCAGATGGGAGTCATGATGTGTGTTGGTTTTAAATGGGTTTTGAATCAAGACAACACAGGAGAAGAATTCATGTTTATGTAATTGGTTAATGTCTAGACAACAAGGGGATTTTGGTTTGATTTTTGATTTCAGGGAGGAGATGGCTGTGTCTAAACTGGAGTTAGGGTTCTGAGAGAGAATAAATGAGTTGCTTCTGTGGTTAATGGTTGAAGTGTATGGAATGAGATTGCATGTGAACTAAGATGCAGATAGTCTTGATGGTGATGAACTCATGGAATATATGGTAGTGAATTCTGATGTTGTGTAGGTGTTTGAGATGCAATTGGAGTTGAGGAAGGTGGAAGTACTGAGAAGAATTAGTGCTGGGTTTTGAATTGGTTGCATCAGATTTGTAATGGGTTTGGCAGTGGAGAACTGAAGCAGTTGGCAGGGACTGAGGTGCAGCTGTTGAAATGGACTCAATTGTTGATGTTGCAGGAAACTGTTACGTTCATTACAGATGTAGCTGGTTAGCCATGGAGTTTGTTAGCTGCTTGAGAAGGTCTGAATTGTTTGAGTTTGTCAGGTTGAGTTGGAGATGGAAATGAATGAATTATTGGTAACTGGAGAATAGTTCTGGTGATTTGTTTGAGATGGTGAAGCTAAAAAGGGAAGGAAATGATACTGAGGTTCACAACTGGCTGGAGCTGATGGTTGTTTATCAGCAATAGGTGATTACATTGGCTTGAGGAGATGATGAATGGTTGTGACTTGCAGTTGGTGGTCTTGAAGCTGTGGCTGGCAACAAATGAAGTTGCAGGTGATTGAACCATGAACTGATAATGTTGGTGTTATTGCAGTTGTGACTGAAATGAAGAATGGCTCAAGTTTCAGGTGGTTTGGTTTGATAAGTTGCAGCTGAAAACATTACATGATTGATGGTTTGATCTGAGTTTCAGTTGAAGCTGGAGTGCAAGAGAATAAAATGGATAATAGATGAATGTTTTAGGACAAGTACAAATTACAGTTCAGATTGTGTGTTGTGATACATGGGTTCTGGTGCAACGGAGTTGCAGAAATGGCTAGGCACCGATGGATTTGGTTTGCAGTGTTGGCGGGTGGCTGAGCTGAAAATGGCAGTGGTTGTATGCGCTAGAGCTAGGTCAAGAAGTGGAGCTGCTACTGAGTTAAAGTTGTTCTTGATGGTGAACTGTAATGGAAATTCAAAACAAGACTTGGAGGTGGCTGTTAAAGCTGCAAAGGAGGTGCAGGGCCATCATGGCTGGACTAAACTACTGAAGCACAATGATTGCGCATCAAAGCTTAGGCCTGTGTAATGGCCTTGGCCAAGATCAAGTCAGCCGAGTTAGACATGACTCAGACTCAATGACCTTGACCGAGTTGACCCGATTTAACTCGTTTGACCGGTGACCGGGTGGACTTTGCCGGTCATTGAGATAGTTTCCGATGCCGGATTCCGGCCATTGCACCAGTTTTCCGGTGAGCTATTTTGACATATATTTACATGGGTATTTTTATTGTGTATGCTTGGTGGACATCTTAATATTGGATCATTTGGACGTTGGGCTTTGAAGACCTAATTTTGGAAAGATGAAAAGCTATAAAAGGAGAAAGTTTCTATTTTTCTTAGGGGGACGTATATTTTTCTACTGGAGTTTTGGAGGAGAGCAGCGACTAGGGTTTGCTTTCATTTATTTTTCATCTTCTTCATTTTATTATTGATTATGATTATGATGAACTCAAAAGTTATGAGTAGCTAAACATTTATTATTGGTTATGGGATAAAGTGGATTTCACAAATAAGATTTGATTCAATGTATTAGTTTTGTCTCAGTAATTTATTGTTTATGATTCATGGTTTATATTGTTATATGATTTTATTGTTTGGTTGGTTGAGTCCGGAATCAGTCCGATTTGCATTCATTTCTAAAGCTTTATTAGGGTTTTCAATACGTAAACATTGTTAATCCCTGATTCTAAGTGACATAATTGTGGGTAGTGCTTGTAGTGATATATCCTACTAGTCACAAATGAATCATAACCTTGGTTAAATCGAATTAGTGCTTTTACACATTTGATTGCCTTGATTAGTCTTATTCCATAGAACTTATTGCTTTTAGGGAGTTAAACTTAAATGTGCTTTTACACTTTAGGTTGCTTTCTAGGAAGAATTCACATATGCATCTTTTAATGTGGTTGTGATGAAATCAGGGAATTAACGGGATATACTTGCGATCAAGGTATCCTAGGACTTTTAGTAAATGAGAGATTAAAAAACCAATTCTAGTCATTGTTGAGAATACATGTTTGTGAATGATACTATCCCGTGACCAATATCTTCTCCTTATTGATTACTTTTATTATTTCTTTGCTTTCAATTTAGTTTTATTGCTTTGAAAAATCAAAATCCCCCTATTGGTTACTAAGAAACTGAAATTTGTGTAACAACAATTGTCTCTCTGTGGATACGAACTCTTTCTTATCACATACTTTATTTATTTTAGTTAAGTAAGAAAGTTAATTTATTTTTGCTCGGCTGACAACCGATCAATCTTGCCATTTTCTATCGAACGAGTTCAATTGAATAATTGGCTTCAGATTATATCTCTGATAGGGCAAGATAAAAAGAAATCACCTACATCTTCGTCTCATCGTTTGTGATTCTGTAATATCTTGTTTTGCTACCATATGATTAAGATTATTATGAGGTGATTGATAATTCTAGGTTGTTCTTAGGGAATATAAGTCTGGGTTATCGATTAGTTCATGTTCACCTTGATTTCTATCAAAATACGGAACAAACTCATAGGTTTATCTGTGGGAGACAGATTTATCTATTATTGTAGACTTTTTTGTGCGATACAGATTTGTTTATTCAAGTCTTCGACTTTGGGTAGTAGCAACTCTTGGTTGTGGGTGAGATCAGCTAAGGGAATCAAGTGTGTAACATCATGCTGGGATCAGAGACGTAAGAAGCGCAAATGTACCTTGAATCAGTGTGAGATTGATTAGGGTTCAACTACAGTCCAAACCGAAGTTAGTTTGTTGTAGGCTAGTGTCTATAGCTGCTTAATACAGTGTGGTGTTCAATCAAGACTAGGTCCCGGGGTTTTTCTGCGTTTGCGGTTCCTCGTTAACAAACTTCTGGTGTCTGTGTTATTTTTTTTCCGCATTATATTTTGTTATATAATAGAAATATCACAGGTTGTGCGTTGTATCAATCAATTGTGAAATCCAACCTTTGGTTATTGATTGAAAATTGATTGATCCTTGGATATTGGTCTTTGGTACCATCCAACTTTATATCTCTTATATTCAATCGGGCTCGCAGATTTCTATTTGTTGATTGCAGATTGAATTAGAGATTGAGATATTTAACTCCTTGATATATCTTTCTTAAGATTGAGTCTAACTGTCTAGTTGATTCTCTTGAAAATACATTGGAGTTAATCCATATAGATTGCTAAGCGAAATATTGGGTGTGGTTGTTAGACCCCCGCCTTTTCAGTATACTTCTATGAAATCTAAGCAATCGCACAACTCTCTAACTAGTTCTTTTGAGTCATTTTAACTAGTTTTGGTGAAGATGAATAAGGTTGATATGAAAGTGCTCATAGGGATAACCATTGGCTAACTATTGTTGAACCAACTAGGTGTACACGTTTAGGTATGGTCACCCAAACCTAAATGAACGTGCATTTCATTTATGTATGGCAATCTAAGTTCGATCTAACGGTTGAAAGATATTATCTTGAATCTAATCAGGTTTCATCTAACGGTGAATAATGAATGCTTTGTTACCAAGGTAACTTAGATTGCAAACCCTGGTTTGGAGACTATATAAAGGAGAACTCTAACAACTAGGAAACCTAATCCCTACACCTCATGTGTGATACTAGTTGTATAAGCTAGAGTCGATTCTCCTTTAACCATAGGTTTCTATCGAGACCCTGTAGGTTAACGACTTGAAGACTTCATTGGGATGGTGAAGCCAGACCCAACTATTTTTTCTGTAGTTGGGTGATCTGATCTCTCTAATTCTATCGTATTTGAGTACACTCGTAAGATTGGATTGAGATTAATTTTTCTGATAGGAAAGATAGAAAAGTAGTCACAAACATCTTCGTCTCATCATTTGTGATTCCGCAATATCTTATTTCGCTAGTCGATTAAGATTATTGTGAGGTGATTGATAATTCTAGGCCATTCTTCAGGAATATAAGTCCGGGTTATCGATTAGTTTATGTTCACCTTGATTTATCAAAAGACGGAACAAAACTCGTAGGTATTTCTGTGGTAGACAGATTTATCTATTCTTGTAGAATTTTTTGTGTGAGACAGATTTGTTTATTAAAGTCTTCGACTTTGGGTCATAGAAACTCTTAGTTGTGGGTGAGATCAGCTAAGGGAAGCAAGTGCGTAGTATCCTGCTGGAATCAAAGACGTAAGGAGCGCAACTGTACCTTGGACCAGTGTGAGATTAATTGGGGTTCAACTACAGTCCAAACCGAAGTTAGTTTGTGTTCTGCTAGAAGTTATATGAGAAGAATTCCTAAAGAAAATCGGTGTTCTGCTTGGAGTTCTACAAGTGCTTGAATACAGCTGAAACAGGTATTACATCTAGTCTGAATAGGTAGTAGGAAATTGGTGTAACAGCTTATAATCCGTGTGTGTTTATTCTGGACTAGGTCCCGGGTTTTTTTTTTGCATTTATGGTTTACTCGTTAACAAAATTTTTGGTGTCTGTGTTATTTCCTTTCCGCATTATATTTGTTTATATTATTGAAATATCACAGGTTGTGTGTAGTTCAGCCAATTAGATAATCCAACCTTTGGTTGTTGATAAAAATTGATTGACACTTGAACATTGGTCTTTGGTACAGTTTAATTTTTTTCACATAATAATCAGGATCACAGATTTCTATTTATTTAATTTGATGATTACATTGTGAAACATAGATATAACTCTTGGATATATTTCCATTGATTTAGTCTGACTGTCTTGTTGATTCTCTTGGAATTATATTGGAGTTGTCAATTCAGATTGCCGAACAAAATATTGGGTGTGGTTGTTAGACCCTCACTTTTTCATTTGGTATCAGAGCAGGCAAACACGTTAAGACCTTATAAGTCTATGTTTGAAACAATCTGATTATTATGGATAGAAGTACTATCTCTATAAACGTACCTCCGGCCTTCGATGGCACGAGCTATTTATGGTGGAAAATTGCTATGCGTGCTTTTATACTAGCGCGATATTTTCAATCATGGGTTCATATTTTTAATGGCTATGATCCTCCATTGGTTATAGTAAACGGTGTAACTATTGCTAAGGATATTGGTGATTATGATGATCTTGAGATTCTCGCTGCAACGTAAAATTTTGACGGATCAAATGCTATCATCCATGCCATTAACCCAGATCTTCATCACCACGTGACTACGTGCAATAAATATAAAGATGATTGGGATGTCTTAGAAACTGTATTTGAAGGGAATGTCGCAGAGAAAAAAGCAAGGCTTCAAAACCTAGCTTCTGACTGGGAAAACCTTCGCATGTCTGATGATGAAACCTTTTATGAGTTTAACCAAAGACTTTCTCAAATAGTTTAACTCCTTATATTCATTAGGAAGAACTATTCCGGAGAAAGTTATTGTGTGCAAAATTCTCAGGTCTCTACCATCAAGATACGAGTCTAAGAAACATGACATTGAAGAAGCAAACGATCTTTGTACACTCTCCAAAAATACTATTGTTGGAAAGTTAAAGATCTTTGATAATAAACACCGGTCTGGAAAAGAGGTGATTTATCTTAAAGCTGCAGACAATTCTGAATCCTCTAAGGATAAATATAGTTCTCCAGATACTAAGGATGTTACTCCACGACAATTTATAAAACTCTTGAGAAACATGAAAAAGAGTTTTTCTAAAGTTATAACATCTCCTAATGATGATGTACAATGCTTTAACTATCGTGGTTTCAAGCATTTTTCTTCGGATTTCCCTAGCTGGAGCCGTAGATAATCGACATATATAGCAGCTTTGCCTACTCTTGATGATGGACCTGAAAATTATGATCACTAAGAGTACGCAGGTGAGGTTGCATTAGATACTAGAAATAATATTTCGGATTCTGATTCTGACAAAGAAGTGCTCCATGTAGATCCAGTTGCTAATAAACTTCTTAAGCAATGTCATCAAAAACTTTCGGAAGATAAAAGCACCATATTTAGTGAGAAAGTAAAATATGACAGACTTGGTAGTCGTAATAAAGACTCACAAGACCAACTTGATCCTATTGGTGCAAGAGATTATCTCAATGAAATACAAAAGCTTAAAGAAGAAATTGTCGGAAGTCGTGATCGGGAAATTACTCTTCAAGTAAAGCTAGATAACTTGGAGAACATTGATATGAACCTGTTATTTGATTCGGAATGAGAAGATCTCAAAGTTCAATGTGAATCATCCAAGAATGATCTAGTTGTTGCGCTTGAAAAGGTTAAAAGGTTGGAAGAATAAAACTCGAGCTTAAAAGAGAGTTTTTCTAGAAATAGCAGCTCAGATGAATTAACCTTAATATTGGGAGCATGTAGAATTCATCGCGATACACGAGGATTGGGCTATGAAGGAATAAACGCTCCTGGTATTTGCAAAGAGGTAAAGTTTGTCAGAGCTAAAGTTTCTTCTCAACCAAAACCTTCCATGGTTGACAAAAGTGAAGTATCTTTACCAACTGCCGATGACAAAATACGAAATTTTGTCAAGCTCCAAAGCAATCACATACACATTCAGGTAACACTAAACATAACTTTTTATATTCTACTGAACATTGTTTTTATTGTGGAAAACCAGGTCACTTGCAAAGGAATTGCAGATTTCTTAAACGAGATAACACCAAATCTGATTTTGTTAAGATGACAAGAACTGATATTCCAAACTGGAGAAAACCTGATCCTTATAATATCAGTTCTTTCAGTATTCCACCAAAAATTTTTTGTAATAATATTTGGGAGAAAAAGAAATATGTTGCTCCAAAAGCTGCTCAGAAATGGGTACCAAAGAAGATCAATAAAGCAACGAGTGTCATTAAGAAGGATCTCCCAGACAAGAGTACTAAAAGGGAAAACATCTTAATGAGGTATGGAACAGTTATTGAAAGTTTCAAGGAAGTTGTTAAATTCCTAGAGTCTATGCATGATTTTGTTTCAAGTACCTGTGGTGAGTAAGATTTTGTTCACCGCAACACAACTTGATTGTGTTGGAAGTGCATCCTCACCATAAAGCCTTAGTAAATGCGGTTAGGATTGCAAAAGAATTGGGGACACATATTATGTTGGGTAAATTTTTGAACATGTGGAGACTTGAACTTTTCCATATACTTTTGAGACTAAGTCGTATAGCTATATAGACTTCAATTATACACATTTGATATTTCGAGATGAGTTTAACTCGCTTATTTATTTCTCGAAATATATGTTGGTAAGATTTCGCTTTAACCAAGTTCATCTCATATCCTTGACGAAAGTCAAAAGATGATCATGTGAAAATCGCCTGGTAACATCTTACACAATTTGTGTGAGTCAGTCATTTGATGTAGACTCAGAATGTTTCCTATTGATCATTCGATCACTTGAAAATTACTTTGAAGCTAATAGTTTGCGTGAGACAACTATTTTCGTCTTCCGAGAATGTTTCAATGATTGAAATGGGAGTTTAGAACAATTGGATATAAGAACAGTATGCATACTTGCATATGTGTAATCCAAGTCCAGGAACCATGGTATGCATACCCGTATGCGTACCGATTGGTTTAGTCAAGGTCCGGGAACCAAGTACGCATACCGGTACGCGTACTGGCGTGAGGTTCAAGTTCTGGGACTTTATTGAATTTGGTGGTATGCGTACAAATTCACGTACTGGCGAATCCAAACTTAGTCCGGCCACTTAGGTATGCGTACATGTTTGCATACTTGAGTGGGTTATGTTCTAAAATCGGTTTGTTCATGAACTAATACATTTATATAATAAGGAATGCAATCTTTTGCAAACAGTGGCTATAATGTTCATGAATTGATTCTATTGAATCAAAATCAATTTTGCTTCAATTGTGTCTTTTATACTTCTATGAGAATATAAACAATTGAACAACTGTAAAACTAGTTTCATTTGAGTCACTTGAACTAGTTATGGTTAAGATGAATATGGTTGATATGAAAGTGTTCATATGGCTAACTTCGGTTAACTATTGTTGAGCCAACAAGGTGTACATGTTTAGGTATGGTTAACCATATATCAATGAAGTCACTTTTCTTTTGTGTGTAACAAACTAAGTTCGATCTAACGGTTGAAAGATATTAGCTTGAGTCTAATAAGGTTTTCATCTAACGGTGAATATTGAATGCTTTGTTACCAAGGTAACTTATATTGCAAACCCTGATTTGAAGACTATATAAAGGAGAATTCTAGCAACTGGGAAACCTAATCCCCACACCTCATGTGTGATACTAGTTGCGACTAGAGTCGATTCTCCTTTAACCTAAGTTTTTCTAAAACCATTATAGGTTAACAACTTAAAGACTTCATTGGGATTGTGAAGCAAGACCCAACTATTTTCTATGTAGTTGCGTGTTCTGATCTTGCTGTTTTCTATCGTGATTGAGTACTATCTTCTCTAAGATTTGCTCGATATTTAATCTCCGATAGGCAAGAGAAAAAGTAGTCACAAACACATTCATCTCATCGATTGTGATTCCACAGTAACTTGTTCTACTACCATACAGTTAAGTTATTGCGAGGTTCATCTAACACCACATGTATGATTTTTTACTTACCTAACTTGATTTGTGATTGAAATTCTTAAGTATAACATGTTAGAAGCAATAATCAAAGTCATTGGATGTTGGTTTTTACTTTCAAAGAAACTTTTTCATACACTTATGGTAACCATTCTTGGTGTAAATCCTCATGGAAAAGGTTATTCTTCCTTCTAAGCATATCAATTCTTGTTTATACAAGTTTATATCTTAGAAAAGATGATCACAATACTTGATATTCATGATTACATATTGTGTATTGTTACCATGACATAGTTCTAATTTTTAGTAACATGATCTCATGAGAGACTTTCAATGATTGGTCATAGGGCTGTCAATGAGTACCCATTACCCGGAACTGGTAGATTTGGGTCCAGTTCCGGGTCCTAAAATTGGACCCATTAACGACTTAGGACCCGACGGGTAGTTACCCGATTGGACTCGAATCTTAACGGGTCCAAACGGGTAATACCAGTCGGGTACCCGCGGTTCTCGGGTACCCGGCAGGAATGTATAAAATCTTTGAAAATAATTATACATCTAATAATTCCTACTGCTATCGTATTTACATACAGTAGAAACTCTATAAATTAATACTCATTAAATTAATTATCTCGTTAAAATAATAAAATTTTATGATCCCAAATAGGCTTGCACAAGCTAAAATTTAACTCGCTAAATTGATAATCTCTCTAAATTAATAAATTTCTCTGGTCCCAAGGCTATTAATTTAAAGAGTTTCTACTATATATAAATTTATGAGATTTCGCTGTCTTAAATGCTTATCCTGTATTGAAGTAAATCCCTTTTTGTCTTAGTGGAAACAAACCTTTATCTGTCTTTTAACACCGTGATCAACTCAAGCACATACCGTAATCAACTCATTTTCTTTATATCTTTTTTTTTTTTGTACAGACTATTGATATATGAGATTAGTGAATCTAATTTATGAAAACCGGCGGTAATTCATGCAAACCTTAGGTTATGTTAATTAACAGTTTTTACATATGGAGTTCAAAACCAAAGATAGAATTTTAAGTGTTTCAGATGGTAGTTTCATGTTGATGGCGGGGTCATTAGCCATGGGAAACACAAAACTAGGATTTAATTATTATTTCTATGAAGCACAGGGTGTGATTGTTTTCAATGTTTTGGATCTGCTTCTTACTTCTTCTTTGACGTGCTTAATTGGCCCATTGAGGCATATCTCAGAAGTTTTGTTCGAACTTCTCGTTTGTCTTTAATTTACTTCATGTCGTGTCCTCGTATATTTAGTTCCCTCCCTTTCATTGAATTCAAATTTGGACATTCGATTTTCCAGGAACATTTTGAATTTAAGCAAATATATGATACTCGATAACTACCCGGACCCGGTAATTACCCGCTATACAAAATTGGGAACCGGACCCGAAACCGACTAAAATAATAGGGTCTGGTTCCGGGTCCAATGGTACCCGGGAGGACCCGAACCCATTGAAAGCCCTAATTGGTCCTTAGCTCGTATCTCTTTGTGGGATTTATAAAATCCAATATATAAATTCTTCTCCCTGGAGAAAGGTCACTCTTGTTGTTCTTTCGGGAATGACATTTTATGGGAGAGAGTTCTTAAATGAAATTGTGCTTAATTTATATATCTTTGAGGGGAAAAGCGGTTGTGGAACATGTAGGGGTTAACTTGTATCTTAAGAAACTCCTTGTTGAAGTCACTAAGTTTCTACTCTGTAATATCATCTAAAATAAAGTTGATATGTTCTCTTTTAGTCATGAATAATCTCTTTGAGAATTTCATTATGATCCCACAATTTTTGTACCTTTGCCAATTTATATTGACAAAAAGTGGAAGAATTACTTTGTACTTCACACTACATATACATATGGTTTACAGATCATTATGTAGGGGGGAGGGGGTTCATTGTGAGATGAAGTATTGACTAGGGGGGGGGGGGTGATACATATCACCGTAGTATTATTGTAATTGAACTTTGATGTTGTGTAATGATACTATGATGGATCTTCAACAAGTACAGGATGAACACATGCATAGTTGAAGAACCAAGAAAATCAAGCATGTCGGATTTTGGAGATGTAATGCTTTTAACAAGTATAATCCATATGTAAAATGGTTTTGTCACTAAAATTGACAAAGGGGGATATTGTTAGAGCATTGCTCGGTTGAACCCACTAGCGTTGGTATGTCAAGTTAGTTGTCAATTTGAGTTGCCAAAATGCATTCTTGATTTAGTATACTAAAGATAGTTTCAGACTAGATTAAGTCTACGAAGTAGAATTGAAGCTATCCTTGAAGGATGAAGTTTGAAGACTACAAGAAGACATCAACAAGGTATATGGTAATTGATTTCATTTGGATTTTTGTTCGATTCTACCTTTCTAATCTATCGTAATAAATTCTCACTCTATGAAACAATTCCTATGACGGTAAATGTACATTTATGTTTATATACTTGAGGTTATTTGATTCACGACTTTGGTGACAATAACCTTTATCCCCGGAAAGGATATCATTTTATATTGAATGAACTTACGAATTCAACGAGCCAAGAATCACTCAATTCCGAGTTATAACGATGAAGTTATGAGTGATTTATTAAAGTAACAATTATAAGTGTTGTTGTAATTGTTACAGTTCGTTAGTAGGAAACAACCCACGAACTGTTTGTAACGGTTCACGGACTTGAACCCGATTACGTGATCTAGGCAAGATAGCTATTACTCCAAACATATTTTATTACCATATTAAAGTGTTTGTGATTCCTTCATAAGATAAATTGTAATTTATTCACATAAATACAATATTTTCTAAATTAATTAATTATTTAATTATTTTGGCAAGAGTTGTAACTTAGGAAGACTCCAAAAATTAGGAGAGTCTTTAAAAGGGAAAATATCTTTGCTTAGCTTTCAAGCTACCTTGTTCACTATAAATAAAGGGTTCGTGAGTGCTACACGTTTTCATCCCCTTTGGAAAATTGGTGTAAGCTTCATAAGGTTGTTTTCTATGTCTTTTGTTCTTCATGAACAAGAGTGAGATAAAAGTCTTCATATTGGGATCACAAAGCCGAGTTGGATTTAATCTTCGTGATTGATTATACAACTTGTAATCTAGGTTTTTCACCTCTTGTCTATTCTAAGGTCTTATCTTCTGATATAAGACCATTCAAGAGTTGTTGATCATAAAACCTAGGTTTTGATAGATTTCAGTTCACGATTGTAAACCAACACTTTGTTAGTCGAAATCAGAACTAGAAAGAAAACTTCGATTAAGGGATCTCGTAATAATCCTTAAGAAGTTTTAAACAAGATATCTCTAGATTTATTCTAGTTGTAGAATAATTAGGTTTCTCTTCCTTTTTTGAATAGTATATTAAACCCTAATCTACAAGTTTGTTTTGATATTACTTTTACCTAGTAATTGTTTTTTCTCAAAATAAACACAAGATTCCTAAACCTTTATTCACATCTAAAGGGAAATCGATTCGGTGTTTTGTGAAAACAAAAGATCGAAAAGTATCAACCGTGTTGTTGTATCTTCTGAAGAGAACCTTGTTCTGCCAGAAGATTTTCGGGAATAACTTCTAAAGAGAATTTGTGTTCTGCTAGAAGTTATACGAGAAGAATTCCTAAAGAGAATCGATGTTCTGCTAGGAGTTCTACAAGTGCTTGAATACAGCTGAAGCAGGTATTACATCTAGTCTGAATAGGTAGTAGGAAATTGGTGTAACAACTTATAATCAGTGTGTGTTTATTCTGGAATAGGTCCTGGGGTTTTTCTGCATTTGCGGTTTTCTCGTTTACAAAATTTCTGGTGTCTGTGTTATTTATTTTCCACATTATATTTGTTTATATAATTGAAATATCACAGGTTGTGTGTAGTTCAATCAATTTTATAATCCAACCTTTGGTTGTTGATATGAATTGATTGACACTTGAACATTGGTCTTTGGTATCGTTCAAGCTATTTCACATAATAATCAGGCTCACGGATTTCTGTTTGTTTGAATTGCTGATTACATTGTGAAACAAAGATATAACTCTTGGATATATTTACATTGATTGAATCTGACTATCTAGTTGATTCTCTTGGAATTATATTGGAGCTGTTCATTTAGTTTGCCGAATGAAATATTGGGTGTGGTTGTTAGACCCCCGCTTTTTAAAATCAGGTCTAATGTTGTGAGTCTCTTCAGATCACATATAGGAAGGTCGGGATGAGTTTCCTTAGCTTAGGTGGATACAGTTAAGTTACATATGATTCAGGCGTCAAGTTACTTCATCAACGTTTGCAATACTGATCAGATAACTAAAAATGATTGGGGTTCTTAACTGCCTTTATGAAAACCCTAACAACAAGAACATATCTTGGATTTTGTTGACACATATGTCTTTTGTGACCACTCTTCCTTGTATGGTAATTGGAGACCTAAACTTTACTTTTAATAAGGAAGAGACTAGGCGAGCAGGTAGAATGAATAGATTGGATAGAGAGAGATCGGTAGAGGCATTAAATCAGGCGAGACTTGTTGATGGGATTCAATAATTGAGAAAATACTAGATGGAAGTTTATATAATAAAGAGTGGTTGGATTTATTTCCTGATGCTAAGGTAATTCATTTAACTGCAATTGCGTCTGATCATAGTCCAATTATTCTGAGTACAAAGAATGTTATGAATGATGGGGTTAAGCCGTTTAAGTGTTTTGGTACTTGGTTAGAAAATGAATCTTGTATTGTGTTATAAATGATTCCTGGTTAACTCATCATGATAGCTCTCCAACTTTTAAAGTAGTTAAAAAACTTTCTGTTGCAAAAAAAAAAAAAAAAAAAGAAGTCTGTGGAATAAAACGCAGTTTGGTAATATTAATTTAAGACTTGAACAAGCTAAAAATGATCTTGAATGTGCCAATAATAATATGCATTTAACCAATAAATCCGAAGTCTTAAAAAATATGAGTCTTCAAGTTGAAAAATGGTATGAAATAAATGAGTCATTTTTTAAAATTAGAAGTGGGGATAAACTTTAAAATTCGGGAGACAAAAATACTTGTTACTTCGATGGTCTGGTGAGGACCAGAACCATCAGGAACACTATAATTGCTCTCAAAGATGATAACATCTTGTGGGTTGAGGGTAGAGTTAGAAATTAATGAAGTTCTTTATAAACACTTCTCTAATATGGCTTCTACAACTAACCCAGTTGTTAACGATGACTTAATCTCTAATATCCCTTGCATGGTGTCTGATGAGGATAATTGTGTCCTCATGAAGATGCCGGTATATGATGAAATTAAGGATATAGTGTTTAACATGGCTCCAAATCTTCCCCTAGACCGGATGGGTTTCCGGCTGTCTTTTTTCAAAAAAGATGGGATTTAGTGTCAATGGATATTGTGAACATGGTTCAAATATTTTTTAGTTCTGTCTTTCTTCTTATAGAATTGAATAACAGTTTTATCTCTCAGACTGATAAGTTTGTGTAATACGACGTATAAGATTATTTCAAAGATACTTGCTAATCGTATAAAACCTCTTCTGGATAAACTTATCTCTCCTTTTCAGTCGGCTTATGTCCCTAATAAACAAATGTCAGATAATATCATATTGTTTCCCACGAAATAATCCATACTATGAAAAAGAAAAAAGGTAAAAGAAAAAAAGGGTTTTGGGAATGACTGGTGCAACCTTATAAAACAATGTATTGAAACAACGAGTTCTTTGGTGCTTTTAAATGGTTTACCTGGTAAACATTTCTTCCCTACTAGAGGAATCAGGAAAGGAGATCCTCTATCTCCCTACCTATTCATTCAGTGTATGGAAGCTCTTCCGCGATATCTTATGCTTACCCAAAATAAGGGGTTAATCCATGGTATCAAATTCACCAAGGATCCTTCCATTAATAACCTGTTGTTTGCAGATGATTGCCTGATTTTTGGCAATGTTGATTTGGCTGAGAGTAAAAATATTCTCAATATTTTCTCTAAATTTAGTGAAGGGTCTGGCCAACTTATAAACTTCCAGAATTATGGGTGTTTTTTAGTAGTATAGTTCTAATAAGTTTTAGAGAATCATGATAAAAAAATTTAAAATGTGACGACCCTCAAGCTCGTCAACGCTATTAGACTAGTCAAGAGTCGTCTTAGCCGCTAATTACTCGATTAGTGTAACTCGAACATTAATTATTAGAAATTATTCTAATAACGATCTAGATATGAAATTAGTACAGTTAGATAGATCTCGAAAAGTTACGCGAAATAGACTACTCGAACGTGTCAGTCGGACACCGGACGAAGAAGAATTTATCAGATTAGTGAGAAGGGCAAGTTAGTCTTTTAACATTCTAACCGATCTGGTCTCCCCATATCATTTGGGTGACTCCCTTTAGAAATTGTCTTTGTCCTTATCTCAAACCAAATCGAGAGAAACTCATTCTCTCTTTTTTTCTTCTTCTTCATTCTTCTCTTCATTTCTCTCGTTCCTCTGCCTTCTTCTGTTTGGGTTTTGATTGATGAAATAAGGTTTTGAGGTCAAGGGAAGACGTCGGAGATCAGTTTATGAACGTGAACGAGGGTGTTGCTATTTATGGTTAAACGAAAAGGTAAAACAGAGAATATGAATTAGGGTTTTAGAGGTTGTTTTGAGATTTCGTAGAACTAATTAATGGATTGAGTTTCTGGTGAATGAAGGTTGAATGGGTGAGTGTTGAATTGATGAAATTAGGTTGTCGTGATGAAGAATCGAAAGAAAAGGGACGGCTTAGGGTTTTGTTGGTTTGAATCCTTTTCTTCTTGGATTTAAGATGAAATCAATCAATTGATGATGGGTTTTGATTATTCAGAACAAGGAAGAAGAATGGATGGTTCTCGAGTTTCAGTAAATAATTGAAGAACCATGGTTTCATAAGAAGAATTCAGAGAAAATTAGATGATAAAATTGATGTGTGGGAAAGACGATTTGAGATGGGTGTTGGTCGATTGAGCGAGTTAGGGCCAAGGTTGAAGATTAAGCAGATGGAGAATCATCTAATCCAGTTTGGGATTCAATATGAGGTAATACTCTTTTTAATTTATAAGTAAAGTTAGTTCATATTTGAAGATTGGTAATTATCGTTGAATAAGATGTGTTATGGATTGTAGTTGTATATGTGAAGTAGTTGTAATTTGTGATGTTGTTAGAGACTTCCTAACATTACAGAACTGAGAGGAATATGTTGAATTGCAAGTAATAATATTGTGATTGTTATTTGAATTGAAATTGTTGTAGAGGTATTAGTATTGCAAGAGCTGTAATTGTGTTGGTAGTTTTAAATGAATGGATTATGAAGAATTCAGTTAATATGTTATTGAGATGGGTTTGGGATTGTGGATATGAAGTATAGTTGAAATTGCATAAATGAAGTTGTTGTTGAGTTATAGAGTTACAGATATTGTCTAGAGGTGCTGGTGTTGTTGTAATGGAGGTGCATGGGATATTGGTATGGTAAGTACAAGGTCTTGGAGATGTTAAGGGAGTTGAATGGAAGGTTTGAGGAATGACAGTTATATGAATGGTTGTGCAGTGTTGTTATAGTTGAATGTGGCAGTTAATAAATGAGTTGCAGGCATAGAAGATGTTGAGAGTGATATGTGTTGGAATTTGAATTGTGGATATTGGTGATGAACTAAGATGGGTTGTTTTGGTTTATGCTTGAAGTTATAGCAGTGGTAAATGAAAGGGGTTTGGATGAATTCTTGTTACAGTAAAGGTTGAATGCAACTGATGTTTTTGTTAGTTGCAGGAAAGAGTTGAGTTGAATTTCTTTAATAGAAACTTAAAGCTGCAATTGCAGGTAATCTGGGCTTATGGTTGTGATTAAGTTATGAAGTTTTTATAAATTGAGTGTACAATGTTTAAAGTTGATGTTTTGTGTATAATCTGGTTGAATTGAATTAAGGAATTAGAAGCTGGTTATTAGAAGATGTTAGTCTGAGTTTGTTGCTTTAGCTTGGCCTGTGCAATGGACTGTATTAGAACCCTGTTACCAGTCAGATATCTGACTAATTGCTTAGCTGACTCAGTCCATCTGACTAAGTCAATTGTGTATCTGACTCTAGCTGACTTAATCAATCTGAATGAGTCAATCCTGTGCTGACTCAGTGATCCCGATTTGTTACCTAAGTTGACTCACCGATTCCCTATTTGACTCAGTGGACTTTGACCGAGTTAACCTTTGACCGATTTAGACTTTAGACCTTGACCATTGACCTTGGACTTTGACCTGACCTTGACTATGTTGACTGACGTTTACTGTTAGTTGACCTTTGACCGTCAGTTGACTAAGATGGATTGGACCTTAGTTTATTGGGCCTGTTTAAAGAACTTGGGCTTATGAGTAGTTATCTTATCTTATATAGTTGAATTGGACCTCTTTTAGTCTGAGATAGACTTTGGTTTCTTCTAAAAAGTTGTAGATATTCATAAGACATATCTAATGGACTATAGAATCAACCTAATTGGATTAGTAAACTTTAGATGTGTTAAAGATAAATAATGAAAATGTGTAGAATTGTAAATGGGCCTAAAACCGTTAGATATAACTATATGATTATTGTATGAGCCATTTTGGCTAGATTCTTAGAGTGTTTGTATGATTAACAGTTAGTTATTAACAACGATCGATTTGGAGGTTGAACCAGTGGATTGTGGATCTCGAGGTAGGTGTGGCTTGTCTTCCAAAAAGGTGTGGGAATGCATTTGACTCTTTGTATTCATTATTGTTGCTTTTATAAAATTTTATGCTTAACAAACTCATGCATTGTCTGTTTCTGAATTCCATGTTTGTTTAAAATGCATTATCTTAATCCTGTTGGTTCTGTGAATCTTTCCACGATGTGGAAAGGACTTGTAATGTGTTGTCAATATGAATTGTTACGGGAAATGAGAATTTCCACTTGTGGTATATAGGATACGCTCCTTCACATTTATACCTACTTTAATTCAGCTTTTATTGTTTAGAGTATTGGTCACCATGGTCTTGGTGGAATCCATATCTAAATAGGTGTGAATTTCCGGGTAGGGATTTACAACCATATTATACATTGTTTGAAGAAGGAGTTTGTCCATATACATGTATGATTATTTCAGTGACTTAGTCACTGTTTATTGTTTTTGGAAAAACATGTATTGTTTTCCAAATCTTGCCTATGATTACTTAGAAGGTTAAATGTTAATTATTCCAACTTCAGTTTCTGTGACAGATCAGAGTTGCACAGCAAAAGCCTCACGGGTTGACTTCATTAGTTGATTAACTTCTGTTATATTTATTATGTTGTATATTCTATTTGTAAACCAAATGAATATTTTATATGTATCATTGGAGAGGATTACTTGTATATATATTTCTGAGCGGGTTAGTTTTGGGTTAAGTTTTTGTAGTAGATTTCTTAATTGAATGCTTAAGTGTATGTTTTAGATTTTAGTGTCTCTTTATTTAGTTAATTAATTGGATTAGTCAGCTGCTAGCTTAGGGGGCGCTACATAAAAGTTCAAAAAATAAAGATGGATGATAGGTACCTTGGTTCGCCTTTGTTTACCAATACTTCTAAAATTATTTTCTTGGAGCCGATAGTGGAAAAAATAGCCAGTAGATTAAAAGGATGGAAATGCAAAAATCTGTCAGGGGCAGGTAAAGGTGTCTTAGCTAAATCTGTGGTGGAAACTATACCAAACTATCAAATGAACTGTTTATGTATACCAAAACATAAGTTAAACAAAATTACTACACTTCAGCGGGATTTATTTCTGGGAAAAAAAGGGGTAAATCTAACGGGTTATACCCGAAAGCTTGGGATCTTATTTGTAAAACAAAAATGGAAGGGGGTTTAGGTTTTAGAAATGTTAAGATAATGAATGAAGCTATGATAATCAAAATAGGGTGGAAGCGGGTGTCTTACTCTGAGTCTATGTGGGATATTATTTTTAAACTTAAATACTTTCCTAATGGAGATATTCTTGATAACAAATTTAATATTAAAGCTACTGATTCCTGGTTATGGAAAGGAAAAAATTTCAATATTGTAGAAAATATAGTTTTTGGGAGGTTAACAATGGAAAAGATATGAATATCCAGATCCATAGGTGGCTTCCAGGAGAGGATAGTATAGTTCAAACCTTAGATTCCTTTGGGGTGCAAGGTTTTGTTAAAGTCTGCGACCTTTTCAATGACGAGTCAACTGACTGGGATAAGGATAAGCTTAAATTGTGTTTTGATGAGGAAACTACAAAAAAAATATTAAAAATCAGGATTGATGTTAACAAGAAAGACAAGTTAAAGTGGAGTCTAACTCCGAATGGTGAATTTTCGGTTAACTTTATTTACAAACAACTTACTATGGATAAGGAACATTTGCCAAATACTAATGGAGTTAGGTCTGGTACTTGGAAGAGAATGTGGAACATGAAGGTTTTGTCTAGAATAAAAGTTTTTTTTGTGGAAATGTATGCATGATATTATCCATGCGGGAGAGAGAATTTGTAAATATTTCCTGAGATCAATACTACTTGTGCTCTTTGCAATGGGTCTGTTGAAATTCTAGACCATCTTTTCATGAATTGTGAGTTTGTTAAAAATATTTGGAAATACCTGCCCTACAATATCAATAAAGTGAAAACTAGGAGTAATACTCTGAATAATTGGATTCGAACTTGGTTTAAAAACAAAAATAATTTATGTCATGATGATATTAGCTGGGAAAACGTTTGTGCCATTACTATGTTTAGAAAGCCAGGTGTGAAAGTGTGTTCAATAACAGTAAACCAAATCACAAGTATACAACGTTTCAGATTATTACTCACATAATGGCAATTAAGAAGTTGGAGGTTCCAAATAAGTCTGGTTTTGTATACGAAAAACAAGGAAAAGATTATTTCACTGTGTTCAACAACAAAAATGATTCTAACTTCTACATAGTCATGTTTGCTACAGATTCTACGGGAAAGTTCAGAGAAGAAAGGTGCATCAGTGCACACCAAGGTGTAGGCAACAAGATAGGAAGAAGACCTTGATATCTGTGACGCAGTGGCTGTCAAATATACATTTGATGTAGGCTTGGAATGTTTTGTTATGATTATTTCAATATCTTGAAAATTGCTTTGATGCTAATAGTGTGTGAAAACGGCTATTGTCATCCTCTAAGAAAGTTTCAATGATTGAAATAGAGTTTAGAATACTTAACTATCATTGGATTATAAACATAGTGTGCATTCTTGCATGTATGTGATCCATGACCGGAATTAAAGTATGCATACCCGTATGCGTACTTGTAGTTGTGAAATTTCGTGTACCAAGTACACATACCGGTACACATACTTGCGTAAGGTATAGGTCCGAGAATTTCTGATGGGTTTTGGAAGTGTACTTAAGTATGCATACACGTTCGCATACTTGCGGTCCATGTGTATGTGAGAAGACGGTTTTTTTGGACGTTTTTTCACGGTCCACCCATAATCGTAGTAAACTTTATATTCCCAACTGTCTTTATAATGTTATTAAAGTCAAATAATCTTCATGGACCACTCAACCAGACAACAAAAAAACTGCCCCTCACATGTCCTTGCATGGTGAGGCCCAAAAGTCCCCCCCGCTAACTCCAAAGGGGTAGGGCCCACCCTCATGTAAGAGGGTGGTTTTTGTGTTACTTTCTAGGACGGTACATGTAGAACCACTGTTATATACTTTTAACTAGCTTAGACACCCCTTATTTTCTTCGTCCGGATGGATGAAGAAAATGGTAGGTCCCAGACTGGCCAGGTTAATTAACGTACAACAAACGTTATTGTTAGAGCAAGTATTATGGTGGAAGCATTCCACCTTTCATCTTCCACGCCACCTCAACATTTGGAATAGTTCATGGAAGGTCAAGTGTAGTGGTGAAATCGTAAAAACGCTAATCAAAATAACGTTTTACGCAAATAAGATTAGTGTCAAAAAAACGCTATTCAGATTAGCGTTTTTTTCTCAGCCATTAGATTTTCAACGACTCGTTTTAAATCTACGGATAAAAAAAAATGATATTCTGAATAGTGCTTTATGCTATTTAGATTAGTGTTGGATGTTATTTTTATTGGTGTTTTCCGTCTTCTAGCGCTCTATTCTGAATATAGTTTCCATGGATTCCACATACCATCCCACAAAATCATGGAGCATGGCTTGAAAAACTTGTGAAAAACTCCAACTTGAAAGCTACTACTATACTTAACTACTTGACTAACCATAATTTTTCCACGCTTGGAATAGGTTGGATTCCACCACAAGACTTGCTCTCAGGGTAGATGTGAGTTTCCACCTGAAAAAAAAATCTTATGGTGGGTTTGTTTGTAGAATTCACCGTTTCCAGGAATTTATAATCTCATGGGATTACAAATTTTGGGAATCATGTAAATTCCTTGTGTGTTTGGTAACTCAATATAAATTTCTAGGATTTACAGAGTTTTCTTGTATTAAAGTCTTTGTACCGTTTGACATTACCCTCAAATCTTAAATTTGCATATATATATATATAGGATTTAGAGTTAAAAAAAAGTGGGTCCATGAATCCCTTGATAAGTTTCCTAGCAAATCTTAGGGGGAGGGGTCGGACTTCATATGAAGGATTTGCTGGAAAACTGAATCTTATAGGAAACGTGATTTCAAGAATTCGGTCAACCAAATATACAAAGAGAAACGTAACTCTACCAAATCCCCTGGACCCATAAATTTCAACTTTAAAATTATACATCCAAACCCACCATTAAATAGTCCTAGTTTTTCTTGTTTATTCACCCTTAAACATAGAATTCAGTCAACGACCCCACACGGAAAGGGCTTTAAAGACCCGAGTTTTCGTATCATCTGTTCCTTTCCGTTCTGATTTTGGGAATTTAGTTCATTGTCAGTATCTCTCTAGGGTTTGAAAAGAAGCACAGAGAGAAGCAAAAGTCGAATCTACATAAAATACATTAGATTGCTTCTCTCTGTTTAAGCTTCAGAGTCTCTGCTAACTATGGGTTCGAATAATTTAGCTAATTCGATTGAATCGATGTTAGGAATATCAATAGGATCAGAATATATTTCTGACCCAATTTTCATTATGGTCACAACTGTAGCTTCAATGTTGATTGGATTTGGTTTCTTCGTATATATGAAATCTTCATCTTCTCAATCAAAACCTATAGAAACTTATAAACCAATAATTGATAAAGAAGAAGAGGAGATTGAAGTTGATCCTGGTAAAATTAAGCTCACTATATTTTTTGGTACTCAGACTGGTACAGCTGAAGGATTTGCTAAGGTAAAGTACAATCAGTTTTTTTGGAAATTCGTTGCAAGTTTTTTTTTTGGGGTTTAACTGTATTTGCCAAATTTGGGTATTTTTTTGTTCATCTCATTGGTGGGAATATTTGAATATTCTTTGCATTTGTCCATTAGCAAAATAAAACACCTTAGTCTTAGAGAACGATGAACTTTAGTACTTTCTCTTTCAGACAGTAAAAATTATGAACTTTTTGTGTCCGATGACTTAGTTTTTGAGATTTTTTGCCACAGTAAGATAGAAAAACTATGGAGAAAGATGTACAATGTAGTTTAACTCACACTTACTTTTTCTACTTTACTGTAAACTTTATAACGCCCCCAAAAGTCCATATTTCTTTTCCTTTGGTTAAGGACTTAAGGTGCTTGATGTCGAGCCTGGGTGCTTGAATTTTTTGTTGTATTTGGCTCAAGGTTGTGTTTGTTGTAGGCATTGGCAGAAGAAATTAAGGCAAAGTACAAGAAAGCAGTTGTAAAAGTAGTTGACCTGGTAAGTGAGCATGAATTGTTGTCTGCAGCTTATGAAATGCCTGCTGATTTTAGTTGTTTGATTGGCGTTTATGTCTCTCTAATTTCTGTATCTTCTCTAGGATGACTATGCAGCTGAGGATGATCAATATGAAGAGAAACTAAAGAAAGAGTCTTTGGTGTTTTTCATGGTAGCCACGTAAGAAAAAATCTCTTCTCTGAAGTCTTGACATGATTTTGTTATAAACTCTCAACTAATGAAAATATGATACTGCAGTTACGGTGATGGTGAGCCAACTGACAATGCTGCAAGATTTTACAAATGGTTCACTCAGGTGATTCTTGTGCATATAGCTAGTTTTTCTACTGCTAAGTTTTTCATTATGGAGTTTTTCGTAACAAGGCTGGATATTGCTGCCAGGAACATGAAAGGGGAGACTGGCTTCAGCAACTAACTTATGGTGTTTTTGGTTTGGGTAACCGTCAATACGAGCACTTCAACAAGGTAATTCTTTTGGTTTTTCAAGATCTTCACTTTTAAATTTTTATACAAGGCAATTACTAAAGCATCCTTGTGAAACAGATCGCAGTAGATGTGGATGAGCAACTCGGTAAACAAGGTATGTGTCTAATTGTGTTCTTTTTTTTATAAGCTGATCACTGTTTATGACATTTATCCTTGATAGAGTTTCTTGCTGGTAACTTCTCTAGCAGTCCTGTGTTTATATTTTCATAACTCCAAAATTGACTGCACGTCTTGTAGGTGCAAAGCGTATTGTTCAAGTGGGGCTCGGTGATGATGATCAATGCATTGAAGATGATTTTACTGCTTGGTATATCTTTTGTCATGTGCACTAATAACACTATCACTGAATTTTTGTTTCCTTCTTTTGTTGCTTGTATATTTCTTTTTTGATGGCTTCATTTATTCTGGGTGCTTTCATAAATTCAATTTAGGCGAGAATTGTTGTGGACTGAATTGGATCAGTTGCTCAAAGATGAGGATGCTGCTCCTTCAGTGGCTACCCCGTATATTGCTACTGTTCCTGAATACAGGGTAGTGATTCACGATACCACAGTCGCTTCTTTGGAGGATAAACACATAAATACTGTGAATGGTGATGTTGCATTTGATATTCTCCATCCTTGCAGGTAAGGGAAAACATGCATATGCTGGTTCTTCTCCAATCACAACTATTTAATCACCACTGCTATCATTTTATCTTACCTGCAGAGCCATTGTTGCTCAACAAAGAGAGCTCCACAAACCCAAGTCTGATAGATCTTGTATACATCTGGAGTTTGACATATTAGGCTCTTCCCTTACGTAAGTACTTTTACCATAATTTTGCTTGTTTAGCGTAGTTCTTGTCCTACTCTTTTATGTTCATAGTCATGCAATTGCCAGAATAAACAAAATGAAACACTTTGATCATAAAATCCGAGTCCTCATTTGCCCTAGTATTTTTCATATATATGGTGTTTAATTTTTCTTCTTCCCAGATATGAGACTGGAGATCATGTTGGTGTTTATGCTGAGAACTGCGATGAAACTGTCGAGGAAGCAGGGAAGCTGTTGGGACAGCCCCTGGATTTGCTGTTTTCCATTCACACGGATAAAGAAGATGGTTCACCCCAGGGAAGCTCATTACCACCTCCTTTCCCAGGTCCTTGCACCTTACGATCTGCCCTAGCACGCTATGCTGATCTTTTGAATCCTCCTAGAAAGGTGATGAGTGGTCCGGCTAATATTAATCTTTTGTACTATATTATCTCTGTTATTTTGTAATGCTGATCTTTTGTGCTGTAAATTTCAGGCTTCTCTGATTGCTCTGTCTGCTCATGCATCTGTACCTAGTGAAGCAGAGAGGTTGCGCTTTTTGTCATCACCTCTGGGAAAGGTTAACATTACTATAATTTTTATTTGTTTACTTTATTTTCCTGTTGTTATACCAACCTTTGAGCACTTCTTGTAAAACAAATTTTCCTATTATTTTATTGCATAGCGAATGTGCACTACTTGTTGACTTGTTATATATGTTTTTAGAGCTTCTGCTATGGTTTTTTGTAGAATGAGTATTCAAAATGGGTAGTTGGAAGTCAGAGGAGTCTTTTGGAGATCATGGCCGAGTTTCCATCAGCAAAACCCCCTCTTGGTGTTTTCTTTGCAGCAGTAGCCCCTCGCTTACCGCCTCGATACTATTCTATCTCATCCTCTCCTAAGTTTGCTCCTTCAAGAATTCATGTGACGTGTGCTTTAGTATATGGTGAAAGCCCTACCGGAAGGGTTCACCGAGGAGTGTGTTCGACATGGATGAAGGTTGGAATTGACCCTGATTCATGCTTCATTTTTACTTATTGAAGTAGCTAATAGAATGAGAGTCCAATATAATCTAATCAGCTGTTTCTGCTTGGGTATCAATAGCATGCAGTTCCTCAGGATAGCTGGGCTCCTATTTTTGTTCGAACATCAAATTTCAAGTTGCCAGCTGACCCCTCGACTCCAATTATCATGGTGGGACCTGGTACAGGATTAGCTCCTTTCAGAGGATTTCTGCAGGTATTAGAAGACATCTTAAATACTTTTTTTTTTTTTTTGTAATTGAAAGAATGAATCTAACCCCCATATTCCATCAGGAAAGAATGGCCCTCAAGGAAAATGGTGCTCAACTTGGCCCAGCAGTGCTCTTTTTTGGGTGTAGGAATCGGGATATGGTAATTGGGCATTTTGTCACCACCTCAAGTTAAATTATTGCATCAATTGAACCGGTAAACAATGGACATTATTCAGGATTGTAAAGCTTTCTTATTGCTGATTTTATATTACAGGACTTCATTTATGAAGATGAGCTAAACAAGTTTGTGGAACAAGGAGTAATTTCAGAGCTAGTTATTGCCTTTTCACGTGAAGGGGAAAAGAAGGAATATGTTCAACATAAGATGATGGAGAAAGTAAGCAGACAGGAATTTTTTTCTTGTACTTTTTTATTATTGATTTTGGTTCCTTTCATGAGTGTAACTCTTAGTTGTATGTTATGCGCAGGCGACAGATGTATGGAACGTGATATCAGGGGACGGTTTTCTCTACGTGTGTGGTGATGCTAAGGGAATGGCGAGAGATGTCCATCGCACGTTGCATACCATTGCCCAAGAACAGGTACTGAGATAATGAAAAAAGCCACAAGAAATATGTAGTGTGACATCTATTTAAGCATTTTCGTTTAACACGGATTATGTTTTCAGGGACCCATGGAATCGTCTGCAGCCGAGGCTGCAGTAAAGAAACTCCAGGTTGAAGGACGATATCTAAGAGATGTCTGGTGATCGAATGTAGCTTGCCAAGTCCCCTTTTCTTGGCTGGTCTGTTTATGGTTTCTATTATATTATTTATCCTCCTCTGAAAATCCCAAGCACTTCCAGACATCCCTCGATTCTTCCTCCAGTGGTTACCACTTCCAGACATCCCTGGATTCTTCCTCCATTGGTTCCAGCTCGAAGCTCGGTTTAATTGTGAAAGCAGTGCAATTGTGATTACATGAGAAGCAAACATCGAATACCATAGAATTAGACAGATCAACATTCTCTTATCAGAACAATGTTGCAGGCAAAACTGTGTTTGATTAATATAAATTTCACACCATGGAGCGTGGACAACACTCAAACAGTATTAGCTATACCAACAAAGTTATGCAAGTACACACAAACTAGTTAGATCTAGTTAGATATTCTCTTTGAATTGATTACTGTAAGTTCTAACCAGATGATAGATTGTTTTGTTTTCTTATAGCTACTTTAGAATGAAAGGATTATATAAATGCATTTAGAGTTTTGAGATCTTTCTTGGACGTTGATTCAACTTTCAAGACCTTTTGAGCAACTTCTACCACTATAGTTTTCGAAAATCTAAATGTAATGGTCAACCCCATGAAGTATTTCATTCTTCAACCCAGTATTTCCAGAATAGAGTTTCTATACCCTAGATAAATTGCCTAATTTTCAAGAATAGCAATAACTTGAATCAAAGAAAATGGACTAAACACAGAGAAAAATGATCAATAAACAAAAGGCGATACCGAAAATCTGAATAAAAACAAGTTTCGATTTTTCTTCTTTACTTTGGGGAAACTCGAAACCCTAATTAAGAAACAGATTACAACTTTTCAGAAATTTGAATTAACGCCTGTTGCTGCTCACGAAGTCTTGTCCTGAGGTAGGCTTCAAGGATTTGCATAACAGATAAGAACCGTTTCATGCTTTCTAATCTCCGACTCAACTCAGCTTCTCTTGCCCTAGCTCGCGCTAGACGTGCTTCAGTTTCAGCTAAATCACCTCTCAGAATTTCGATTACCCGATTATCATCAGCTGATGGACGTCCTCTCGATGTATTTATTTCTTCAACCAACCTAAACAATCTCTGTTGATCGAAACACATCTTTGAATTTTTAGTTTTGATGTTCGCCCTTAAGAAAACCTAGAACATATACGGAATAAGCGGTTCGCGGAAGATAGACGAGAGAATGAGAGAGACCGAGCTATTTTAATGGTGGTTGGTAAATAGTAGTACGTTTTCTTAAAGACTTTATATTTAGTCAGACCAATAAATGGGTAATACTAGTATAATAATCAAAGCTTAGATGAAATGTGTTATGCTAATCTTAGTCGCACGTGGCACCTACTCGTCACATTGTATATATAATTTGAGTAGAAATTGGTGGCCTCACATTGAAAGTTAGACCAAAAACTTGAATTCTAGAGCTTCTGGCCCCCAACCAATAGAAATCAAGGTTTTCAAATTATTTGAAAATTTTACGTGCACAACAAACACCAGTTGTGAAGATTACTCACCCTACACGTACAAAACATAACCTAAATCTCTAAGAAACCCCACAAACAGAATCATAATTTTTCTCTTCTTCCCGTTATCTCCATCAGAAGCCCTAAGTCTCTTCTATCCACTCTGAAATCTCTAGGGAAAAAATTGGTGAAAAAATCCTCTAAATATAGAGCCTGCTGCTACACCATCACTAACAAGAGATGAAACATCATTCGGGTTCTCTCACGATTACATTTCTACTCACAGTTTTCTCTTCATATCATTTTTTTTTTTCTATTTTCTGTGGCGTGTGTTTTTTTTTAATTGAACATATATGATTGATATTTTTATATTTAGTTTTTTGCAGTGGTGATCATAAAAGAACCGAGGTAATTGATTCGATTTCCTTAATTTTGATGCTTCCATGAGTTTTTGATTCTCTTCAACTAAACTAGACCGCATCGTGATTCTCTTTTATTAGTTTTTTTTTACAATTTTGGTGATTCCAGGATTTTTGAATCTCTTATGTCTTTTTTGTTTTTCTTTCTTGGTGGTTCTATCCGGAAGTATTTATCCATAGCCTGCTCTGGAAGGTTGTTAAAAGAAAAAAAGGATCACGGTTCGGCTTCAGGTAACAAATGCATTACTTACCTCGAGTTGCATTCTTAAAATGTTCTCAAGATTTAGTCGCATGCATACTTTGAGAAAGAAAATACATTACTAAGTAGGCTGTAATGCTAGATGCTAATTGGAATCCATGGTGGTTAACAAAGCATATTCCAATCATGGCATATTCAAGGATTGTTCTTCTTATCTTCGTCACAGATAAGCATGATGGTTCTTTAAGATTGAGAGAAATTTTAAAGATTTAAGCAGCCATTGATATTGGAAGTGAAACCGTATCTCCAACTTCGTATTAATTTCATTTTGGATTTATTAAATTTTGCATCCATGTAGGTTAATGATAGTGGGATCTGAGTCTACTGTGTTTGTAAAGATTTGTGGTGGAATACCTAAGACGAGAATAACAAGTGGTTGCATGTTTTTTCTTCCAGTAATTGTAGATATTAGTATCCCCTGCATGCAAAGTTATTTTTGAATGACTTATTAGACACTTTTTTCTTATCTGTAAATCCTTGGTCGTGTTCAAATTTTTGGTGTGTCGTGGCTCAATAACGCCTTACTCCTGCGGATACATTTCTACTCACGATTTTCTCTTCGTATCACATTTTTTTCATTTGTTTTCCATGGTATGTCTTTGTTTTTGATTAAACATATAGGAGTTTTATATTTATTTTTTGCAGTGGTGATTTTAAAAGAACCGAGTTAATTGATTCAATGTCCTTATTTTGATGCTTCCATGAGTTGATCAAAGTGAAAGTCTTTTTTATTAGTATTTTATAATTTTAGATCTTACACCTTCATTTTTAATACCTGAAATGCTTCATAACAAAGTTCCAATATGTTTCCATCTGTAAGTAGTACAATTTATGTACTATTCTTTGTGTTATTTTCTTCGTTGAGATGAGCTATAAATGTATGTCACAATGTGGTTGCATTTTCAGGAATGCAACTCTTGGGTTGCGTCAGTACGGGAAAGACGACTAGAAAGCCATCCAAATGGCCGTTGGAGAATATTTTGATGTCACCTAATCAGGAACGATATGTGGATTTGATGTTTATGGACGGGGTATCTGGATTAGTAAAAGTTTCGTCAAATAAGGTAACTTTGAATCTGCCATGTTTGATACACTTTTAAAAAATCTATTCCCAAGTAATGTCAAGGAAAATAGGTTAAGAAGAGTGTTGCTGCCATTGATCTCTGGTAGTGAACACTGAACGAGGGTTTTTCTGAACGAGGGTGAGGCAGGAATGAGAGCACAAATTCATGGAGATTTGGTCAAGAGGAAGATGCAGTAGACTGTAGCTGCAACTAGGCACATTATTTCAGCCAAAACTCTTGCATTCGGTTCTAGCTGCATAACCATATCTTCGCGTTCATATCACCAGCACCTCCCATTACCTTCATTTCGCGTCTACAACACTACATCACTACCCAAAGTTACTTACATATATATGTTTTCTTAGTTTGGATGTGGGTACAGTTATGATTTGACGATTCTTTTGTGTCTTAAATGGTTGATAATTTAAGTTAAGGGACATTCATGTGATGTGTTTGGTTCAATTACATTAAAAAAGAAGGAATAAATAGATGATGAGTAGCTTTATTGGTGATGGAATTAAAGAAACCAAGTGTTTATGTGACCAATTTCGGAACGCTCTTGCTTAATCGGTTAGTTATGATCCATTAATAACTATTATTGTTGTGTTAACAAATTAGTATATATGATTATTTTTTTGTCAATGGTAGGTACCATGGATTCCTGAACACTTACTTCCACATTTCTGACTAGCAAGTAGTGACAGTTGAGAACAAGACGCGCTTAATAGTATCATTCGGTTTTAGGTTTTTTGAATTTTACTGTCTTAATTACGTGGTACTAGATATTTCTGTTGCATTAGTTAATTTGTAAATAATACTGTATTAGGAAGGAATCTATTTTTTAACGCATTTGCTTACTCTTTGATGATCTTTAATAATTGAATTGTACTAATGTGTGTTAATCGGTGGAAAATACAGTTGATTTGGTGAACCCTCAATCCATCTTTCTTTCCTGGGTATGCCGTTACAGATGGTGCTGAGAAGAATGTACGTTTTGGTCCTGTTCTTTCCGGGTTATTCTTACACCATTAGTGCGGGAAAGAATGCTTTGATGTTGCCTTATGATGACCGATATGTGGATTTGATGTTTAATGGATGTGATATCTGGATGAGTAAAAGTTTCATAGAAGGTCACTTTGAATGTGTGATGTCAAAGACATTCTAGAAAAACTTTTCTCAAATAATGAGAGTGTTGCGGCCATTGATCTCCGGTAATAGACGGAGGGGATTCAGAGGGGTTTCCTTAACTCAGGTGAGGCAAGAATGAGGGCACAAACGTATGGAGATTTGGTCTATAGGATGGTGCAGTAACTTCCAGCTGCAACTGGCCACATTCTTACAGTGGGTATGTTTGTAGCTGAGTGACCCTTACTACAAGATGCACCTCAACCGCCTTTTGGAGTTCATGTGTCAAATTTTTTTCATGTATTACTTATGCTTAAACTATTTGTACAACAATATACTAGAAATAGTCCATTGACTAGAAGAGAAATTTAGAATACATATTTTGGATTAATCAAATCAAACAGTACCAGTATAAAGATTCAGAACAATACATGATTGAACGATATTTATATCTGATAACCTCCTTCAAGAAGACATCAGCAGGGCTTATAGGACATGACCAGGGCCAATTTTTCCATATTCTCTGTCATTCTCTAAATTTTCAGCTCAAATTATATAATTAAGCACTGCAGAGAGACGCCCCAATTGTTTCAGTTACGGCTACAGATATCTGAGGTGCTAATACTCTGCGATTTCTAGATATATTTTGGAACTTAGAACAATAGAAGAGACCCGTCTCTACTTTTAAGCATAAATAATAATTCAATTTACTTAACCCCGTGCAACGCATGGGCAATACACTAGTACTAGCTAATTTTGTTTGTTTTTTTTTCCCTTCGCGGAAAAGAGGGGCCAACTTCGTAAAATATATCGGGAAAGCCGATTTAGAAAATCGGAAACTTTGTAAATTAGTCATATAAGTTGTAGTTTGTCCACCGATTTTTGTCTACCAAATTCAATGTTTAGTTTCACAAGAGCTTCTTCTTTCTATCTTTAGTTTCACAAAAGCTTCTTCTTTCTCACAAAGGAGAGAGCAAATATCTAGGGTCAAACTGATATTAAAAAAAAAAAACAGTATGTATCAAGCACAAGACAATGACTGGATCAAGTCCAACCCAATGTTCATCGGAACATGTAAATAACATGAACTGAAGTTTTCTTAAGTTTGGGTTGCCTAATATAATCAAAGTATAAGTGACCCAATTAGTGGTAACAATAGCCAATAAATAACCAAAATATCTCAAATAGTAGTTGTAATCTGAATCAGTCTTTAAGTGTATGTAGCAGAACGAATAGATGAGCTGACTCGGATTTGGAGATGTGGTACCAGTTGCATTAGTATACGAGCTTGGTGATGATCTTGAACAAGTTGTTGTTGGCTTTGTTTTCATTACTAAGCCCAAAAACAAGTAAATCTACTAAAACTATATATAAAGACTTAAACTAACAAAACTAACATTAAAATAGAGATAAATAGGAGTTACATGGAACATAAAATACAACATTAGGCTAGAACGAGTAAAGCTAAAACTGACAGATAACCGAGAGCAAATAGAAGACCCAATGTACTCGGAGTTGCTGAAGTTGATGTCGTTGCTGCAACTTGGTTGGAACTCAAAATTGGAAATGAGTTTTTGGCTTGATCCCTTCTCTACAACGAAGAATCAAATCTGCACAAAGCATCTAAAGAGCCACCAAGACCAAATCATGAAAAAAAAAAATAAACAGACCGAAAAAACTCCAAAAACAAGAAACGAAGAACATAGATGGATGATAACGGGTAAAAAGGACTATGGTTGCAAATCTGAGCAAAGTGATGCTCAAAATACCAGGGTTTGCTTTTTTCTTTTTTAAGGAGAAAAGGAGAAGAGAAAAGTAATAATAAAATATATGCTCCAAATTTTTTTTGGAATATGAATACATATGGCTACAAACTTGATCGATATTTTTGTTACTAGGTGTCTAATTAATGGCTAAAAACTTGGTAGTATTGTTATTAAGTATCTGATTAATTTAGTGTAAGCTACAATATGGCTAGGGTTATACATCATACGGTTCAGTTCAGTTTTTTTCTAAATCAAGACTGAAATTATGAGACTCGGTTTCTTGGTTTCTGAAAACGAAATCAAGACACATGTCCAAATTGGTTCGGCTCAGAATTGTATCGACTTGGTTCGATGCAGAACTGTCGGTTTTCTAAAATAGGAAAATCTTCCAATTCTAACTCCAAGTATCTGACAGTTCATATAATACAATAATTTATTTTTTAATTACATTGAAAAAAACTAGTTGTTACAACCAAAATAAAGTTCAGTAGAAAGGAAGGAAGGAAGCTGACACACAACGTTAATTTACAATCAGATCTACAAAACTTAGTTAACCCAAAAATACAGTCCTTAACTAGATTACTACACTTTCATCAAATACCACCAAATATACCATTCAAATCTTCGAAAAGAATAAGGGTATCCGACTCAAAAAGAATTTGGTCATATTAAGTGGCAAACATGATATGAGGGCAGTTGCTTCATCTTGGATTACTGAGGTGGATGAAGGTATAAGATGTGGAGGAGAAGGATGTCGAGCTGGCGACATCGCAATTGATAAATAGGAGACTGCATATAATTTTTTTTCTTCAAGTATTCAGTATTGGGTAATTTAAATGACGAGGGTACCAAGTACACCACAATCTTTTCGATATCCACATATAAATCCGTTACCTTATGTGATCTTAAAAAAGTGGGGGTATAACAACCTCATTCAATATTTTGCTTAGCAATCTGTATGGAATAACTCCAATATACTTTTAAGAGAATCAACTAGACAGTCAGACTCAATCTTAATTAAAAGTATATCAAAGAGTTATATCTCAATTTCTCGATTCAATCCTTACTCAAACAAATAGAAATCTGCGAGCCTGATTGAATACAAAAGAAATACCTTGAACGGTACCAAAGACCAATGTTCAAGGATCAATCAATTTCAATCAACAACCAAATATTTGATTAACCAATTGATTGATACAACACCCAACCTGTGATATTTCAATTATATAACAAAATATAACGCGGAAAAGAAATAACACAGACACCAGAAGTCTTGTTAACGAGGAAACCGCAAATGCAGAAAACCCCCGGGACCTAGTCCAGATTGAACACACACTGTATTAAGCCGCTACTGACACTAGACTACTACAAACTAAATTTTGTCTGGACTGTAGTTGAACCCCAATCAATCTCACACTGATCCAAGGTACAGTTGCGCTCCTTACGTATCTGATCCCAGCAGGATACTACGCACTTGATTCCCTTAGCTGATCACACCCACAACTAAGAGTTGCTACGACCCAAAGTCGAAGACTTTAATAAACAAATCTGTCTCACACAGAAAAGTCTACAAGAATAGATAAATATGTCTCCCACAGAAATACCTACGAGTTTTGTTCTGTTTTTTGATAAATTAAGGTGAACATGAATCAATCGATAACCCGGACTTATATTCCCGAAGAACAACCTAGAATTATCAATCACCTCACAATAATCTTAATCGACTAGAGAAACAAGATATTGCGGAATCAAAAACGATGAGACGAAGATTTTTGTAACTTCTTTTCTATCTTGCCTATCGGAGAAATTAATCTCAAGCCAATCTTATGATTGTACTCTAATACGATAGAAACAACAAGATCAGATTACGCAACTACAGAGAAAATAGTTCGGGCTGGCTTCACAATCCCAATGAAGTCTTCAAGTCGTTAACCTACAAGGTCTCGATAGAAACCTAAGGTTAAAGGAGAATCGACTCTAGCTTATACAACTAGTATCACACAGGAGGTGTGGGGATTAGGTTTCCCAGTTGCTAGAGTTCTCCTTTATATAGTCTCCAAATCAGGGTTTACAATTTAAGTTACCTTAGTGATAGACGCCTTTATGTGTCTATTTTTATCTCGATTTTCTATATTATTAGTACTCATTTTTGTACATATTATGGTGTTTTATTTGTTTGTAGGTATTTTTGGGCAATAAATATTTTTGGAGAAATTGGCTCGAAAAGTTGATAAAGGCACCCGGAGGACACATACTATTCGAACTCTTAGTTTGGATAAGGGGTACTTCGATTACTAAGGGGAACCTCACTACTATTTGTACCCAAGATGTGTTATTTACACCCCACTGCTATTCACACACCAGCAGTTGTTAGGGGGAGGTCATCTTCTTCGTTCGAAAATTTGAACTTGGCGGGAAAGTTCTCAACCACCTGCGTGATTTTCAAAACATGTTTTCAGCGAGGTTTAATAGAATTTTATGGCTCGACTGGATTGGTTTGGGCCTATGATATTGATACAGGATGGTTAATGGTCTTAAACTCGATTAAAAACAAAGATTTCGACATAATATGGAGGTGGATACTCACGAGATTTTCTATAGTTATAAGTGGCAGTTGCATTACGTGGAGTGAAAGAAAATATACTCTGTTAGATTTGGGGATATCGAGTTAGGGAAAGGATTTGTTAACAAAACAGAAGACGTGTGAGAAGGTCCATATGAATCTCGACAAAACAGGGAAGTTACGACTCTAATGGAAGTTACGTGGTATTGTAGGAAAGATTTCTTCCCTGTAGGAATTTTTTTTATTATGTAATAAAGATAGGTTTGAAGGAAAGAGATAGCTGGAGTAACTTCGTAGAGGAGCAGAACATGGAAAGTCCGAGACTTGGGAGAAAAGAAAAACGATATTTACGAGTCTTAGGGGTTGTTGATATAAAAGGAGTTGTGGGAGGTTGCACAAGAGGCTATCAAGAGTTTTTGGGACCTAAATAAGTACAACAACGCATAAAAAATCAAGTTGCAGAGACACATGCGAGAGGAAGAAGAAGAACACAGAACAACATAAGAAGACAATCGTTTATTCCGTGACCCTTGCTTACAAATTCAATTTACTTTGTCACAACTGCTGTAACAATTATTCAGAGTTTGCAACAGTTCTGTTAAGGTTTCTCTGTAACAGTAGTTCTGTAACAATTATATCTGTTACAAAATACACTGCTTTATACATTTTCTTCTATACAAACATCTTTTGAGCTATGAATTATCTCTTTGAGCATGTTTGCATCATGAGGAGCTAATCCCCAACACTGGCATGATGGAGGAAGCCATGTTTCACAATGTTTGGTAATTATAATTGATTCTTAAGACTTTTTGTATTCATTTTTAATCGATTTATGATTTTCATTGATTATTTGTGATTTTGTTTGATAGTGTATGATTATTCTAAGAACTCTTGATGCACTATGCTTATGATTTACATCTAATGCTTTATAAAAATATACTTTTGGCAAAGAAATAGTCTAGAAAAGAGCTAAAATTGTTATGAATCATTATATGAACCAATTGATTGTGAAGTTTGGTGGAATCCTAAGTCCCAGTATCTCTCAATTTTGTTAAAATATTTTCTTTGTTTTTAGTATTTTTGTTTATTACATCTGAAATCAAATCTCTGCAAGTCTGAGAATCAAACATCTTAATTACCACTTCTACAACACATCAATTTTTGGCGTCGTTGCCCGGGACTTGTATTTATATTTAGGTTTTAGTTTTTTTTTTAGTTTTTTTTTCTATTAAAAGGAGCCACCAAGGGCATATTATTAAAATCAAAAGGTAGAAAAAATTACAAATGAGCTAGCAGTTGGTAGCCTAGCCACAAGCTGGGCACCAATACCTTTCTGAATAAACAAACTTAATCTATGAAAAAGAAAACTACCATGACCACTGCTGGCATCAAGGTTAACCAGGAAATTCCTAAGCCTATTTAAAAGCACTATAAATTCCTCGCCAATCTCACCTAAGGAAGTAAAAGCCAAAACACCCACACCATAACCATGAGATGTGCATATGTCTAAATATTTGGTACGTTTATGAGAAACTGCATTGGAAATGGCCTGACCTGGTATGAAAGCATTCCCATCCGCGGTAGTAAAAGGTAAAACACCAGTAACATCAAAACACACATCTTTCCCATTCTCCCACCCCATAAACAAGGATATCTGCAGGCTTCAAGGATTGGGCATTTGAAATAAGGCCTAAGGACACTTCTTTTCTAGCATGCACACCAGATTTGTAACACATATCAGCAACAACATCTCTAACAAGATCCTGGCGATACTTTAGCCCGACCTACTGCCACAATGAATCGCATGAACTCCAAAAATATCCATATCTCGCTTACAACACGAACACAAACCACCTTTTGGAATAAGTGGGATACCGAGTCGATAGCTCAAAACAGCTCTAAACTGCCTTGGCCCAATATTCTGTTGAAACCCACTAATTGGTACGGCCAAGAGGTACTCTTGCGCATGTTTCATTCTATTAGATTGCCACAAAACCGAGTCTCTCTCAGACATAATGAATTGACTCGGGATTTTCTTCTTCACAACATCAAAGTATGTAACTGCCAGGGTATGCATGGAGGGGTGGGGGTGGGTGGGTGGGTGGGGGGGGGGGGGTTGTTAGGTTTTGTATTTTTATTTTTAGAATTTTTGTTCTATTTTACGTATTTGGTGTTTTTGTTTTTTTTTTTTTGTGCAGGATTGACTTGAAGCTAAAAGTAGAAAGTCGAAAATACCAAAGAAAAATGGGAAAACCGAAGATATTATTTTATTTGGACTTTTATTTTTGTTAGTTTATTTATTTCTTATTGTGGACTTATAATTTTCTTTTATTTTGTGGCTTGTTTATTATTATTTAAAAAAAAACACTTGCACACACGAATTGCATTTTCGTCGGGCACCGATTTTAGGAAAACAAGTGGTTTAGTATGGTGAACCCTCTGGGCGTTATCATCCGAAACGCCACAAACCTCAGCCTCGTACATTTGGGTATATTTTTCTATGGTAACCCAAGCCTACCTAAATTAGTTAGCCTAGCATTTACATGTGCACAGTTTTTGGTTGAATTCTTGTATGCCAGAACGTAAGAGAGACGCTCTAGGACGGTTTACGCGTGAAAAACCTAGAAGTGATATTTTAGGAAACAAGAATCTTGACTACCTTAATCTAGAGAGTCCTATTTTTGGACGTTCTTCTCACAGTGAGGAAAATATCCTTAGTACTCCTAGAGTGCCAGAAATGACAACTATGAGAGATTACATGTACTCAACTAGGTCCAATCGACCATCGTGCATAAGATTACCAGCCTATTCAGCTAATTATGAGTTGGAACCTAGTACTATTTAGATAATCCCTGTATTCTTAGGGAAAGATGATGAGAACCTATACTTTCATGTAAGGGACTTTGAGGAAATTTGTGGAACAGTTAGGATTAAAGACATTAGTGATGAAATTTTAAAACTTAAATTGTTTTCTCTTTACTTAAGAGATAAAGCTAAATCTTGGATAAATAATTTACCATCCGAGTCCATAACAACATGGGATGAACTCACTGCTGCGTTCTTCCAGAAGTTTTACCCAAAACATAAAACCTCGTCTATTAGGCAGAAAATTAGCAGTAGTATGCAACAAGAAGGAGAGTCTCTTTATAGGTTTTTAGAAAGATTTAATGATCTTTTGGCGCAGTGTCCCCATCATGGGTTTGAAAAAAATAAAATTAGTGCAAATTCTTTTTGATGGGTTAGACTACTCGACCAAATCCTTGGTTGAGTCATTATGTGTTGGAGGGTTCTTAAATAAAACTGTTGATCAAGCATATTCCTTTTTAGAAGAAGTAGCTGAAAAATCCCAACAGTGGGAATCATGTATAGAGCCACCTAAAATACTTTTGGTAAATAAAAACAGTACCAATATGGTAGACTCAAGCTTTGAGTCAGATGCTAAGTTTGCTGCCTTATCTAGACGGTTAGAAGCTTTGGAATTAAGTCAGTCTAAACATAAGTCTTTTGTTGAAACTGATAATATGATTAGAAACTATCAAATCTCTAGTTGTAGAATAGAGCCCAATAACTCATTTTGGGAAGGACATATTAGTGAAGAGCAAGCCTATGCTCTTTATAACAACTCTAGATTTGATAGCCGTCAAAGAATTGATCCATATTCAGATACATATAATCCCGGTTGGAAAAAGCACCCGAATTTATCATGGTCCCAGGGTCAAAATCAAGGTCATACTAGTAATTTCCAAGATCCACCAGGGTTTAGTTAACCTAATAACCCGTTAGAGCCAACTTATTCTTTCGATAATAGGATGAGTCGCTTAGAGGATTCTTTTAGTACGGTAACAAAGACCTAGGAAATGCTAGCAACGAGACAAAGGAAACCGAGCAGAATTTTCAAACTAATGCCAAGACTGTTGCTAAGTTAGAACTTCAAATAAGTCAAATAGCTCAGCTTCTATGTAAGAGAGAGAATGGAAAATTCCCTAGTCAAACCAATCCTAATCCCAAGGGAAATAAAACATATGCTCAAGCGAATTCGATCACTACCCTTAGGTGTGTAAAAACAATAGACAACAAGGTAGACAAACATAATAGTGGACATATTGTAGATCCACCTTCTAGTTCCCATGAGGCTCATGAGGAGTCGCTAGATGAAGAGACTGACAAAGTTTATAGTGATGCCAATGCAGTTTCTTATAGGTCCGACTTTATGCCTAGAGCCCCATATCCGCAGTTGTTATCTCCAACAAAGAGAGAGTTGACTTTCAACGAGATAATGGAAACATTTAAGTAGGTGAATATTAACGTCCCATTATTAGAAGCAATTAGGCAAATGCCTGCTTATGCCAAGTTCCTTAAGTATCTTTGTACACGAAAGCGTAAGCTTAATATCAATAAGAAATCCTTTTTAGCTGGTCAAGTAAGTTCAATCCTTCTAAACCAAACAACCCCTAAGTATAAAGACCCTATATGCGCCACTATATATTGTGCAATAGGTAACCACTTAGTTGATAAGGAATTACTTGACTTAGGAGCTAGTGTGAACTTACTCTCGTACCATGTTTACAACCAGCTAGGTCTTGGTAAGTTGAAACCGACTAAAATTACATTGCAATTAGCTGATAGGTCTGTCAAAGTACCTCGTGGTGTCATAGAGGATGTTCTGATTGAGGTTAATAAATTTATTTATCCAGTGGATTTCATTGTTTTAGATACTCAGCCTGTTCAGGACCCTAGTTTTCAAATTATGGTGATTTTAGGTCGCCCATTTTTAGCCACAGCTAATGCAGTCATCAATTATAGGACCGAACTTATGAACATATCCTTTGGTAATATGACCACTGAACTAAATGTCTTTAATGTTACTAGACAAACCGTTTGATGAATCAGAGAAAGTGAATATGATTAGCACTTTAGTTCAGGATAATTGGGACGACACTTTATTAGATGATGATTCTTTGAATGAATTTGATGAGATTCTCTTAAGTCAGTTAGGTGACCAAACTGTTGAACTAGAAGAAGCTCTCGAGTACTTTAAAGACTCTACATACCTTGAAATTCAATCCATAGTGCTAGGTCTTAAGGAGAGTAGTGTTGACCTTAAGTTTGGGGGTAATGATCTAGAAGAAGCTCTTGAGTATTTTAAAGACTCCGAGGATCCGGAAATTCAAGCAATAGTTAGAGGTTTGTCTGAGAATACGGACTACCCTAAGTTTGAGGGTAGTAATGGTAAAATAACCCTTAATATTTGTCTTGAGGGTGCCCTTACCCATAATGATTGTCAAGTATCCCCATTAGAAGTCCCTAACTTGGGACTCGAGCCTAATGTGCCTAAGGTATTACTTGAGTTTTTTCCGACTCTGTAACCCGATCCTCCTGATATTATCCAGGAGGAAATTGAGGAATTAGAGACCTATAGTTCGAAAAAATTTGTTTGTCAAGACACTCATATGAATCCCAAGTAGGCGCTGCAGATAAACCCATTTGTCTTGCAAGAAGTTTTAAATCATGTTGTCCTATATCTGCTTATTTTTCTAATCCGGTGCAGTTGTCTCATAATTTTGGCAATTTTATTTGGTATTGTTGATCCAAAATTGTTTCGACTATATATATATATGATTTGAAAAGGTAATTAGCCATTTTGTGCTATATGACGTCTGTCTGAAGAATTTAAACTTAGCACTTCTTGGGAGGTAACCCATGCTCATGCAACATGGTAATATCTTTCCTTAAATCTTTTGCTTCAAATGGTAACAATTTCTCCTTGTTCATGCTTTTAATTTTATCTTTAGAACATTGAAGACAATGTTAGATTTAAGTTTGGGGGTATGGGAGAAACTTTTTAGTTGCATTATTAAACTCCAGATCCTATACATTTATGCATAACCAATCTAAGTGGATGGAAGCATCTTGGTTGTAGGAGTTGAGGAACCCATCTGAGTAGATGGAAACATCTATAAAAGTCTATTCGTAAAAGCACAGAGCTCAGGTGTTAGAAATAACATGGTAGTTTCGCCATATCTCGTTGAGTCCTTTTCACTTCTATTTTTATTTTAGTATCTCAATCACTTTATTTCACCCTAGCAATGGTAACAACTTGATTCGTGATCCCCACCTAATCACTTAGAGAAACAAATTTAAAAAAGAAAATAATTAACACTTGGATAGCAATATGTGTGTGTTCTCCCTGTCTCTATCGCCTAAATAAGCGTGAAACTCAGGATGAACGAGAATTACCATGTAATATGCTGACAAGAAGCATGCGCTTGGATCCACAAGATCTAATCATGTTGTTAAAAAAAGGTTTATTGTTAATTGTTAATGTTCAGTGAATAAGTTTACCGTTGGTTCCCTTGTATATGCCAGACGAGTTGATCTAGAATTAGGATTGTCGACCACTGGTTCCCTTGTATATGCTAGTTGCATTGATATTAGTCAGACCAGTATCTCAATCCATTTGGATAGGTTCATCTTGGCAATGACCTTCAGACAGATATGGGAAACACTGTTCACCTTAGTCAACATAAAAACCATCTAAGTTTTTTCTATATATCCATCTTCTTAATCTATTCATGTGATTTGTTGACTCCGGATATTGATGTCCATAGTGCGATTATCTGAGTAGAGCTCTGTCACTTATATATGAATTTTAATATGCTTGAGTGCAAACTCGTGTACAACATTTGAAATTTCGCATCAGGGTACTTCCTCCTGTAGTCAATGAGAGTATGCCAACCAAGGAGGTTCTTTAGTTCTATTCCAAAGTTCTGCGTAGATAGCTAGGGTTTGAAGTAAAGGTATTGTGGGTATATCTCTGATAATCCCTCCCAAGACTATAACTCGGCCACTAGGGACACCTATGTGTTTAAAGGCTTGTTGCACACGCTAAGTGCAATCACGATGCCTGCGACAGTGAGTTAGGATTTTATTTTGTAGATTTGATTTGCTCGGGACTAGCAAATAATAAGTTTAGGGGTATTTGATAGACGCATTTATGTGTCTATTTTCATCTCGATTTTCTATATTATTAGTACTCATTTTTGTACTTATTATGGTGTTTTATGTGTTTGTAGGTATTTTTGGGCAATAAATGTTTTTGGAGAAATCGGCTCGAAAAGTTGATAAAGTTACCCGAGGACACCTACTATTCGGACTTTCAGTTTGGATAAGGGGTACTTCAATTATTAAGGGGAACCTCACTGCTATTTGTACCCAAGATATGTTATTTACACCCTACTGCTATTCACACACAAGAAGCTATTAGGGGGAGGTCATCTTCTCCGTTTGAAAATTTGAACTTGGCAGGAAAGTTCTCAACCACCTGCGTGATTTTCAAAACATGTTTTCAGCGAGGTTTACTCGAATTTTATGGCTCGGCCGGATTGGGTTGGGCTTGTGATATTGATACATGATGGTTAATGGTACATAATATGGAGGTAGATACTCACGGGACTTTCTAGAGTTATAAGTGGTGTTAGAGCATTGCTCGGTCGAACTCGCATGCGTTGCTATCTCAAACATGTTTGTCAATATTAGTGTCAAAACTATAAGTCTTGATTTCTAGTCTACTATAGCTAAGCTCCCAGACTAGGATAGAAAGTGTAGTTGAGGTCAAGAACTCCATGGAAATCATCATAAAAGACGAAGGACTACTCAGGGAACTGGTGGATCTTCATCGACTAAAAGGTATGTGGAGACTTGAACTTATCTATTACTAAAAAGTTTATTTATCCCATATCTTGAGACAAAATTCGTTTTGCTATATAGATTTAGATTATACACATTTGGTATTTCGAGCCGAGTATATCTCTCTTATCTATTTCTCGAAATATGTGTTGGTAAAGCTTTCGCTTTAGCCAAGTTCATCTTTACCTAACGACGAAAGTCATGCTAAGTTTCAATCACTTTGAAAATTGCTCTGACGAAAAATAGTTTGTGAATAACAACTATATAACGTCCTATGAGAATGTTTCAATGATTGAAATGATAGTTTAGACTATATAACCATTGGAGGATATAAGCATTATTGTGGAAACACATATATGTATAATTCCTTATTGCTTGAACCAAAGTTTGCAAACTTTGTTGATTAAGTGAAACCGGAGAAGTGCGTGAGCTAAGTCCGCGAACTGGTGGAAGTTCTCGACCCGAGAATTTCTGTTGGAGTTTGTGAACTCCATCCAGGAACTTAAGTCCGCGAACCCAGTCCGCGAACTTGAGTAGGTTATGTCTAAAAACGATGTTTGTGAACTTATCTTTATAAACTAAGGAATGCTATTGCAAACCGTGGCTATATAGTTCATGAACCGATTCGAGTGAATCAAATAATTTTTGCTTCATTTGTGTCTTGTGTAGTACATGAGATTTCCTTGCAATTGAACAACTCTCTAACTAGTTCATTTGAGTCATTTGAACTAGTTATGGTAAAGAAAAATATGGTTGATATGAAAGTTATCATATGGATAACCATTTGGTTAACTATTATTGAACCAACTAATGTACAAGTATGGGTACGGTTACACAAGCCTACAAACGTGCATTTCATGTGTGTATAACAAGCTATGTTTTCGATCTAATGGTTGATAAATATTATCTTGAATCTAATCAGGTTTTTATCTAACGGTGAATATTGAATGCTTTGTTACCAAGCTAACATTGATTGCAAACAATGATTTGAAAGACTATATAAGGGAGAACTCTAGCAACTGGGAAACCTAATCCCCACACATTCTGTGTGATACTAGTTGTGCTAAACTAGAGTCGATTCTCCTTTAACCTTTGGTTTCTTCTTCTAAACCATGTTAACGACTTAAAGACTTTATTGGGATTGTGAAGCCAGACCGATACTACTTTTCTTGTAGTTGTGTGATCTAATCTTTCTATTTCTATTATACGAGTACAATTGTAATAATTGGCTTGAGATTTCTATCTCCGATAGGCAAGATAAAAAGTAGTCACAAACATCTTCGTCTCATCGTTTGTGATTCCACAATATCTTTTTTCGCTGCGTCGATTAAGATTATTGTGAGGTGATTGATAATATTGAGCTGTTCTTCGAAAATATAAGTCTAGTTTATCATTTGGTTCCCGTTCACCTTGATTTATCAAAAGACGAAACAAAACTCGTAGGTATATTCGTGGGAGACAGATTTATCAATTACCGTAGACTTTTCCGTGTGATACAAATTTGTTTATTAAAGTCTTCGACTTTGGGTCATAACAACTCTTAGTTGTGGGTGAGATCAACTAAGGGAATCAAGTGCGTAGTATCCTGCTGGGACCAGAGACGTAAGGAGCATATCTGTACCTTAGATCAGTGTGAGATTGGTTGGGGTTCAACTACAGTCCAGACCGAAGTTAGTTTGGAGTAGGCTAGTCTCTGTAGCGGCTTAATACAGTGTATGTTCAATCTGGACTAGGTCCCGGGGTTTTTCTCATTTACGGTTTCCTCGTTAACAAAATTCTGGTGTCTGTGTTATTTCTTTTCCGCATTATATTTTGTTATATAATTGAAATAATACAGGTTGTACGTTGATCAATCAATTAGAATATCCGACCTTTTGGTTGTTGATTTAAATTGAGTGACACTTGGATATTGGTCTTTGGTACCATCCAAGTTATCTCTATTGTATTTAATCGAGACTCGTAGTTTGCTTGAATAAGATTTAAATCGAGAGTTAGAGATATAAACTCTTTGATATACTTTTCTATTGATTGAGTCTAACTGTCTAGTTGATTCTCTAGAGAAGTATATTGGAGTTTCTCCATATATATTGCTAAGTGAAATATTGGGTGTGGTTGTTAGACCCCTGCATTTTCAATTGGTATCAGAGCAGGCAAACACGTTTAAGACCTAAAAAGTCTGTGTTTGTGGCGATCTGACTGTATGGACAATAAAGTTTCTTATAACGCTTCCAGGTTTAAAAACCAATCGTAGAAGAAGTTCTGATAAACTGGTTATTCTCCAAAAAAGGTTGGATGAACAAATCCGGATCAATTCTGATCTTATTGCAGCGGTACTTAAGGATTTGAAACCCATTATAAATCCTTTAATGGATGTTAGTAACTCCAGTCGTTCCTCCCTGAATAACGGTCATACATCAGGTGATAAACAATGAATAAATATTGAGAAAACTTATATGACTCAGAACTTCTATGCCGAACTAAAAGGTGTTGGCCCATGTTTGTTTTGTGATTCTTCTTATCACTTTCAACATTATTGTGTGTCTTTTCAAAAGAGACTAAAAGTTACACGTAATCTTCACAAGAAAACTAAATAACTCAGTGCTTCCCTAAAAATGCATACAAAACTATCAGGAAATCCTAAACATAATAGTACTAATAGTATGGGAGATTTTGCTTTAAAATCAACATCACCCTTTCAATGGTTTCTTGACAGTGAATGTAACAGACGTATGACAGGGGATCTCACTTGGTTTAATTCTTCAGACGACTATGAAGGCAGACCAGTAACTTTCAGAGATGGGAGTTGTTGCTTCATAAACAAGAAAGGAACAATCAAATTACCTGGCATACCAGAAATCTATGATGTAGTCTACGTAAAAGGTATGACTGCAAATCTTCTGTCTGTTAGTCAAATTTGTGACAAAGGCCATCGAGTTGTATTCAATGCAAATGGATGTGACATTAAGGACAAAAATTGGAAAGTAATTTTTCAGGGAATTCGTGGTAAAAATAACTATTATCTTCTGGATACTCAGTTCAACAATTGTTGCAATTTGACTAATGTGGAATCTACACATCTTTGGCATGAACGTTTTGGTATCCAGAAGATAATGTAAAGAACTTGTTAGAGGTGTTCTAACTAAGATCATTAACAAAGAACTTGTTAGAGGTGTTCCCAAAATTAATGTAAAGATTGAAGGTGTATGTGGTGCCTGTCAAAAGGGTAAACAAATGAAACTTCACCATAAATTATCTCGAGACATTCTCACTAAAGCTCCACTTGATTTAATTCATATGGATCTCTTCGGACCAGTTCAATAACCCACAGTTGCGGGTAAGAAGTATGCTTTGGTTATGGTAGATGATTACACCAGGTTCACTTGGGTTACATTCCTATCTCATAAGAATGAAACCCTTGATGAGTTCAAGATTATTGTTAATAGAATCCAGAACGAACAAGGTTGCAAGCTAAAGAAAATTAGAAGCGACCATGGAACTGAATTCAATGACACTAAGGTGTTTGAGTTCTGTGATGAAATGGTAATTATTCAACAATATTCTCCACCCATTAATCCTCAAGCTAATGGAGTTGCAGAAAGAAAGAACAGAAACATTCAGGAAATTTCCAGGGTAATGCTCCATAACAAAAACTTACCTTTAAGATTTTGGGGCGAAGATGTCTTCACAACATGTTATTTGATCAACTGTGTCTACTTACGGTCTAAAACCCTCAACACACCTTATGAGTTGTGGTACGGTAGAAAACCCAACCTGTACTATCTTCGAGTGTTTGGTAGTAAGTGCTACATTCTAAAAGATCGATAACAGAGAGGGAAATTTGATACCAAAAGTGATGAAGGTATCTTCCTTGGCTATGCTTATGATGCTTATGACAGTCGTGGTTTCCGAGTATTTAATCTCAGAACCCAGGTCATGATGGAATCTGCTAATGTTATTATCGATGATATTAGTAATTTTTATCATGATAATCCTCCTACTGAATTGCCTCCAACCGAGACAGTTGAGAAAGTCAAAGAAATACCAGAATCAGTTGAAGTCATCCCAACTGTTACTGATCCTGATATTTCTAGTGACGAGGTGAAGAGCACTGATCAGACTACTCCTGACGAACAAGAACATGTCCCTCTACGACATCTCTGGGTTCAAAGGAATCATGATCCCAATAATATTATTAGAGGAAGAGATTCTACAGCTAAAACGAGAGGACAACTTCAAAATATTTGCAATTTTGGTTGTTATCTGTCACAAGTAGAACCAAGAAATATTGATGAAGCTCTTACCAATCACGTTTGGGTGAATGCAATGCATGGAGAGTTAAATCAATTCCAAATACAAGACGTATGGGAACTTGTACCTTGTCCCTCCAATGTTAATATTGTTGGTACAGAATGGATATTTAAGAACAAGTCTGATGAATTTGGCACAATTGTCAGAAATAAAGCCATACTTGTCTCTCAAGGATATTCACAAATTGAAGGAATCGACTTTGAAGAAACCTCTGCACCTGTGGCACGCCTTGAGTCTATTAAACTTTTATTAACTCATGCTTGTTTTCTCAAGGTTAAGCTTTTACAAATGGATATTAAATCCGCGTTTCTAAAAGAAATTTTAAAAGAAGAAGTCTATGTTGCTCAACCTAAAGGTTTTGAAAACCGTGATTTCCCAGATCATGTTCTTAAACTCAAAAAGGAATTATATGGGTGTTGATGGTGGTTTTTATCTTAGGGTTAAAATCGTAAAAACGTATCTGACATGACATCACTATGACCACTAGAGCATTTACTGAATCAATCATCATGCCTATGTAAGAATTACCAGGGTATCTTTTTTTTATATACATGTGTCATGTTCCATGGCAGAACCCTTAGTATTGACCGAAATCATCTTCGTATATACCAAGCCCTAATTCTCACATCACCGTGCCAATAGAAAGCCATGCCAGCCACATCTCCGCGCCAAGGCATGCCAAACATGCCAGCCGTACCACCATGCCAATGGCAAACCATGCCATCCACGTCTCCGCGCCAAGGCATGCCAACCATGCCAGCCGCACCACCGTGCCAATGGAAAAACATGTCAGTCACGTCTCCGCGCCAAGGCATGCCAACCATGCTAGCTGCACCACCGTGCCAATGGAAAACCCTGCCAGTCACGTATCCGCGCTAAGGCATGCCAACCATGCCAGCCGCACCACCGTGCCAATGGCAAACCATGTCAGCCACGTCTCCGCGCCCAGGCATGCCAACCATGCCAGCCGCACCACCGTGCCAAGGCATGCCAACCATGCCAGCCGCACCACCGTGCCAATGGAAAACCATGCTATCCACGTCTCCGCACCAAGGCATTCCAACCATGCCAGCCGCACCACCGTTCCAATGACAAATCATTCCAGCCACGTCTCTGCGCCAAAGACATTCCGGCCCTAAACCATGTCGCTGCCTGCCAAATGAAGCATTGCAACAATCAACGACCACCCTTCTATCCGAGATATAGATCTCAGTCGTCTTAGTTCTCCACTAAACGTATGGCAACTTGCGGCCCAAAGTTAAACATCACAGTTTTCCCAAAACCCTAATTTTGGCCGCGCCTACACTATGCCAATGCCATACCGACCCTAAAGCATGCTGCTGGCTTCCAAAATAAGCGTTGCAACAATAAATGGCCACCCTTACATATGAGATGTCGATATCATCCGTCCAAGTTCATCACCAAATGCATGGCAAATTGTGGCCCAAAGCCAAACATCACTGTTTTCCCAAAACTCTAATTTTGGCAGCGCCTACACTATGCCAAAGCCATGCCGGCCCTAAACCATGCCGTTGGCTGCCAAACGAAGGGTTGCAACAATCAACGGCTACCCTTCCATATGAGATGTAGATTTTAGCCATCCAAGTTCACCACCAAACACATGGGAACTTGCGGCCCAAAGCCAAACATCACGGTTTTCCCAAAACCCTAATTTTTGCCGCGCTTACAGTATGCCAAAGCCATGCCGGCCCTAAACCATGCCGCTGGCTGCCAAACAAAGGGTTGCAACAATTAACGTCCACCCTTCCATTTGAGATGCAGATCTCATCCGTCCAAGTTCGCCACCAAACGCATGGCAACTTGCGGCCCAAATCCAAACATCACGGTTTTCCCAAAACCCTAATTTTGGCCGCGCATACACTATGCCAAAGCCATGCCGACCCTAAACCATGCCACTGGATGCCAAACGAAGGGTTGCAACAATCAATAGCCACCCTTCCATCTGAGATGCATATCTCAGCCGTCCAAGTTCGCCAAACGCATGGCAACTTGTGTCCCAAAGCCAAACATCACGGTTTTCCCAAAACACTAATTTTGGCCGCGCCTACACCGTGCCCTAAGCTTGCCGTCCCCCCTCTTTCATTGACCAATCAGGTTGCTCTAAACCTGCCATGGTCTTAAAAGAGGTCGCTACACATGCTAGCTTCCCAAAATTGTTAGCTTCCCAAAACACGCTAGCTTCTCAAAACATACTAGCCTCCCAAAAACGCGCCAACGCACCAAACATGCCGATGGCTTCCAAACGAAAGGTTGCAACAATCAACGGATACCCTTCCTCCTAAGATGCAAATCTCAGCCGTACAAGTTTGCCACCAAACTTGTGGCAACTATGGTCACAATTCCAAATTTCATGGTTTATGCCAAAACCCCTAATTTAGCTGCGCCTAAAATATGCGCGAGCATGTTGGCCATGCCACCATGCCATAACTACTAACACGTCGCTATGCCACAACTACTAACACGTCTCTATGCCACGACTACTGGCATGCCACCATGCCATAGCTACTAGCACATCGTTATGCCATAGCTGCTAGCACGTCGCTATGCCACGGGTACTGGCATGCCACCATGTCACAGCTACTAGCACGTCGCTATGCCACAACTGCTAGCACGTCGCTATGCCATGACACTGGCATGAAACCATGCCACAACTACTGGCATGCCACCATTCCACAGCTACTATCGCGACGCTATGCTACATCTACTGGCATGCCACCATGACACACGTAGCAACGTGCTACACGTTTTCCATGAAAACACTCGAGACATCAACACATGTCACAAACTGGGGGATGCTAATTAGGTATTGATTTGGCGGTTTACAGCATGCGGCGTACACTATACCCGTTATAAGAAAGTGTCATAAGAATGAGTCGGTTAGTAAATACAATGAGTAATGGTGAAACGTTTATTTCATTATGGAATATCAATTCCAGGCGTTACTCATTACCACCTCCTTCCAATTTACTCAGCTGTTTTCATTTCTTACCAGACAAGAGTACGTTTTGTTACGACTTGTATAAATAGGTCTTACCTATTTCCACCAAAGAACAAGTTTTGGTCAGGAGCATACAACACTCAGAAATCACTTGTTAGCTTTCCCATCTGTTAGCTTTCACTTTCTTATACAAGTCAAACAACTACTCTTCCGGAATCAACTATTCTGGTCTCAACACTCTCTTCGCTTCCCTCCCCAAAACCAACCCTTCTCCTTCACTTTATGACCGAAGCAAGTTTGGAACGACCATTTCCTAGTTTAGTCCATATTTGTACAGATTGATCTCTCGAATCTAAAGTACTCCCTTGCAGTACATTATTTAGGGTTTAGACTCGTTTCTCACCCACAACACACGAAATTACTGAAACCAGCAGAAACTGTTTTCACCCTCAAAATATTGGAGACCACTGTGGGAGATTAATCTCTCGGTTATAATATAAATTTCTAATTCCCGATCTCATACTTCAACCCAGACATCAAGGTGGTGGAAGCAAACGAGCCGCCCAGGGATCGACGACTCAATTACCTGGCGATTCAATTACTAGTCACAACACGACAAGGGGTGACTAGGGATTTCCAAGATGGTAGAAGCAAACGATCTGTCCAGGGATTGACAAATCGATTATCAGATGACTTATGGACGACTGGAGACTTTCCATGATCACAATGGCACTTCCCACAAAACTCATACTTGCACCCGGAAGATCCATTTTTCGTTAGGAGATCCAAAAAACCGAGTAAGTATCGCTAGACAAAATACATGGTCTACTACTTCAAATCTTCACAGAGATGATAAAAACCGATAGCCATATTATTCCCATGTTTCATTTCATGCTTTCTACTGTCGCACAACATTCACAATTCCATGGATATCCTGGGATACTTATGCTACTTATAGTCATAACCAAAATAATATTATTCTAAAATAATTAATTCCAAAAGAATAATCCAAAACCCTCATAGATAACAGTTATCTATCAATTCAAATCAAACCATAAACCAGGCGCATTGTTTTCCTTTAAAAAAAAAATAGTCACCCACCCGTAGTGCCTACTTTGCATAATAATGATTACCCGTCACTATTCATGAGGTAGCCGACGTTACTACGGTGATATTCAAAGAGGAATTGTTTATGATGAAGTATTTCTACAAGTTTATGAAAGGCATACCCATGGCTAGGGTTTACACCAGTTCAAAAGAAAAATATTTCTACAGATTTATGAAAGGCATACCTATGGCTAGGGTTTGCACCAACACAAGAAAACAATAAAACAAATTGAAAAAGAAATGTTGGAGTACATAGCTGGAATAAGCTTGCCCACTTTATTGCTACCACTCTACCGCTAACACCAGGATGTGATAACGAATATACGAGATAAAAATGAGAGCCAACCCCTTTCATTGGCACAACACTTTTGGAATTTGAATAAGGAAAGGATTTGCTATTTGAGATACGTATTGAAAGAGGCAACTGGGCCCGCAAGAACAAGTCCGCGCCGCGCCGCGCCAATCCAGCGTCGTGCCAAGCCAATAGTCCACGCCATACCAAATCCAAGCCAGCGTCCACGCTAATCCAACGCCCATTCCAAGACAATCCAGCGCTAAGAACTTGCATCTTTCCAGCACCAACAACTTGCATCCTTTCCAGCACTAACAGCTTGCATCCTTCCAGCACTAACAACTTGCTTCTTTACAACAGCTTGCATCTTTCCAGCGCTAACATCTTGTATCTTCCCAGCACCAGCAGCTTGCATCCTTTCAACATTGCTCTTGAACACCCATTATAAGGGAATCAACAATCTAATTTAGTTACACGTAAAGATCAGGAACGACTACTCCAAAATCGAAGCAAAGAAAATCAGCAACCCCCCTGAGCTCACAAAGACTCTTTTCCTGTAAAGAGATGCATGATTTCTGGGGACTTCGCCCGCAAAATCATGCAGTCTATGATGAAACATTTATGTGAGATTCTATATTTACCCAAGGCGCAACGTCAAGACATATTTGCATCCCTCAACCGCACTGCATCAGGAAAGCAACTATTTCCATCTAGGAAGCCGTTCCCAAATCCCAAACTCTCTTGGAAAGCACGATTGATAGATGGAACTGGGAACTCCTAACCAATGTTCGCTTGAAGGGTGTCCAGTTTGACAACACACTGATTGACACAACCTCTCCACTTCAATGTCCACCAGCAGCAGCTCTGCTTCAATGTTCGCTTCAACAGCCGCTCTGCTTTAACGTTCTCTCCAGCAGCCGCTCTGCTTTAGCGTTCTCTCCATAAGCTGCTCCAGGATCCGAAGACGAAGTTTTAGCATTTTTCTCTATAATTTTCAACGTCCTCTCCAAGAACCAAAGACGCTTCAACGCCTCATTTCCGCCAAATCTCGTGGTAATGGACAGTTTGCTCGCTTACGCATCCAACCAACCTACTTTGTTCCCATGACACCGTAGTCTCTTCTGATCACATCTGCTGCCGAGAACCGGTGCCGCTCGTTTGTTGATACTAGCGAGAGCTTCACCAAAGAATGATCACTATAAATATGGAAACATGTAAATAACCATATTTGGGGAATGAGGATCTACATAGAATCCCTTTACTGTCAAAGCTCAGAAGACACGGTCAACCAAAGGTCATAGTCACGACGAGGTAATTTACTCTTCAAAGGTGCAGCGTAAGAATATCATCACCTCTCTATCTAGAAGGAGCCTGTAACACTTTACAAGGCCGCGGTGGATCCCAAGCCTGCTCAGAAGAAATAACTTCAGAAACTAAAGAAAAGTGCGACTGGGGACTGCTCATCGCAATCCATCCCGATGATCATCAAAGATTCATGAGATAACACCAGAGACGCGGCTGAAACATTTTCTTCAAGAAAAAGAGGGAGATACAATAAACAACATAACTCTCTCATTCCTACCTCTTCGCTATCCAGAATATTTCATCCATGTGCATCCCAGCAACACATCCAGAAGAGTACAATAAGCCTGTATCAAATCCCGTGGACATGGATTCAAGGCGATGCAGTGAAAGTAGGCTACACAAGGAGACTACCAGAATGGGACGATTTCAGTCCCCTTAACCTGGTTATTTCTGATTTCAATATCACCACTGCCGAAGTTTTACAAGCCGCGGGAATTTCTGAACATGAAGTCGTACATGTGCATCGAAGACTCCAAAAACACTCCACAAAGATACATTCACATATTCGGCCATGCCATTGGATCTAACAAAAATATAACTGGGGACTTCTCACCGCATCCCATTCTATACGATAGTCAAAGATTCAGAAGCTGGTTCGAAGGGTGTCTCTTGGGGAAAAGTCCTTGAAGACTTGATAGCAGCACATCGACAATAAAATGTCTCCCAACTCATATATTTCATCCCGTGGCTTCAGAAAATTTCTACCATGCAATCATCCACGTCATATCATCACCGCGATCAGAAGGTCCAGACACTGAACAACCTAAAATCAAGGATGGACCGACAACGCAACCACAATCTCCAAGATTAGCCCTGACATGATCATTGTCGAGCATATATTTTATCCATCCATCCCAAGAATACAGTGGAGTTTTGGTAAATTTTTTAATCCACTGGAGAAACACTTCAGATGAAAGCACAAATCCAGACGAGCAACAGAAGAGGGTCAATACCTCTTTTCATGCAGACGGAGTTTCTAGAGTTTGAATAGAATGAAGATTCCTTCTTGCTCCATGAATATATGACTGGGCACGACTATGCCACCTCGGGCCCGCAACATTCCTTTTGAATTTTTCCTAAATTTTACTGTCGGGCTGTTTTTGAAAATGCGGGGGTCTAACAACCTCACCCAATATTTCGATTAGCAATCTGTATGGATAACTTCGAGTTGTTTTCTAGAGAATCAACAAGACTCAATCAATAGAAAATACTCAAGGAGTTATTATCTCAATCTATCAATTTGATTTACTCAAGCAAATATGATTTGCGAGCCTAATCAAAGAGAGATAACTTGGATGGTACCAAAGACCAATATCCAAGTGTCAATCGATTTAAATCAACAACCAATAAGGTCGGATATTCTAATCGATTGAACAACGCACAACCTGTATTATTTTAATTATATATCAAAATATAATGTGGAATAGAAATAACACAGACACTAAAATTTTGTTAACGAGGAAACCGCAAATGCAGAAAAACCCCGGGACCTAGTCCAGATTAAATATACACAGTTTTAAGCCACTACAGACACTAGCCTACTCCAAATTAACTTCGGTATGGAATGTAGTTGAACCCCAACCAATCTCACACTGATCCAAGGTACAGTTATGCTCCTACGCCTCTGATCCCAGCAGGATACTGCGTACTTGATTCCCTTAGATGATCTCACCCATAACCAAGAGTTGCTACGACCCAAAGTCGAAGACTTTAGCAAACAAATATGTCTCACACAAAAAAGTCTACAGGTAATAGATAAATTCGTCTCCCATGAATAAACCTATGAGTTTTGTTCCGTATTTTGATAAATCAAGGTGAACAGGAACCAATCGATAAAACCAGACTTATATTCCTGAAGAACAGCTCAGTTTCATTAATCACCTCACATTAATCGATGCAGTGAAGAAGATTATTGAGGAATTACAAACAATGAGACGAAGATGTTTGTGACTACTTTTATCTTGCCTATCGTAGATAGAAATCTCAAGCCAATTATTACAATTGTACTCGTACGATAGAAACAACAAGATCAAATCACAAAACTATAATAAAAGTAGTATCGGTCTGGATTCACAATCCCAATGAAGTCTTTAAGTCGTTAACCTAGTTTTAGAAGAAAAAAACCAAAGGTTAAAGGAGAATCGACTCTAGCTTTAGCAAACTAGTATCACACAGAATGTGTGGGGATTAGGTTTCCTAGTTGCTAGAGTTCTCCCTTATATAGTCTTTCAAATCAGGGTTTGCAATCAATGTTAGCTTAGTAACAAAGCATTCAATAATCACCGTTAGATGAAAACCTGATTAGATACAAGCTAATATCTCTCAACCGTTAGATCGAAAACTTAGCTTGCCATACACACATGTACTTGATGTTTTGAGTTCGTGTAACCGTACCCAAACATGTACAATGGTTGGTTCAATATTAGTCAACCAAATGGTTAGCCAAATGATAATTTTCATATCAACCATATTCTTTTTCACCATAACTAGTCCAAATGACTCAAATGAACTAGTTGGAGAGTTTTTCAATTGCTGTGAGATATCAAGTATTACAAGAGACACAATTGAATCAAAAACGATGTGATTCACTCGAATCATTTCATGAAATATAAAGCCACGGTTTGCAAAAGCATTCCTTAGTAATTTAAGATAAGTTCACGAACACTGTTTTCAGACATAACCTCTTTTGTTCGCGGAATCAAGCTAACCGGTTGAAGTTTATAAACTCCAGAATAATTTCTCGGGATGCGAACTTCCGTCAGTTCGTGGACTGCATTTGAGCTTCAACTTCAGCAGATATTCTCGGGTTCGAGAACTTACACCAGTTCGCGGACTATGTTGCTGCTCACGTTCCGGTTCTACTTGATAAACAAAGTTCGCAAACTTCGGTTCAAGCGTTAAGTACTTATACATATATGTGTTCCCACAACAATGTTTATATCCCACAATGGTTATATAGTCTAAACTCTCATTTTAATCATTGAAACATTCTCAGAGGATGTCATATAGTTGTTATTCACAAACTAGTTTTCGTCATAGAAATTTCCAAAGTGATTGAAACATAATATGACTTTCGTCACTAGGCAAAGATGAACTTGGCTAAAGCGGAAGCTTTACCAACACCCATTTCGAGAAATAGATAAGCGATATATACTCAGCTCGAAATGTCACATGTGCATATTCTTAGTCTATATAGTAAAACGACTTTTGTCTCAAGATAGGAGATAGAGTAGATATACTTTTGAGTGATAGATAAGTTCAAGTATCCACATACCTTTTAGTTGATGAAGATCAACTGGTTTCTTGAGTAGTCCTTCTTCTTGTATGATGATCTCCATGGAGTTCTTGATCTCAACTACACTTTCTATCCTAGTCCGAGACCTTAGATATAGTAGACTAGAAATCAATACTTTATAGTTTTGATCACTAAGATTGACAAACATGCTTGAGATAGCGACGCATGCGAGTTTGACCAAGCAGTGCTCTAACAGTTTTCACCTTCTAAACGAGCTCAGAACCTAAATATTTCCGAGTAAGGAGATATGAAATTCTTTTTCGATAGAAATGGATGGGCGGACCGTCAAAATACGAGTTCGTACGAGAATTCTACAACGATTCTAGTAAAGGGCGCTAATTAGGGTTTCGGCATGCCAAACCCTAATTTAGACAAGGTTGCCATCCTTCCACAGAACTGATGCCAGTCGTCATCCTTCCAAGGAACTCAAGCTAGCTCCACTCCAAGACACGCAATGCAAACGACTCCATTCCAAGCCGATCAACGCCAACAACTCGCTAAGCCAACACATCTGCATTCCCTAGCCCATCCAAGATGACGCGTGACCAAGAAAAGTAGACAGTCTATATCTCACCACTTCATGGTCTAGCCAGCAAAACTACATGTAAAATTTATGCAAGGTCGCCAACACGAGAATCACGAACTCTCCTTACCTCTCGAAAAAGGTTAGCCGGGTCTTCTAGACCATTTTTTCAAGACTTGTCATTTCGATTTTGTCTTTTCCTGTCACCATCTTATGCTTACCTCGTAACAATGCTCCCATTCCGAGCTAAGCAGGGGACTTAATGTTGATGGTGGTTTTTAGCTTAGGGTTAAAATCATAAAACTGTATATATGACATGACGCCATTATGACCACTAGCGCATTTATTGAATCAATCAACATACCTACGTAAGAATTACCAGGGTATCTTTTTTTTTATATACATGTGTCATGTTCCATGGAAGAACCATTAGTATTGAACGACATCATCTTTGTATATACCAAGCCCTAATTCTCACATCACCGTGCCAATGGAAATCCATGCCAGCCACGTCTCCGTGCCAAGGCATGCCAACCATGCCAGCCGCACCACCATGCCAATGACAATCCATACAAGGCATGTCTCCACGCCAAGGCATGCCAACCACGCCAGACGCACCACCGTTCCAATGGAAAACCATGCCAGCCACGTCTCCGCGCCAAGGCATGCCAACTATGCCAGCCGCACCACCGTGCCAATGTCAAAACATGCCAGCCACGTCTCCGCGCCAAGGTATGCCAACCATGCCAGCCGCACCACCGTGCCAATGACAAACCATGCCAGACACGTCTTCGCTCCAAGGCATGCCAACCATGCCAGCCATACCACCGTGCCAATGGCAAACCATGTCAGCCATGTCTCCGCGCCAAGGCATGCCAACCATGCCAGCAGCAGCACCGTGCAAATGGAAAACCATGCCAGCCACGTCTTTGCACCAAGGCATGCCAACCATGCCAGTCTCACCACCGTTCCAATGACAAACCATGCCATCCATGTCTCTGCGCCAAAGCCATGTCGGCCCTAAACCATGTCGTTGGCTTCCAAACGAAGGGTTGCAACAATCAACGGCCACCCTTCCATCTGATATGTAGATCTCAGCCATCCAAGTTCACCACCAAACGCATGGAAACTTGCGGCCCAAAGCCAAACATCACGGTTTTCCAAAAACTCTAATTTGGTCGCGCCTACACTATGCCAAAGGCATGCCGACCCTAAACTATGCCACTAGCTGCCAAACAAAGGGTTGTAACAATCAAGGGCCACCCTTCCATCTGAGATGTAGATCTCAGCCATCCAAGTTCTCCACCAAACAGATGGAAACTTGCGTCCCAAAGCCAAACATCGCGGTCTTCCCAAAACCCTAATTTTGGCCGTGCCTACACTATGCCAAAGCCATGTCGGCCCTAAACCATGCCGCTGGCTACCAAACGAAGGGTTGCAACAATCAAAAGCCACCCTTCCATCTGAGATATAGATCTCAGCCGTCCAATTTCGCCACCAAACGCATGACAACTTGCGGCCCAAATCCAAATATCACGGTTTTCCCAAAACCCTAATTTTGGCCGCGCATACACTATGCCAAAGCCATGCCGGCCCTAAACCATGCCACTGGCTGCCAAACGAAGGGTTTCAAAAATCAACGGCCACCCTTTCATCTGAGATACAGATCTCAGCCGTCCAAGTTCGTCGCCAAACGCATGGCAACTTGCGGCCCAAAGCCAAACATCACGGTTTTCCCAAAACCCTAATTTTGGCCGCTCCTACACTATGCCAAAGCCATGCCGACCCTAAACCATGCCGCTGGATACCAAACGAAGGGTGGAAACAATCAACGGCCAACCTTCCAGCTGAGATGCATATTTCATCCGTCCAAGTTTTCCACCAAACGCATGGCAACTTGCGTCCCAAATCCAAACATCACGGTTTTCCCAAAACCCTAATTTTGGTCGCGCCTACACCGTGCCCTAAGATTGCTGCACACCCCCCCCCCCACTTTCATTGACCAATCAAGTTTCTCCAAACCTGCCACGGTCTTAAAAGAGGTCGCTATACATGCTAGCTTCCCAAAATTGTTAGCTTCCCAAAACACGCTAGCTTCTCAAAACATGCTAGCCTCCCAAAAACGCGCCAACGCACCAAACATGCCGATGGATTCCAAATGGAAGGTTGAAACAATCAACGACTACCCTTCGTCCTAAAATGCAAATATCAGCCGTACAAGTTTGCCATCAAACTTGTGGAAACTTTTGGTCGTAATGCCAAATTCCATGGTTTATGCCAAAACCCCTAATTTGGCTGCGCCTAAAATATGTGCGAGCATGTTGGCCATGCCACCATTCCACAGCTACTAGAACATATCTATGCCACAACTACTAGCACGCCGCTATTCCATGGCTACTGGCATGCCACCATGCCATAACTACTAGCACGTCGTTATGCCACAACTGCTAGCACGTCGTTATGCCACGGCTATTGGCATGCAACCATGCCACAACTATTAGCACATCACTATGCCACAGCTGCTAGAGCATCGCTATGCCACGGCTACTGGAATGCCACCATGCCACAACTACTAGCGCGACGCTATGCCACATATACTGGCATGCCACCATGACACATGTAGCAACCTGCTACACATTTTCCACGAAAACACTTGAGACATCAACACGTGTCACAAACTGGGGGATGCTCATTAGGGTAATGTTTTGGCAGTTTACATCGTGTGGCATACACTACCCCCGTTACAAGAAAGTGTCATAAGAATGAGTAGGTTAGTAAATACAAGGAGTAATGGTAAAACGTTTATTTCATTATGGAATATCAATTTCAAGCATTACCTATTTCCACCAAAGAATAAGCTTTGGTCGGGAACATACAACACTCAGAAATCACTTGTTAGCTTTCCCATTTGTTAGATTTCACTTTCTGATACAAGTCAAACAACTACTCTTCCAGAATCAACTATTCTGGTCTAAACACTCTCTTCACTTTCCTCCCCAAAACCAACCCTTCTCCTTCACTTTGTGACCGGAGCAAGTTTGGAATGACCATTTCTTAGTTTAGGCCGAATTTGTACAGATTGATCTCTCAAATCTAAAGTACTCCCTTGAATTACATTATTTAGGGTTTAGACTCGTTTCTCACCCACAACACACGAAATTACCGAAACCAGTAGAAACTATTTTCACCCTCAAACAATGGGTTAAAATAAGCACCTAGAGCGTGGTTTGAAAAACTTACAACTTCTCTTATTAGAAAAGGTTTTTCAAGAGGCGGAGTTGATAAAACCTTATTTACCAAATGGAGTGGGAAAGATGTTGTCATTGCTCAAGTCTATGTAGATGATATTATCGATAGTTCAACTTTGTAGGATCATAATATCGCCACAGCAATACTCTTGCGAGACTTTAACAACATTTCTACGAGCTCTTCAACAACACACTGCGAGTGTCGCAGAAGGACTCAAAGAATGACATAACGGATGACGTAAATTGAAACACAAGAAGAGCATGACGATCCTGCGAAGATTATAGAATCTGCGAGAATAAGCATTATAACTGTTGCGAGAATATCGCGAGTCATATCCGAAATAAAAGGAAAGCTTAGTTGTCATCCACTATGTAACTTCCCTATATAAAGGGAACTAATATATACAGAAGAGAGAGATCAATTTGAGAGTGTTGAGAAAGTTTAAGAGAGCGGTTGTATTCTTGATTTCTTTAATTTCTTGTAATATTTCTGAGAATTAATCAATAAAAGTGTTGTTCTTAATCTTCAAATATGTGTTGGTTATTATCTGGTAAGGGGTGTAGTGTTGGAATTCCTGCAACTACATAATATGCTAGAAACATGGATTGAAAGTTAAAAATCGTAGAAAAAGCAAGATTAAAGATCAATATTCAAGTTAAGAAGATGATCGAATAAGTTGGTGAAATAGTTGAAGGAAAAATGATTAAATCCAAGGAGAATTACAGGAAGTTGGAGTGTAATACGATAACAAAGGCGATGATCAACCAATTCCATGAAAATATTAAAGGACGGATTCATAAACGAGATTTTGAAGAAAAGAAAATTATGACGGTGGAGAAAGTATCACCTCTGAAAGATTAGGAAAAGCAGAAAATCACATTCACAGAAACAAAAATACTAAGAGAAAATTTGAATCATACATCTCATTTGGTAATCACGGTATCCACTATACGAATGAAAAAGGAAAAATCAACAAGATATGCGGAAGAATGGGTTGTGAATAGAACTTTGGTGGATACAGGAAGTTCTGTAGATATAATATTTTATCATACATTTAAGAAAATGGGATACAAGGATGAAGAGATGTCTTGTTCAACTTATCATATTCATGGCTTTGGAAATTTATAACAAAACCTAAAGGCGAAATAGTGGTACGAATTCGGCTAGGAGAGATTGAAACACAAGTAACATTATGTATGGTAGATGTGGAATCACCATATAACATGCTATTGGGACGACCATGGATACACGCAATCAAGGCTGTAGCATCAACATTGCATTAAATTTCCTATGCCCAGTGGAGTTGGAGAAATTAGAGGAGATACTGATCATGCGAAGCTGTGTTATCAAATCGAAGTGAGGAATTATGAAGGGCGTGCAAAGCTACGTAAATATCGCAGAAAAATGGTGAAAGAGACAAAGAAAGAAGAAGAATTTAAAGTTTACATGATAAGAGCAAAAGAAGGAAAAGGAATACCCAGCGAAATTTCGCAAGAAGGAGATAAACCTGCGAAAGTTATGAAAACATCAACACCAATGGGAGAACTTGAGGCCAGCTACACCGCAGCAGAACCAACAAAGGAAGTAAATATTGGAAGTGAAGAAGAACCTAAGATACTGAAAATTGGAACTAAGATGGATGCAGACGAGGAAGAGTGAACCATAAACCTCTTATGAGAATATAAAGACATCTTTGCATGGAATATGGATGAGATGCATGGAATAGATCCGTCAGTCGCATGCCATAAGTTAGAAATTAACAAGGATGTAAGACCATTTAAGCAAAGGATAAGAAAAATCGCAACAACATACCATTCCCAAATAGGAGAAGAATTACAGAAAATGCTTCACGCAGGAATTATAAGGCAGGCAAAGTACCCGGAATGGATTGCAAATATGGTGGTGGTTCCAAAGAAAAATAAGGGGATAAGAATTTGTATAGACTTTACTGACTTAAACAAAGCTTGTCCTAAAGATAGTTTTCCACTACCAGATATTCCTCAAATGGACGAATCAGCAGCGGGAAATGATAGAATATCTTCATTAGATGGGTATAAAGGATATAATCATATTCCTCTTGCTGAAGAAGATCAGGAGCACACCGCATTCTTTGCTCCAAGAGGGTTATATTGCTATACAAAGATGCCCTTCGGTTTGCGAAATGCTGGTGTAACATATCAAAGAATGGTGGAGAAAGTGTTTGCGAGGTGGATCCATAAAACACTAGAGGTGTATATATAGATGACATGTTAATCAAGAGTAAATAAGCTAAAAACCATGTGCAGGACTTGAAAGAGATTTTCGATCAAATGCGACACTTTAACATCAAGGTGAATCCCGAAAAGTGTACTTTTGGAGTGGCTTCAGGAATTTTTTTAGGATATATTACGTCAAAAGAAGGAATACAAGTTGATCCATAGAAAGTACAAGGAATTCGCGACATGCCAACACCAGCAACAGTAAAAGATGTGCAGAATTTGAATGGGCTTTTGGCTTCGCTATGAAGGTTCATTTCGAGATCATCAGACAAATGCAAGCATTTCTTTAGTATACTCAAGAAGGGAAAAAAATTCAAGTGGACAAATGAATGTGAAAAGGCTTTTCAAGGAATTAAAGAACATTTAATGAACATATCTATCTTACAGAAAACGGAACCAGGAGAAGAATTATTGATCTACCTTACGACAACTTCGCACGCATTAAGTGCAATGTTACTGGGAGTGGATGCAGGAATAAAAAAACCAATTTATTACATCAGCAAAACATTTAATACCGCAGAGAAAAATTACTCAAAGATTGAGAAGCTAATTCTGGCATTGGTTTATGCAACTTTTAAACTTCGCTTCTATTTTCATGCACATAAAGTAAATGTATTAACAAAGGTGCCAATCGAGTCAGTAATGAAGAATTCAAAAAGATCAGGCAGAGTTGAGAGATGGAATGCACAAGTAGGACACTTCGAAATCATATATGAAATTCTATCTTCACCAAAATCACAAGTTGTAGCAGATTTCTTAGCAGAGTTTCCTGTAGAAGATGATGAAGCTGTAGAAGAGATGATTGATGTAGAAGAAGAACATGGAGAACCAAGAGATTTGTTAACAGAACCCAACAGGTGGGCAATATTGGTGGATGGATCATCAAACGGGGAAGGTAATGGAATTGGAGTTGTCTTTATCTCGCCAGAAGGAGAAAAAATGAATTTTTCATTTAGATTGGAATTTTCATCCACTAATAATGAGACGGAATATGAAGCTGTAATATATGCTCTAAATTCGCAATATAAATGAAGTTGGAGAATGCTAGAATTACCAGTGACTCACAATTGGTTATTCGCCAAATAAAAGGAGAATACACAACAAATGAACCATCTTTGAAGAAATACAAGAAACTTGTTGAAGAAATGTCATCGAAAATTCCAAAAATAAAATGGAGACATATATCAAGAAAAGATAACAGACTCGTAGATGCTTTTGCTTTCATATCCATCATGATGACAAATCCAGTTGCGATATGCATAAAAATTCAGACACTTGTATCACCTTCAATCAATACAGAAGAAAAAGAAGAGGCAGATGTGATGATAATATAAAGTGGCGAAGAAGAACCAAGAGGAAATATTGCATATTGGCGAACAAAACTTCATGCATAGTATTTGGCGAGAGGAGAAACACCAATAAATAGATTAGAAGCACACAAGTTAAAAAGTCGTGCAACAAATTATGAATTAAGAGATAGAGTATTATATCGCAAATCTTTTAATGGGCCATCACTTAGATGATTGACAAGGGAAGAAGGAGAAAAAGTTTTACAAATGTTTCATAGTGGAGACGCTGGTAATCACAGTGGAGGAAGATCTTTGGCATACAGAACAAAAATGCAAGGCTATTACTGGCCATATATGCATGAAGATGCGAAGCAACTATCAAGACGTTGCGAAGATTGTCAGCGACATGGAAAGAAGATACATGCACCAGGGGAACCATTGACATCTTCAACAAGTGCATGGCCTTTTGGAAAATTGGGGTTGGATATTGTGGGACCATTTGTACCCGGTTCTGGACAAAGAAGATATTTGATTGTCGCTACAGATTATTTCACAAAGTGGGGAGAAGTAAAGGCCGTACATCACATTCGTGATGAAGATATTTTTACATTCATATTTGAAAATATAATTTACAGATTTGGAATTCCTGCACAGTTGGTATCTGATAATGGAAAGCAATTTGAAGGACAAAACATGAAAATGTTACTTAATGCGTTTAAGATCAAATATGGAAAATCAACACCTCTTTATCCACAGGAAAATGGGAAGGCAGAGGCAACCAATAAGACAATCGCATATATACTGGAAAAAAATTTAGAGGGGAACCACAGGGCATGGTGTGAACAAGTGCATAATGCAATATGGGACTACAATACAACTAGGAGAGAAGCAACTGGGATGTCACCTTTTTGTCTAACATATGGTGTCGAAGCAGTACTGCCAACAGAAGTTGTTATCCCTACAACAAAAAGATAGGCTTGGGAAAAGAATCTTAGTGCTGGTATGATTCTAAGTAAACTTGATGAGTTAGAAGATAAGATAGAAAAATATTTACAACATATGGAAAATTATCAGCGGAGATTAGCTCGCGAGTATAAAAAACGTGTCAAAACACTGAGTTCCAACCAGGTGATTTAGTGCTGCGAGAAACATCATGTTATCAGCGAGAAAATGGTGGAAAGTTGGCGAGAAAATGGGATGGACCATATATTATTAAAGAGATAATTGGAACATGAGCATATAAATTGATGGATCCGGAGGGTAGATATGTTGGTCAAAGACTTGGTAGACCATGGAAAGACTATATCTAAAAAGATATTACCAGTAACAAATTCTTCGAAAGGCTAAATGGTGATATAATTAAAGAAGAAACAAAGAAGAAATGAATAAAAGAAATTTTTATCGCAGCTGCGAGATTATTCAAGATTATAAGAAATAGCGATATTCGCAAGAGAAATATTAGAATGGGACAAACCTTTATGGCGTACACCCTAGTTCGCAGATAAAATTTCGCAAGAGGCAAATGTAAGACCTAAAGTACATCATATAAGGGGGTATCTCTTTGCATGGCTCAGGGATAAGGTTATACCGCTTCTGGAACCTGAGTCATGGAGATTTGGGGTCAATGAAGCCCATCCGGGGAGGTACCTTGGATTTTCAACCTGAACTTATGATTTAGGTTGGACGACTGAGGGTCTATTCCAAGGAGTGCAGAATATGATCAAGGCGCCGAGGTACACGGTTGATCCAAGGGTGCCCGGGGCGTATGAAACTACCCTGGCCATTCTTGGAAAGTCTTGACTATAACGCACTCGACCTGAAGAAAACCCCACCTAGGGTGCAGTCTCGTAACCATAAGCCACATAGGAAAAAGGGATAAGAGGCTGCGAAAACAACTGGTTGCTGTTAAGACAGGATAATAGGATATAGTCTTGTATGGACGATGTACACCTACTTTAAGGGGCAACCAGGGGGAAGATAAGGGCGGCACCCTCCATTAGGGAGCTGATAAGTGTCTTAAGACGCAAATGTCATGAGGATTTTTACTCACAGGAGTATCAAGGCTTGTCATATTTGTGCAACAAATATACATAAGCAAAAAGCCATGAGAAAAAGATAAGATGAGATCAATGGGTTTTTACATGAAAGTGTAAAGACATCCTGCGATTTCATCGCAAGACGGAAATGTCATGGGGGTTTGTTTTCGCCAAGAAAACTTAGGCATGTCATATTGTTGCAACAAAATGACAAAATAAGGATAAGGCAAGATCAATGGGTTCTTACATGTGAATGTAAGAACGTCCTGCGAAAAATAAAAATTGGCAAAATAAGACCTTTAACTATGAAGGCAAAATAAGACCAACAGAATAATTCTAAACGTTAACTATTTTCTTTTAAGAATGCAGGAAAGATTTATTCATATCAAGAAAGATAATGAGGGGCAAGTTGGGGAATTTATAAATAGAATATCATTATCTTTCTCGCAAGTACTTAAAATGATAGAAGCATAATTGAATTCTAAAGTTGTGTAAAAGTACATCACTCGCAAGAAAAAGGAAAAGAGGAGACAACTCAAGAAAACAAAAGCAGAACTCAAGCTTCAGTGTTAGCCTCGCCAGTTTCGTTATCTTTGCTTGTGTTATCACCTTCACCAGTATTTCTTTCATTATGATCACCTTGAATTTATTCTTCATTTGATTTCTCGCCAATTGTTGCTTCACCACCAACAACTGCTTCTTCAGGAGGGATTTTTTCTTTATCTACTGAGTCTCCTTGAGAAATATTTTCTTCGCTACTTTCATATTCATGATCATCATCAGGGGGATGAGGAATATCATCATCATCTACTTATAAAGGTTTGATCGATGTAGGGGGGAGAGAATTTGACAACAAAATTTCATTCACGAGAACTTCAGCGTTAAGATGAACTTGGCGAAGAAAAGCCCTATCACGGTTTCTGATCTCCATGTTTTTTCGATATTCTAGGTAGTCATATCTTCTTTCTGCTCGATCGCAAGAACGGGAAAGATGAGCAGCAAGCAATCCATTTTCTTGGCAAACTTTAGCCAGTTTACCATTCAAAATAGAAATAGTTGAAAGAAGGCTCCTATCATATTCTGCGAGAAACAGAGTAAACATGAAAGATAATTAGGCGAAGATCTCGTAAAAAGAATTATAAAGAAATTTAATAGAGAAATTAACAGTTGAGGCAGCCAAAATGACTACCTTCCTTTTGCGAAGTTAATTTTTGAATTAGTGACATGCAAGAATTCTCCCAATGATCCATGGCGTCATCAAATTTATCTCCAAGTATGCCTTTTAGGAGAGATTTTATACTTTCTTCTTTAGAAAGGAGATGAGTATTTTCCTTTGTTAATGAAGAGTTGGATTCTTATAATTTGGAGTATTCTTCTTTAAGTTGGCTTACCTTAAAGATCATTCTTGGATGAGTGCATTCTTTGATGAGTGCTATTCTACCTTGGATGAGTGCATTCTTCTCAGTGATAGATGATTCAGTTACTTCTTTCAGAGAATGAAAAGATCGTTCTTGGTTATCATACATTCTTTGAAGAGTACTTAGTTGCTGCGAGGATATCACCACCTTATTTGAAAGATCCCGTTTCTCTTGAGATAAAATCTTATTTTCGTCTGATAAAGTTTCCATTGCTAAATTAGCCTTGTCTAACAAATAAGAGATGCGAGATATTTCACTACTTAATAGATCTTGTTTCTGAGCTAGTTGTGTGTTCTCTTTGGTAAGGTTCTCTACTTAATCAAGGGAATACGTATAAAGATTATCTAATCAGTTATATTGGTCCATCCAAGAATCTCTATCAACACGAATCTCTTCAGCAACGGATTCAGCTTTGAATATCCTCATTAATCGATTTTGATTTAAGGCTTAATGTGCGAACAAAGGATTTTAAGAAAATAGAGTATGAAAAGAAGAAAAACAATTAACATAAGAAAATTAAAGACAAAGATAGAAAGATTTATACCTTTTAACTCATTGTTTTTCTTGCGAAGATTCTCGCATTTCAGTGAAGAATTGTTTAGTTTATGATGAAAAGTATCACATTCTAAAGTCTTGACTTGAAGACTTCTGTTTAAAGCTTCAACTTCATTTTTTAAAGATGCTTGCGAAGCCATACGGTCAGAACCAAAATATTTACTTAAAGTCTCGCAAACACTATGCCTAACAAGGTCGATATAAGACTTCCTAGCATCATCTAAAATATCAGACAAAACCTTAAAAGCAATATCTACTCTTATTGAAGAAGGGGGAAGAAATGTAGGTGGAGAAACGGTGACAGTAGAAAGTTGGAGATTTGAATCATTCGCAGCGAATGATTCATCCGTAGATGCAGTTTCTGGAAAAGTAATAACTGGAATTGAAGAGGAGTTAACTTGAGAAGTAACTACAATAGGAGGGGAAGAAACTTCATTCGCAGCAGTTTTAGGAATTTCATTTATAACAGGATCAATTGAGGTAGGGATATTTATGGCGATGTTCTCGCAGACAGAAGTTACAGGTTCAGTTTGCAAAGGTGTTGGAATAGAATTGGCAGAAATTAATTTGTGAATATCAATGGCAAAATCAACATATTTAACCTGGCGAGATTTCTTGCGAGGCGCATTAGTATCTTCACCATTCCGCGAATAATAATCTAGATAAGAAACAGAGGCAACAATATTGTTATTAATAAAATAAATGTTTCTTACTACCTTATGATTCACATGCTTCCTTTTCTTTTCAGTGGGTTTTTGCTGCGAATTTATGGCAGCATTAGGGTTTTGGACTACAAATCTGGTATTAGAAGTGATACCGCTGAAACGAAAACACAGTAGGGGAATTACATAAAATTGAATAAAGACAGATTAGACAATTTTGATGAACATAAAAAGCAAGATTGAGTTTAGCAACATCAGAAGAACATATACCTTGATGACTCCATGAAAGCAGTAGCAGATGAATCTTAGGGGAAAGAAAGTTGCAGACGGAAAAAAGTACAAGCAAACGAAAAGATGAGGAAGACGGAGAAGTAGAAGAAGAAGATTATTTCTGTACCAGATTCTACCTTTTATAGACAAAATGATGGTGACCGGATAATAACGAAGATACCGGTAAAAAGAGGAATATTCGACATGTGTAGGCGGTTATACTTGATTTACGGGGATTTGTTGGGAGAAGAATATTTAAAAATGGATAGTTGCGGCATTAAGAAGAGATATAATTCTCATAATCTTTTCCCCTTCGCAGAAAATACATGAGAAGAGGCAAGATGTAGGATCAGAATATCGCCACATCAATACTCTTGCGAGACTTTAACAACATTTATGCGAGTTCTTCAACAACACACTGCGAGTGTCGCAGAAGGACTCAAAGAATGACATAACGGATGATGTAAATTGAAACACAAGAAGAGCATCACGATCCTGCGAAGATTATAGAATCTGCGAGAATAAGCATTATAACTGTTGCGAGAATATCGCGAGTCAGATCCGAAATAAAAGGACAGCCTAGCTGTCATCCACTATGTAACTTCCCTATATAAATAGAACTAATAGATTCAGAAGAGAGAGATAAATTTGAGAGTGTTGAGGAGAGAGAAAGTTTAAGAGAGCGGTTTTATTTTTGATTTCTTCAATTTCTTGTAATATTTCTGAGAATTAATCAATAAAAGTGTTGTTTTTAATCTTCAAATATGTGTTGATTATTATGAATTCTGGTGAGGGGTGTAGTGTAGGAATTCCTGCAACTACAAACTTCTAAGAAGCTTGCAAATGATTTCCAAGTTTTGCTTGCTGAAGAATTTAAAATGAGCAATGTTGGTGAATTAAAGTTCTTCTTAGGATTACAAATTCAACAACATAAGGATGAAATTTACTTATCCCAAGAAAATATACAAGGGATCTTGTGACAAGATTCGGCCTGTATAAGTGTTCTCCAAAATTGACACCTATGCCCACTACTGGTAAACTGCATAGAGATGAGAAAGGAGTAAAAGTAGATCAAAAATTATATCGATCTATTATTGGAAGCCTTTTATATCTTACAGCTACTAGACCTGATATTTCTTTTAGCGTTGGTTGTTGTGCTAGATTTCAGGCTGATCCTAAGGAATCTCATCTCGTAGCTGCAAAGAGGATCATACGATACATCAATCACACTTTCGGGTATGGTCTATCCTACACCTTTGATACTAATACTGACCTTTCTACTTATTGTGATGTTGATTGGGCAGGATGTGTAGAAGACAGAAAAAGTACACCAGGAGGTTTCTACTATGTAGGACTGAATCTTGTGGCTTGTGATTTAAAGTTTTTTATGAGTTTTCGCAGTAGTAATTAAGATTCGTTCTCTCGGAAGTTGTTAAGATTAAATTAAAAGGTTTAAATAAAATAATAAATAGAAGAGAGTCACTGGGTCTTAGATTCCACCAAATTCACAACACGAAGTTAAATTATTAATTCTCAACAATTATCGCTCAGTGAATAAAATATCAACTCTGGTTTTGCCAAAGTAGATCCTCAAAACATTAAATGTATCCCCTAAGCATAGATTATCTTAATTCAAAGCATAACCTATCTAATTGAATCACAACTAATTTTATCGAATCATAAATCAATTCAAAATAAGTGCAAAAGTCAAATAGAAAATAGAATAAATTCACCCATGTGCGAAAATAGGCTTCCTCCATCGACCCAGTGTAGGGGTTTAGCTACTCATATTGTAGACACACTCAAAATATTTTTTTATAGCTCAAATGGTGCTTACAATGAAGAAAAGAATAGAAAACAATATAAACCGGGAATTTGCAACGGTTAATGGCCGCTACAAATAGACCGTTACAGCTTAAGCTTTTGTTACAGAGAACTATATTTAGAAACTGTCGCAGAAAAACTGTCATTCATGAAATGAACATCAATAATTCTAAAATGACAGTCCTACTGAGTCGACTGTGTTCTTCGTCTTCAACCTCTTTGCAGCAGCAGAGAAGTTTCTGCAACTTCTCCTCTTGAGCTCTGTATCCTCCCCAACTCTCGATGTCCTCCTATGAGTCCCGTAAACCCTTTATATAGCCAACAAGATCAAGAATAATTCTCCATAATCCTGAGAATAATCTGGTATTACTCTCTTTTATTTCTTCCCTGCAGTCACGGAATATTTTCCTTTATTCTCTCCTTCACGCATCTGTGTAGATGTCTATTGATTACTAATCGAATATACAGCTAAGAAATCTTCCCTAAACAACACGTACTTCCCAGAATCCTCTTTCCTTCCTTGCAGAACTACGGGATTTTTTTCTTCCTAATTTATCTTCCCACGATCTCTGTAGCTGTCAGTCTCTCTAAAACACGTGAAAATCACACCTCATATTGAGCTGAACTCTCTCCAGCCTCAATCGAACACCAAATATATCTCAGCAGATTCCCAAAAATAACTCGCACCTCTGTTTTCTTGTGTTTGCACGTTCAATTCCTTTTTGTCGAAACAAACCTCATTACCAACCCTGGTTAGGTGTAACATAGTGAATACAACAAATTTTGGCGATTGAATCTCCTTATACAACTTCCAAAACCAAAACAGCAGTCTTGGGTTTTCAAAAAAATAAATCCTGCCAAAATTGTTCTTCACGAAGAAGAAGCTGGTTTCCCCTTAACCGGTGATGGTGTGTAATTAGCAGTTGGAGTCCTAGGTGCCCCTTATCAGCAGAGGTGCCCCTTATCCGAAAAGGGGGTCTGTTTAGCAAATCTCCTCAGGGGGTGTCTTTAACAGTTTTTCGAGCTGATTCTTCTAAAAACGTTTATTTGCCAAAAACACCTACAAACAAGATTATTAATGATAAAATTGAGACCTAGCTAATATAAATATGGGTATAAAATGGTGCACTTACGTGCTTATCAACACCCCCGCACTTATATTTTCCTAGTCCCGAGCAAAACAAGAAAATTGACCCGCTACACAACTGGTCATAAATTAAGAAACTTAGACCCGCTACACAGCTGGTCATGACAATTGCCAGAAACACAAAACACATAATATTTTTTTTAGAGACCCGCTACACAGCTGGTCTTAACATGCAAAAAAATAAAAGACCCGCTCCACAGTTGGTCATAACCCTAACAATCATAATATTTTTTTTTCCTCTTTTTTTTCTCTTTTTATTTTAGAGAGACCCGCTCCAATGCTGGTCATGACATGCAAGAAAAGAAAAGACCCGCTACACAGCTGGTCATAACCCTAACAATCATAATAAATTTTTTTTATTTTTTTATTTTTTTTAAGACCCGCTACACAGCTGGTCATCATAATTTATTTATTTATTTTTATTTTTTTAGAGACCCGCTCCACAGCTGGTCATGATAAGCAAGAAAATTCCTAAAATAGATAAATAAAACGTTAACCACTCCGCCACACTTAAATATTACATTGTCCTCAATGTAATTGAGTCATCCAACGTAAAAATTAAGATGGGAAATAAAAAAAATAAAAAAATAAAAAAAATAAACAAATAATTATACCTACTGGAATGTACATAAAAGATCCCCGTAAACTAATAACCTGAAAACTTGGGGATTGACCCAAAATACAATATTTACAAATGACAGCTTCACAATTATTTTATGGAAAAAATTGGACACTGAAACTGTCAGAAAACAAAATTTACCCCTAAACCAGGTTTTTAATGCACATGGAAGTGCGTAAAGAACAAAGTATGAGGATTCTATTGAGACTGGGGAAATATCAATTGATTCATGCACGATATCAGGAATAGGCAAGTCTTCCGGGTACTTAGATGCAAAGTAATCCAACAACACTTTAGAAGCACACAATTCTAACCCTAAATTTGGCACCTTTTGGAAGTCTAGGGGTCTAGAAACAACCGCTAAGTCGGGTGAATGATCTTGTGAGGTAGATTCATCTATGGAATTAGGCGAATCCTCCACAAGGTCATATATATGTTCAGTCTAGGACAAAGAGTCACTACATGATTCATCATCATCATCAACATATAATCTTTGGTATTCTAGAATTCTCAATCTTTGTTCCAAACTAGGTGGTCTGTGTTTGTAACACTTCTCATATATCTTTAACGAAGATTCTTCACTTACCTCATGTGGAGCAGAAACTTCATACCATTGCCTACGCTTATAATCAGCAAGCGTCATCTCAGATGAGGTTTCTTGATAATTTGACTTTCTACGCATATATTCCGCCAGCGTCATTGTAGGTGACGTCTCCTCAGAAGAAGTCATCATCCTGAAAAGAAATAGAAAAAGAAACGCATAAAAAGGGAGAAAAAAATCTAAAATAAAATGAAAATACTGTACAAAATAAAAATAAACCTAAAAATAAATCTAAAAACAAATCCGCGTCGCAACGTCGCTAAAATGATTTATAGTTTTTATGAGTTTTTGCAGTAGTAATTAAGATTCGTTCTCTCGGAAGTTTTTAAGATTAAATTAAAAGGTTTAAATAAAATAATAAATAGAAGAGAGTCAATGGGTCTTAGATTCCACCAAATTCACTACACGAAGTTAAATTATTCATTCTCAACAATAATCGTTCAGTGAATAAAACATCGACTCTGGTTTTTCCAAAGTAGATCCTCAAAACATTAACTGTATCCCCTAAGCATAGATTATCTTAATTCAAAGCATAACCTATCTAATTGAATCACAACTAATTTTATCGAATCATAAATCAATTCAAAATAAGTGCAAAAGTCAAATAGAAAATAGAATAAATTCACCCATGTGCGAAAATCGGCTTCCTCCATCGACCCAGTGTAGGGGTTTAACTACTCATATTGTAGACACACTCAAAATATTTTTTTATAGCTCAAATGGTGCTTACAATGAAGAAAAGAAGAGAAAACAATATAAACCGGAAATTTGCAACGGTTAATGGCCGCTACAAACAGACCGTTACAACTTAAGCTTTTGTTACAGAGAACTATATTTCGAAACTGTCGCAGAAAAACTGTCATTCATGAAATGAACAGCAACAGTTCTAAAACGACATTCCTACTGAGTCGACTGTGTTCTTCGTCTTCAACCTCAGCAGAGAAGTTTCTGCAACTTCTCCTCTTGAGCTCTGTAGCCTCCCCAACTCTCGATGTCCTCCTATGAGTCCCGTAAACCCTTTATATATCCAACAAGATCAAGAATAATTCTCCATAATCCCGAGAATAATCTGGTATTACTCTATTTTATTTCTTCCTTGCAGTCACGGAATACTTTCCTTTATTCTCTCCTTCACGCATCTGTGTAGCTGTCTATTGATTACCAATCGAATATTCAGCTAAGAAATCTTCCCTAAACAACACGTACTTCCCGGAATCTTCTTTCATTCCTTGCAGAACTACGAGATTTTCTTCTTCCTAATTTATCTTCCCACGATCTCTGTAGCTGCCAGTCTCTCTAAAACACATGAAAATCACACCTCATATTGAGCTGAACTCTCTCCAGCCTCAATCGAATACCAAATATATCTCAACAGAATCCTAAAAATAACTCGCACCTCTGTTTTCTTGTGTTTGCACGTTCAATTCCTTTTTTGTCGAAACAAACCTCATTACCAACCCTGGTTAGGTGTAACAGGGTGAATACAACAAATTTTGGCGATTGAATCTCCCTATACAACTTCCAAAACCAAAACAGCAGTCTTGGGTTTTCAAAAAAATAATTCCCGCCAAAATTGTTCTTCACGAAGAAGAAGCTGGTTTCCCCTTAACCGGTGATGGGGTGTAATTAGCAGTTGGAGTCCTAGGTGCCCTCTATCAGCTGAGGTGCCCTTTATCCAAAAACGGGCTCCGTTTAGCAAATCTCCTCAGGGGGTGTCTTTAACAGTTTTTCGAGCTGATTCTTCTAAAAACGTTTATTTGCCAAAAACACCTACAAACAAGATTATTAATGATAAAATTGAGACCTAGCTAATATAAATATGGGTATAAAATGGTGCGCTTACGTGCTTATCAGCTTGGCATAGCAAAAAACAAAATTCACAATCCCTGTCTACATGCGAAGTAGAGTACATTGCTGCTAGATCATGTTGTACTCAACTTCTATGTAAAACAAATGATGGCTGACTATGGAGTTGATACTGGAATAATGAATATCTTTTGTGATATCTCTATTGCGATTCGAATCACTGAGAATCCCGTTGAGCACTCAAGAACAAAGCACATTGATATAAGGAACCATTTTATTCGAGATCTTTATGAGAATGGTATCATAAATATGGAATTTGTGCCTTCCGAACAACAATTGGCTGACATTCTCACCAAACCATTAGACACTGCTACATTTTAACACTTACGACAGTTTATTGGTGTTGTTTTGGTTCATTAATTATTTCCATGACTCTTTCCCCTGTGCTTATCTCGATATTTTAGGAAATTGAGTTGGAGCTCCAGTATGTGTTTACTTCAAGTTTGCGTTTGTTTACATAGGTTGATTTTCTGTCAAGTTGTTTAGTGTGTTGTGTCCAAAGAAATCCTTCTTTTCTTTTGAAATTAAGGTCGCTCTTGTTGTTCTTTCGGGAATGACATATTATGGGGGAGAGTTCTTAATTGAACTTGTGCTTAATTGCCAAATCTTTGTGGGGAGTGCGACTGTGGAATATTATAGGGGTTATCTTGTATCTTTGTAGACTCCTTGATGAATGCATTTAGCTTTGGCTTTATGATTGCATCTAAATAAGATGATATACGCTTACTTTTAGTCATGAAATGTCTCGTTTGGAAATTTCATTATGATCCCGTTCTTGTACCTTTGCCAATTTTATTGACAAAAGGGGGAGAATTAATATGTAGTTCACACTACAAATACATATGGTTTTCAGATCATTATGTAAGGGGGAGTGGTTTCCATGTGAGATGGAGTATTGACTAAGGGGGAGTAACATATCACCATAGTATTGTTGTTAAAGTTGTGATGCAATTGGACTTTGACGTTGTGTAATGATACTATGACACTGTATAACAATGATTGAGAACTCTTGTTTTCTCGTTGTTATAGCTACGGATTTTTAACAACGATGATGCTAAACTTACAACCTTTGGGATCATTGGAGTACTTGGAAGTGACGAAGATTTCGAGTAATGTTAAAGATTAGTCATGTGCAATAGGAGCTGCAAAAGTTTATTTATATATTTTTTGTATTCTATATGTATTAATAGTTTTGTCACTAAAATTGATAAAGGGGGAGATTGTTAGAGCATTGATCGATCGAATTCGCATGCGTTGCTATCTCAAGCATGTTTGTCAATATTAGTGATCAAAGCTATAAGTCTTGATTTCTAGTCTACTATAGCTAAGGTATCGGACTAGGATAGAAAGTGTAGTTGAGCTCAAGAACTCCATGGCAATCATCATACAAGACGAATGACTACTCAAGGAACTGGTGGATATTCATCGACTAAAAGGTATGTGGATACTTGAACTTATCTATCACTCAAAAGTCTATTTATCTCCTATCTTGAGAGAAAAGTCATTTTGCTATATAGACTTAGATTATACATATTTGGTATTTCGAGCCGAGTATATCTCTCCTATCTATTTCTCGAAATATGTGTTGGTAAAGCTTTAGCTTTAGCCAATTTCATATTTACCTAGTGACGAGAGTCATGTTAAGTTCCAATCACTTTGAAAATTGCTCTGAAGAAAAATGGTTTTTGAATGACAACTATATAACGTCCTCTGAGAATGTTTCAATGATTGAAATGAGAGTTTAGATTATATAACCATTGGTGGATATAATCATTGTTGTGGAAACTCATATATGTAAGTCCTTATTGCTTGAACCAAAGTTTGCGAACTTTGTTGATCAAGTGAAACCGGAGAAGTGCGTCAGCTAAGCACATGAACTCAGTTCGCAAACTGGCGGAAGTTCTCGACCCAAGAATTTCTGTTGGAGTTTGTGAACTCCATCCGGGAACTTAAGTCCGCAAACTTGAGTAGGTTATGTCTAAAAAAGTTTTTTGTGAACTTATCTTTATAAACTAAGGAATGTTATTGCAAACCGTGGCTATATAGTTCAGGAACTGATTAGAGTGAGTCAAATCATTTTTGCTTCAATTGTGTCTTGTGAAGTACATGAGATTTCCTTGCAATTGAACAACTCTCTAACTAGTTCATTTGAGTCATTTGAACTAGTTATGGTGAAGAAGAATATGGTTGATATGAAAGTTATCATATGGCTAACCATTTGGTTAACTATTGTTGAACCAACTAATGTACAAGTTTGGGTACGGTTACACAAGCCTACAAACGTGCATTTCATGTGTGTATAACAAGCTATGTTGTCGATCTAACGGTTGATAAATATTATCTTAAATCTAATCTGGTTTTCATCTAACGGTGAATATTGAATGCTTTGTTACCAAGCTAACATTGATTGCAAACCCTGATTTGAAAGACTATATAAGGGAGAACTCTAGCAACTGGGAAACCTAATCCCCACACATTCTGTATGATACTAGTGGTGCTAAACTAGAGTCGATTATCCTTTAACCTTTGGTTTCTTATTCTAAACCAGGTTAACGACTTAAAGACTTCATTGGGATTTTGAAGCCAGACCGATACTACTTTTCTTGTAGTTGTGTGATCTGATCTTGCTATTTCTACCGTACGAGTACAATTGTAATAATTGGTTTGAGATTTCTATCTCCGATAGGCAAGATAAAAAGTAGTCACAAACATCTTCGTGTCATCGTTTGTGATTCCACAATATCTTTTTTCGTTGCGTCAATTAAGATTATTGTGAGGTGATTGATAATACTGAGCTGTTCTTCGGGAATATAAGTTTGGTTTATCAATTGGTATTCACCTTGATTTATCAAAAAACAGAACAAAACTCATAGGTATATTCGTGGGAGACGGATTTATCTATTACCATAGACTTTTCTGTGTGATACAGATTTGTTTATTAAAGTCTTCGACTTTGGGTCGTAGCAACTCTTAGTTGTGGGTGAGATCATCTAAGGGAATCAAGTGCATAGTATCCTGCTGGGATTAGAGACATAATGAGCATAATTGTACCTTGGATCAGTGTGAGATTGGTTGGGGTTCAACTACAGTCCAGACCAAAATTAGTTTAGAATAGGCTAGTGTCTGTAGTGGCTTAATACAATGTATGTTTAATCTGGACTAGGTCCCGGGGTTTTTTTTACATTTGCGGTTTCCTCGTTAAAAAAATTCTGGTGTCTGTGTTATTTCTTTTCCGCATTATATTTTGTTATATAATTGAAATTATATAGGTTGTGCGTTGATCAATCAATTAGAATATCCGACCTTTTGGTTGTTGATTTAAATTGATTGACACTTGGATATTGGTCTTTGGTACCATCCAAGTTATCTCTTTTGTATTTAATCGAGCTTCGCAGTCTGCTTGAGTAAGATTTAAATCGAGAGATAGAGATATAAACTCTTTGATATACTTTTATATTGATTGAGTCTAACTGTCTAGTTGATTCTCTAGAGAAGTATATTGGAGTTTGTCCATATAGATTACCAAGTGAATATTGGGTGTGGTTGTTAGACCCCCGCTTTTTCAAGTGGAAGTTGCATTACGTGGAGTGAAAGAAAATATACTCTGTTAGATATGGGGATATCGAGTTAGGAAAAGGATTTGTTAATAAAATAGAAGACGTGTAAGAAGGTCCATATGAATCTCGACAAAACAGGGAAGTTACGACTTTAATGGAAGTTACGTGGTATTGTAGGAAAGATCTTTATTATGTAATAAAGATAGGTTTGAAGGAAAGAGATAGCTCGAGTAACGTCGTAAAGGAGAAGAACATGGAAAGTCCGAGACTTGGGAGAAAATAAAACCGAGATTTGCTCGAGTCTTAGGGGTTGCTGTTGATATAAAAGGAGTTGTGGGAGGTCGCACAAGAGGCTATGAGAGTTTTTGGGACCTAAAGAAGTATAACAGAGCATAAAAAATTAAGTTGCAGAGACACAGGAGAGAGGAAGAAGAAGAACACAGAACAGCAGATGAAGACAATCCTTTATTCCGTGACCTTTGCTTTCAAATTCATTTCACTTAGTCACAACTTCTGTAACATTTATTCAGAGTTTGCAATAGTTCTGTTAAGGTTTCTCTGTAATAGTAATTCTGTAACAATTATATATGTTACAAAACACACTGCTTTATACCTTTTCTTCAATACAAACACCTTTTGAGCTATGAATTATCTTTTTGAGCGTGTTGAATCATGAGGAGTTAATCCCCAACACTAGGATGACAGAGGAAGTCATGTTTCACAATGTTTGGTGATTATAATTGATTCATAAGACTTTTTGCATTGATTTTTAATCGGTTTATGATTTTCATTGATTAATTTTGATTTTGTTTGATAGCGTATGCTTAGTTTAAGAATTCTAATGCTTTATAAAAATATACTTTTGGCAAAGAAATAGAGTCTAGAAAAGAGCTAAAATTGTTATGAATCATTGTAAGAACCAATTTATTGTGAAGTTTGGTGGAATCCTAAGTCCCAGTATCTCTCAACTTTGTTAAAATATTTTCTTTGTTTTTAGTATTTTTGTTTATTACATCTGAAATCAAATCTCTACAAGTCTGAGAATCGAACATCTTATGTACCACTTCTACAACACATCACTTGGTAACAAAGCATTCAATATTTACCGTTAGATGAAAACCTGATTAGATTCAAGCTAATATCTTTCAACCGTTAGATCGAACTTAGCTTGTCATACACAAATGAAGTGCTTGTTCATTTAGGTTTGTGTAACCGTACCTAAACGTGCACACCTAGTTGGTTCAACAGTAGTTAACCAATGGTTAGACATATGAGAACTTTCATATCAACCTTATTCATCTTCACCATAACTAGTTCAAGTGACTCAAATGAACTAGTTAGAGAGTTGTTCAATTGCTTATATCTCATAGAAGTATACAACACACAATCGAAGCAAAAACGATTTTGATTCACTCGAAACCATTCATGAACATTATATCCACGGTTTGCAATTATGCATTCCTTAATTTATAAATGTCTTAGTTCACGGATAAACCGTTTTAGAAAATAACCCACTTAAGTATGCATACGGGTACGCATACTTAACTACCCGTACTGAGCTTGTTTTCAGTTCACAAACTCCAGCAGAAATTCACAGGATGTGAACTTCTGACAGTATGCGGACTTAGATCCGGTTATCCTAAACAACAAAGTATGCAAACTTTGGTTCAAGGATTTTGGACTTACACAAGTATGAGTTCGCATACAATGTTTATATCCATTCAAGGTTATATATTCTAAATTCTTATTTCAATCATTGAAACATTCTTAGAGGATGTTATATATAGCGGTTATTCACACACTATTTTTCATCAAAGCGATTTTTAAGAGATTGAAACAATTAACATGACTTTCATCACGAGTATAGATGAACTTGGTGTAGATGGGGCAAAACGAGTTGCTAGTTTTTACGGAATTGAGGAGACAACTGTGCGGAAGACACTCCTTGAACCGAGCGAACTATTAAACCTCACAGATGCATTGCAAGAAGGTTTAGATGGTGTATTTTCAACAAAGGCTAAAATCATAAACCCATGATTATACGAACCTCTGATCCAGCAGTCAGACGTGAGTATTGAGACACGGATCTCTAATCGACTTCTCTGACTGAGAATACTTTCTCTCAGAGTACATGTATATATATAGTCTCACGGTTAGGCAACAACATATCTCATGAATACAGAACACTTCAGTAATTATTTCTATATAGTATCACAAGATGGACGGCTCCTAGACAGCTTGCTCTGCTAGTATAGAGCGAAAACGTCTTCAGGATATAAACAACGAGTTTACCCTAACTATATAAAGGATATGAAGCTCCATCAAGCTCATATCGGGATTATTAATGCACCTAGAAAGCTTGCTCTGCTAGTATAGATCCACATGTTAATTATTCCTAAATTCTTGGATTCATCCATTGAATTTCCGAAAATATTCAAATATTTTTGTAGTATTTCATTACTGCAAACCAGGGTTCTTCCCAGCAAAATTCCATAGGTTAGTAATAAATATTCAACATACGGGAATATGAGCTACCTCTAAGTAAGCCCCATCTTGAAAGGTGCAAGTGTACTAAACGACGATGCACTAACAATCACCGTACAAACAAGTATTTCAAAACATGACGAGACGATGAACCTATGCAAAATATGAAGGAAAATAATAAATAATTAAAAAATTGACCAAGGCGATGGGAGCATGAGCCTACTGACCGGTCAGACATGTTGTGGTCAATCCCGCACCAGTTTCATATTTTTATCATATTTTTTGTTATTTTCCTTGAGTTCATGAAAATCCCTTCACTTGAACAAATATATTTTGTTTCGAGGAAACTCCTCAGTTTCGTGGTGCTTCCCTCATACCAAGGAAATAATATAAAATTAAGGAAAATATCATGGGGTCGTGATTATTGGCCAACCGGCCATGCCTTGATACTGGCCGGCCCCACACCTCATGGTTCCTCATCATGTTATTATTATTTCCCCAATCCCATGAAATTCCTTGATTTGATGATATTTCCTTCAAATCATGAAATAATACATAAAATTAGGGAAAAACTCACGGGACCGGGCCCTAGCCGGCCAACCATGCCCAAGCCGGTCCCACACGTCCCTTATATTATTATTATGTTTTTCTCATCTCATGGAAAACTCCTTGATTTCAACAAAACTCCTTGGTTTTATGATATTTCCCTAAAATCATGAAAACATAATAAAATTAGGAAAAATACCATGGGACCAGCCCCTTGAATTCTTCCTGAGTTTTACTCTCGGGCTGTTTTCACCTCCCGAACGAGCTTAAAACTTAAATATTCCCGAGCTAGGAGATAGGAAATTCTTTTCCGTACAGAATGGAGGGGAGGACCATCAAAATCCGAGTCTATATGAGAATTCTACATTGATTCTAGTAAAGGGCGCTAATTAGGGTTTCAACCAATCTGGGGATTGCTCAAACGACCAACAATTGGTCCCATGACCACCAAGAGCCGGTCCCAAGCTCTCTTGGTCGGTCCCTATCTCTCATATTTAGATTTTATCACCTAATACTGAACCCATCAGTAATTCAGTAAACGATGAAACCAACATTTAATCATCCTTTCATAAAATCAACTGGTCTTCAGGAGACCTTGATATTTGCTCACGTGAGCATCTAGGCGCTACATGGTCGACACATAATCCCATGTAGCCGGTCCCTCTTCACTCCATGGTTAATTTTCAATAAATCATCAATTGATCAAATTAGGGTTTTGAATCCATGGTTAATGATTCCAGATTCAAACGCTAATAATTTTACGTTGATCCCGTGATCAACATTTTATTTATCATACTCGGCTCAATTGCCAGTATTCTGATTTAATTTGGTCTTGCTGCCCATAATTCATCAAACGAGCAATATTTTCTCAGATGAGCAATACTTGCTCAAACCAAAGAATATTGGTACAACTATCAATATTCAACAATTCATCAAATGAGCAATATTTGCTCACGTTAACTTATTCACACATCATATATCTGTCTCAACAGACATGTTCAATTCATGAGTCTCAGAACATTTCCAAACCAAGTTCGACTCAACAATACAAGGACTCATTGTCCCGTGAAGTCATGAAGTTAGCAACTGACTAACTAAATACACGTCTGCCTCGCAGACTCCACAAACACATGAGACATCAATCGTGTTACATGGGGGGATATTAACTAGGGTTTTGGTATGGAGGTCTACGGCACGTGTGTTCATACACACGATGGAATGTGAGAAAGTCATGCAATCAGTTGAAGGAGTTAACTAAGTAGTGGATGAAAAATCAACCAAGTCTCTGTACGATGATCAACTGGTTTCAAAGACGATTTCCATTTCCCCACTCTTTGATTCCATCAACTGTCACACTTCATGGGATCATGGTGTCTATAATTCCAGCAATATAAATAAGTTTATGAATCATGATTGAATAACAACAACGATTTCACATCTCACAGACAATACGAGATCAACAACTCATCAATTGAGAAATTACTCTCAACTGAACAATTTCAATCATTCAGAACTTATCATTTTCAGAATTCACAACACACCTACAATCTTCGATTACCATTGATTCCACACATTTCTAAGCTTCCCTCCTACATATCGACCCATCCTCTCTTGTGACCGAATTTACTCTGGAACAACCATTTCTTGGTTTAGGCCGGAGTACTACAAATTGATCTCTCGAATTCAAAGCACTCCCTTCTTGCAGGCATCTATGTGAGGTTGAACATTTTGCTCGGTTCAAGGAGTCTCCTCCATAAGGTCGTCTCCTCAATTCCATAAAAACCGGCAAATCGTTTTGCCCACAGTGGGAGATTATTATCTCAGTTGCAACTCACAATTTCATCAAAGATGGTCGATTATGGGGAGGTATCAGAAATATCCAATCTCAATTTATTATCTCCCAGTACTGGAGAATTTCTTCCAATCACTACTAGACTTGGCTGGCCTGGTCAAGCTCCCGCAGAGGCTATGAACACTCAAAGCTCAAATACCATTGCTGATATGATGAAAATCCTAAATTATGTAGTAACAAATCAAGCAGAAATTATCAATATACATAATGAGATTTTCTCCCTTTTGAAAGTTCTTACAGATCAGTTATCAGGGGAACCAACATATGATCGCTCTAAAAAGAATGTTGCTGGCAATCCTTCCTATGTTACCACTGGTGCTGATTTCTCTTCTAAGATCCATACCTCCACCAGCGACGACGAAGAAAAAGTCCATACCCATGCTAAGCACAAAAGTCTCCACCAATCTAGCTTGGACGTTCGTGAAAGCTCGGAACAATTCTCACGAATTCATAAAGAAGACCCGTCCATTTTGGCATGCTTCAATCAAAACTCTTACGATGAAAGGATGATGTCATTTTATAAATCCCTTTTGGAGGATTTACATTCTTGAATCGTAGATGAAGCAATTGACCGATCAGCTTCTGCTCTATTCAGCAAATCCGAGCCATTCCAGAATAAAGAAGTTTGCAAGGGTATAAAGAAAAACAGGTATTCTTCCGATCCGAAACTCAACCTCTATCCTTCCATGAACGTTTATGCTGAAGGAAGTAAAAGGAAAACCGAGGCACATAAACACAGGTATGATTCTTCAGTATCCTAGGCTCTTCTACAAAGGAAGGATAATCAAACCCGAAATGCACAAATGTCGACTCAGCGTCAGCAAAATGACCAGACAGACCCAGATTTCCCTCTTCCCATTGAAAAAGTGATCGAGTTGCTAGAAATCTGGATCCAAGATGGTGCAATAAAACTTCCATACATTAGGAAAAATCCTACTGAAGAAGAAATGGAGAATCCTCTTTATTGTTGCTTTCATAGGTTCGTCAATCATCCAACAAGCGACTGCAAGGTTTTGAAACGCATCTTCAAGGAAAGGTTTAAATCAGGAGAACTTAACTTGGGGACTGAATGGGTGCACGGGGACCCTCTTTCATTCAGGACTTTCTCTCTCTGAACAACCATTCAAATAAGAAGTTCAATCGTTGATCGAGCATATATGTGAAATTGCTTTATCTGTGTAAGGCACAAATAAAATACATGTTCACAACATTGAATCACATCATGTCAGGGAGAAGACTTTCCATTTCCGAAAATACTACCTGAACCTTCAGCCACATACAAGGAGATGCACGACCGTGGACTGCTTACCAAAGTCAATCTCAAAGGAAACAAATTTGGAAGAATGTTAATCCGCCATCAACATAATTCCACTGAAGACTCTTAGAGCCACATGAATCACTCGAAAAGAAGCTATTTATGTTCTATCTCAATCGAGAATCATGAAGGAATGCTCAGATATTCTTATGGATACATTTCTCTCAAGATGAAAATAGGCTCAACCTAGACAACAACCAAGTTTTCATAGTCAAGGAAGATCCGGGATATGACATGATCCTCGGATGAACATGGAGCCATTCTAAAAATATGGATACTTCCTTCGTTTTCACATCTCTCCAACGAAGAAGATTCGATCCAGGGGATTTGGCGAGCGCTCCGTCGTCATGGCACTGGGAGGAATTTCTGATGAGGTTGAAACAAGAACCTGAAGAAGGTGCATTGACATTTCTCAAAACTGAACTCAGGCAAGTCTCATTCCTCCTATATCCATATAATATATTATCCTACATGCTCTCCTAGCATGGGGACTCAATTTTTCTAACAACTTAGCCACTGCAAGACGTCATGAATGGATATCTTCACCACAACAATATTTTACCAAGTGGTCGCACCTCTTCGAATTGAGCATCTCACTGGAATGTTCATTTTAGAGACGATATGCAATCATGACAAGAAATGTATTGGATGTACTCCTGTTCTGCATTCAGGAATGTCCACCGCCGAATTATGGAAAAGTACTGACGCCTGTACGAGCATGAAATCTCACGCGTTGGAAGACTAATGAAGGAAAAGTCGAATAGAAAATATTCAAGGCCAAGACGATCATGCCTAAGAAGTTCTCTTAAGGGATCTGATGCTTTGACCCTAAGTTTGAAGCAGGGTTTTCTTAATTTATTTGTGTTTTGATCAATCCCTCCAAAGCATATGCAATACTTACATTCAGTAATTGAATCTCTTTCAGCAATCAATATCAGTTTATTTAAATAAAAATCTTTATTAAACCAAAAGAAAATCCCTACAACTGTCAATCGCCTACTTTGCCAAGGCCAACTGAAAATCAAAACCTCTCATTTATGAGTGTTATATTCTTCAGAAGCCTTCAGATTGTACTCCCAATCAAAGAGTACACCTTCTATAATGACGCCTCTAGCTTCAACACAAATATCTCGAAAATGACACACTAATTCACCATCAATACGATCAAAGTAAAACTGAACTACAATCGCTGAGTCTTCACTGCCTTCATGACAAGACTTCTGAAGCAGATGCAACATCATTCATCCATCGATGGCACGAATTCCTTCAACATGCACTGGGGACTTGATCTTATTGGATGAGATTCAAGACATAGAAAGTCATTGCAACCTGATGCGATTCCATGAAAACTTTATCAACGAAATCTCTCTACATTACAAGCCCTTACACGACTAAGGAACTTCTCTCTTCACCGATTACGTCCAGAATGCAAACTTCTGATGCTATTTACCGCAACAACGTCGACTCACTGACTCTATGGTAAAGTCACGTTGTTCAGGAGAATTCATGCTGAACTCCAAAAAAATGTCGTCTCATAGATGCTCAACCCACCAACTAGTTCGTAAATATGAAGGCTCACTGGATGGAGGAGCAAAGACTATGTCGACAAATAATGGTCCTAGCCTTTTCAGTCTCTGAAGCAACTCCGACCATAGTATCAACATTAACAAGGATATCTGGAGGAACTCCATCCATGGTATCAGCATCAACAAGAATGTCTGGAGAAAAATTCAACCGTGATCTCAGCATCAACGGTCTCAGGAGCAATATCTTCATGTCAGGGCTTCATCAACTAACCATTCTCTGAAGAGTTATACATGAAGCGGACTTCTCCAAGAACTAATGATTCGTATAAAAATGTATAGACCTGATAACATGCTCACATGAAAGTCTTCCCAAAGCTTGCACGACTAGTGGGCACAATCCAAAGTCTTCTATAAGATGTTCTCATCACCTCCACAAATGAGATACAACACACTTCAGGCTATGGGTTTATAAAAACGTACCAATGGGTAAGGAATGGGACAAAGCTTCCTCAACGAAGGATGTTCATCTATGTCTCTTCTACGACATACCAAAAGGGCGCATCAATCGGACATACGAGCTGAAAGATACGGCCTTTACCGTCAGGTCTATGAAATCTGAAAAATTTGTACAGGATTACAAATTACAAATGTGCACGCTTTTTTGGATAACCTATACAACTCCAAATTGAGTAATTCTTTTCTCATGTGATAACTCAGTCTCTTATCTTCAAAATTTGTGGCCAATCATCAAATTCCGACGTCGTATGAGGTTTCTACAGCTCCCAGAGTGTACAACATGCAAGCACCAATTCTTAGACGGGATTCATAACTTCCACAGTCGATCGATGTCCACCAGAATTTACACTACGTACTTCGTCAAGGTACCTCCAATTTCGACCACCCAGATCTTTACATCAATTTTTCTACCCGGGTCCCCCATCCAAGTCTTGCCAGAAGAAGAGAAAACAGAGAGGAGGGATATAACAAAATACTGGGGACTGACGGTCCACTGATCATGACGATCAGTTTCATAGTCCAAGACCCGTGGCACCAGACTCTCATGTTCTAATCATTCATCATAAAAGGAATATTACCACGGGGACATGAAACCATGGTCATTACATCATCCCCTCTTGAGAGCAACATCAGCTATGGTCCCGTGACCACGGTTTCAAAAGTAATGCTTCTACTACTGACAGAAGATGGCACTGCAAGCACCACCATGATCATGTATAAATCAAGGGTTCCTGACATCAAATGAATCAATGACATCAAAATCCTTCACCAACCGTTCGAGACACGAGCAAATGGTCTGAAGACACAACGGGGGCATTTTACAACAAGTTCATCTGAGACGATTTTTCATTATCATGCACAAAGAGGCGATCTGGGAGAAATTGGTTAAGAATATAGGGATGGATGAGATACCATTATCTTCGTATGGATGTCTTCTACAACATATCCAAAATTCATAGCAATTGGAGAAATGAGCAAAGAGTTGTGTCCAAAATATTGGACCACATGTCAGCTAAATTTTTTCTGAAGGTCTCCTGGAAGTTTATTGTTTCATCGATTTTGACCCCTAAACGTTTTCAAAACTTAAAAGTCTTCTTTAGTAAAACTTGGAAATTTCCTGGGCATAAGGATACATGGGCAGACGGCGAAAATCTGACTTCAGACGAATACAACGTTTATATTAAAGGCTGAAGTCTGAAATTTTCTGGTGACGTATTTCGACGGAATTACTCGTATACTCACATGGATTCTCATTCATTCATTCACAAATAAACAACTTCATACTTCTATGAAGATATTACAGGATATATACTTACTAAGGAGTCTCTAAATCATTTGAAGGTTCGAAAATGCTGGAATCTCCATTGATAACGCCGCTATCTCCATTTGGTTAGGGATTTCAGGAATTCTCCATATTCTCATGCCCCAAAGAAGAGTGCGCTTCATCAACATGATGCTTATCTACAATTATTTCTTCATGGACTCATCGACAATAATTATTATTATTTCATTCAAGGAAATTCCACGATCGCTTGCACGAAAGAGATGCTTACATCGACTTCTTCATCAGTGTTGGATTTTTTGCCCGGGAACAAGTTGAAGGATGGAGAAAAAGTCTAAAAGAAGTAGAAAACCTTGGTATCGTGATCCTAATTGCACGGGAAGGGAAAAGTCATGACACAAGGAGCGCTAACAACTCATCAAAGAAACGTCTCCCGTAGTACTTTGCTAACTTCCTGTAGTCCTTGGATTCTCCGCTCCCGTAGACTTTCTTCCATTTTTGTGGGATCTACATTTATCCGGGATTTCACTATACGATCATCCTGTGGTAAATCTAATGAAACAAGCAGAAGTACAACTCATATGAAGGATCTCTCACCATCCCTCAAAGGTCCCAGGAGTATTATTTCTTAAAGTTTCATCCGTAGAGATGTCATCTCTGGAAACACCATCTTTGGAAGTATCATCCTTGGAGTCAGTCATTCTTGCAAAGTGGATATTTCAGCACATCGTTCATACAAAGCGCATGATTCGACAAAACAATGAATCATGGAATTAGGATACTCACATCAGCGTCTACCAAAATGGTAACTCTCAACTCTTACCTATTTACAATTTCACTAGATGTAGTGATTATAACGTCAGAATTTCGAAAAACTTGCTGGTTCCTTCAAACCTGCAAAGACGAGCAAAACTCATTATTCAAAATCATGACTTGATTTTCATCAAATCGTGAACAACCCACGTGAATTTTAACATCCACTGGTTTTTCAAAAATTGGACAGACGTCCATCTTACAATTGTGAAAACTCACATACATACATTATTTCACCATGTATAATTGTCTACTTTCAACAGTTGTTCAAAATCAAAACATTTATTTTACAAAATACATATATTTAACGTGAAACTCACGTAAATTTAAAAATATCTATATATTTTGCTCCCTCGCATGAGCATCTGCCTTTGAAGCGAGATTAAATTTTCAAAATTTTGTGAACGCTCACATATCGAAAATCAAAAAAATTCATGAAAGGTCGTAGACAAAATTTTTGACAGACGCACTTCTTTTCAAAAAAAAACTTTTCTCTCGTACGAGTATTCACCTTTGGAACGAGAGTTTATTCCATTTTGTGAAATCTCACAAAGATAAAAAATTTGTTTTCGTGAAAGCTCATAGACAAAATTTTATATCATTAGACTCGGGTCTATTTTGTTTATTCCTTAAACTAACGAACAAACGAGCGTCTATTCCTAAAATAAGGATTTATTTTTTGGGCTCGGCACGCGAATCCTAAAACGACCAAGGTCCCGTCGTCCAAACCAGCGGTTCAATACCAATTTATGCTCACCAAACGACGCTTTATCATGCCACTGAGATCTTCATTCAAGTCATGGTTTGCTCATACTATTGAAATATGGTAACGTCTTAACTTACGACTAAGTTCAATTACTTATATTTTTTATGACCGGAAAATCACCATTCAATGCTGACTGAGGAACACGGCTTTCCTCACTAAGCAGGGGACTTAATGTAGATGGTGGATTTTCGACAAAGGCTAAAATCCTAAACCCATTATTATACGAACCTCTGATCCAGCAGTCAGGCGTGAATATTGAGACACGGATCTCTCATCGAATTATCTGATTGAGAATACTTTCTCTCAGAGTACATGTAGATACGTAGTCTCACGGTTAGGAAAAAACATATCTCATGAATACTGAACACTTCAGTAATTATTTCTATATAGTATCACAAGATGGACGGCTCCTAGATAGCTTGCTCTGCTAGTATAGAGTGATAACGTCTTCAAGATACAAACAACGATTTTACCCTGACTATATAAAGGATATGAAGTTCCAGAAAGCTCATATCGGGATAATTAATGCTCCTACATAGCTTGCTCTCGAATTCAAAGCACTTCCTTCTTGCAGTGTATCTGTGTGATATTGAATATTTCGCTCGGTTCAAGGAGTCACCTACGCACGTTCATCTCCTCAATTCCATAAAGCCCAGCAAATCGTTTTACCCCATCTACTGAAGGGAGTGCTTTGAATTCGAGAGATCAATCTCTAGTACTCTGGCCTAAACCAAGACAATGGCCGTTCCAGAGTAAATTCGATCACAAGAGAGGATGGGTCGATCTATAGGAGGGAAGCTGAGAAATGTGCGAAGATCAATGTTAATCGAAGATCGTAGGTGTATTGTGTATTCTGAATGATTGAATTTTACTCTGTTGAGAGTAATTGCTCAGACATTGAGTTGTTGATCTCATGTTGTCTGTTTGACATGAGATTGTATTCCTTTAAATCGTGATTCAGAGACTTATTTGTATCGCTAGAATTGTAAACACCATGATCCCATGAAGTGTGACAGTTAATGGAATCAAAGAGTGGAGAAGTGGAAATTGTGTTAAAACCAGTTGCTCAACGTGCGAAGACTTGGTTGATTTTCCATCTACTACTTTGTTAACTCCTCCAACTGATTGCACGACTTGCTCACATTCTCATCGTGTGTATGAACACACTTTCCATAGACCACCAGACCAAAACCCTAGTTAATATCCCCCATGTGACACGATTGATGTCTCATGATCGTAGCGTCTGCAAGGCAGACGTGTATTTAGTTAGTCAGTTGCTGACTTCATGGGACGATGAGTCCTTGTATTGTTGAGTCTAAAATGATTTTAAAATATTATGAGACTCACGAATCTAGACATAGGTATAATATATGAATAACATAGTTAACATGAGCATATATTGCTCATTCGATGATTTGCTGAATATTGATAGTTGAACCAATATTCCTTGGTTTGAGAAAATATTGCTCATCTGAGCAAATGTTGCTCGTTTGATGAATTATGAGTGGCATGTCCAAATAAAATATGAACTAAGTATAATTAATAAAATGTTGACCATGAGATCATCGTAATATTATTAGTGTTTAAATCTGGAATTATGAACCTTGGACTCAAAACCCTAATTCGATCAATTGATGGTTTATTGAAAATTAACCACGGAGTGAAGGAGGGACCGGATACATGGGATTATGGGTCGACCATGTAGATCCCAGATGCTCACGTGAGCACAAATATACCAAAGTCTCTTGAAGACCAGTTGGTGAAAGGATGATTAAATGCTGGTTTAATCATTTATTAAAATAATGCTCATCCGAACCTTAGGTGATAAAACCTAATAATTTATGAAGAGATGAGGGACCGACCAAGGGGTCATGAAACCTGCCATGGGTAGTCACAGGACCGAATAACGATCATTTCATGAAGTTCCAAAATTTTTGGTAGAGTTTTGGACCTAATACATACAATTGCGCAAATTAGGTCAAATTGTGAAAATGCGTGGGACTGGCTCCTTGCAAGACAAAGATCCAAGCTTGTTTGGTCAAGGTAACATGCTCATGTCACCAAAGTGTTAGTGTCTCAGTCCTAAGAATTTTGATATTTTATGATGTGCGTTTGAGTAATCATTTGAGAAAATATGAAGAAATCAGGGATTTTTGCCGAAACTGAGAAAACTTCATGAGAAGGAAAAATAATAATAAAATGAAGGAATCATGAAGTGTGGGACCAGTTATGGCCAAGGCATGGACGGCCGTCTAATGATCCCGGTCCCATAGTATTCCCCTAATTTTATTATATTTTTCATGATTTTATGGAAATATTTTAAAATCAAATAGTTTGTTGAAATTAAGGAGTTTTGTTGAAATCAAGGAGTTTCCTTGAGGTGAAGGAGTTTCCATGAGATGAAGGAAACAAATAACATTAATAATAATAAAATAAGGGTGTGTGGGACCGACTTGGGCATTGTCGGCCGGCTAGGGCCCGGTCCCGTGAGTTTTCCCTAAATTTATGTATTATTTCATGATTTGAAGGAATTTTCATAATTTGAAGGAAATATCATGGGATCAAGGAAACATAATAATAATAATAATAACAATAAATACTTGGATGTTTGTACTTCACTTGGGTATGGTTTTGGGGTGTTGGCCTTCTCTACCTTTGGTGAACTTGGTTCGGATTTTACAATCTTTTTGAAGCGAATTAGGAATTGCATGGCTCATCATGATGCCAATCTAAAAATGGGAAATTCCCTTTTTCATAGGTTAGGGATCGTTATCCAAAAAGGTGTCGGCGCCCAGCTTGTTGCTAGGTTGCCCACCATCTCCTGTAACGTTGACTTCGATATTGAGTTATAATAAAAGCCTTGAGGCGTCCTTTTCATAATAATAATAATAATAATGAAATAAGGGGCGTGTGGGACCGGCTAGGGCATGACCGGCCGGCTAGGGCCCGGTCCCACGAGTTTCCCTAATTTTATATTATTTTCATAACTTGAAGAAAATATCATGAGATTAAGGAATTTTCATGAGATTAGGGAAATAATAATAAAATAATGAGTAATCATGAGGTGTGGGACCGGACATGACTAGGGCATAGCCGGCCGGCTAGTAGATACGATCCCATGACACTTTTCCCAATTTTATATTATTTCCTTGATGCGAAGGAAACACCATGAAACTGAGGAGTTTCCTTAAAACGAAGGATATTTGTTCAAATGAAAGGATTTTCATGAGATCAAGGAAAATAATAAAAATATGATAAAATATAGAATTGGACGTGGGACTGGCCACAGCGTGACTGGCTGGCCGGTGGGCCCAATCCCTCAGCGTCTTGGTTAATATTTTATTATTTATTATTTTCTTTCCTATTTTGCATAGGTTCATCGTATCGTCGTATTTTGAAATACTCATTCGTGCATTCAGGTGTTTGTTAGTGCATTATTGTCGAGTACAACTGTACCATTTTGGTTGGGGCTTACTCGAAGGTAGATCAGATGCCCGTATGTTGAATACTTATTACTAACCCATGGAATTCTGCTGGGAAGAACCATGAATTAAAGTAATGAAATATTATGAAAAATATTAAATATTCTCCAGGGATTCGGTTAATGAATCTAATGATTTAGGAATAATTAATTTATGGCTCTATACTACGATCGTCTAGGAGCATTAATTATTCATGAATTAAGTGATCATGAGCTTTTCGAAGCGTCATATTTCTTTTATATAGCTAGGGAAAATATTGTTACATCCTGAAGACGTTATTGCTCTATACTAGCAGGCAAGCTGTCTAGGGGATGTCCAACCTTTCGATTCTATATAGAAGTAATTACTGAAATTTCTCAGTATTCATGAGATATGATGTTGCCTCAGCTGAGAGACTAAATATATACATATACTATGAGAGACATTATTCTCAGTCAGAGATTCTTGTGGCATGAGCTTTCATGCTTTCGATAAGAGACATGAGCCTCAATACTCATCTGATTGCTGGATCATGAGTACATACAATTATGGGTTTACGATTTTAGCCCTTGTCAAAAATCCACCATCTACACTTGGCCAAAGTGAAAGCTTACCAACACATATTTCAAGAAAAAGATAAGTGAGATAAACTCGGGTCGAAATAGCAAATGTGTATGATCGAAGTCTATATAGCAATACGACTTTTATCTCAAGATAGGAGATAGAGTAGATAAACTTTTGAGTGATAGATAAGTTCAATTTTCCACATACCTTTTTGTCGATGAAGTTCCACCTGTTCCTTTAGTAGTTCTTCATCTTTGTATGGTGAACATCGTGGAGTCTAGATCTCAACTACACTTACTATCCTAGTCCGAGACTTAGCTATAAGTATACTAGAAATCAAGACTTATAGTTTTGGAAACTAAACTTGACAAACAAGCTTGAGATAACAACACTTGCGAGTTCGACTGAGCAGTGCTCTAACAGATCTAATATAGACAAAGACTGTCAAGAAGATGTCAACAACAAGGTAAACACTTGATATATAGTATTAGTTCAAAATCGAACCAAACTATATAGGGATCAACCCAAGTGTTGGATTAACGTACAATGTATTTATTTTTAATTACAACTAAAACAATAATTATAATTGAGGAAAGTAAGATTGAAAAGACACAACATGATTTTGTTATTGAGGGAACCGCAAATGCAGAAAAAAAAATCCGGGACCTAGTCCAGTTTTGAATACTCCCATAATTAAGTCGTTATACAAAGAACACTACTAACTTCATATAGTTGATACCAAGTAAACTACCTCTAGTTACATAGTTTCCTTAATATACCTGCACCTACAACCAATCTGGCCAACACATGTGAATCATAAGATAGAGTCCACTATATTAAGTTACTTTATCCATTGTAAAGAATTCAAGCACTCAACTCCTTTGTATCGTCTTCCGATACAGTAAATGAATAATCTGTCCAATAATCACTCTTCCAATCTCAAGAAGTAAATAAGATATTATTTTGCTAAGTTCAACAAAGTCTCTTCCGTTTAATCTAATAAACTCCTTTATTGGGTAAGAACTAGCAAGATATATATTATCACCGGATCTAGGTATACAAACTATCGGATTCAGATACTAAAGAATACTACAAAATGATAGCTTTCCGATCTAACAGGAATAGTCAATCAATTATCTATCAAAGATAAACAAGATCTAATCGGATCCATGTCGATCAAGTTTGTGAATGAAGTTAAATCACAAAGATACGAAACCAATAAGAAATATTCTTGTCTTCAAATCTTGAATGTCTTCTTTTGTACATGCACAACCAATATTGATTCCAACTTATGATCCATCACACACAGATTGAGTTTGTTAACAATGGATGATCACAAGTCAATGTCAGATCTAATACAGATCTGAACAACTGTCGATTCCCTGATATAGTTCGAGTGACCTTATGTCAGAACAACAGGATTTCAACTATAATCAAAATAGGGGCAATCAAGGTTTACAACCGCTAGTCAATCAAATCAACAATCAAATTCTAGTTTTCCACGGGTACCTTCTAGACGCTTCTTGATCCTACATAAGACTTTAAACTAGCGAACGTAAGAGATTTCGCTTAATTAGGTTATTCTTCTCTCCAAGATAGTATTTTAAGTAATATAATTAGTCAACTACAATAATGACTACAAAATGAAGTGCCTTCCTTGGGATAAGTTCGTAAGAAAAACAAATTCTACTATTTATATACCAAGGTACTTTGGACATGAAGGAATTTTTGAGATTATAGGATTCATCTACTCCATCTGGAATCGGTAGGTATTCGCACTCTGAAACCGCTGATGCCCAATGTTAGAGCATTGCTTGGTTGAACCCACCAATCGTTGGTATGTCAATTTTGGTTGTCATATTTTAGTGAATCAAAACTCATTTAAAGAGTCACTTGATTATGTAGAGAGTCAACTTCATATATGTTAGCTTAAAAGTATTATGATATGAGACATTACAAGTATTGTGAAGACTTGAAGAAGTGAAGAAGTGAAAATCTACAAAGACAACATCATCCTTCCACTTGAGGTTAGTGATATTTGACTGGAATTGTTTCATTCCCTAACATATCTTTCAAGTCGTGCATATTGAAAACACAAAACTGCAAAGTATGAACACTCTAGATAGACATATTATTAAGGAATATAATATGAAGTTTCTTGCTTAACCATTAAACATTGTATATAAGACGTCAACATAATCGTATGAATGCTATTATGATTATGTATGGGTATGAGGTGAGGATTTCATCATAGGAAAAAATGTTTTACATGTGTTTTAAGGAAGTAAATTTATGAACTTGTTTTGTGAATCGAAAAGGAAATCGCCAGGCATTATTGGTATTGTTATTCATTGCATATCTTATGAACTACCAATATGTGTGATTAGTATAACCTCTCAAGACTTGTTTATGTACTTGGTAAAACTATTCACAAAGGCCTGACTTTTGTATTGGTATGACTTTTATTAGTGAAACTGATCTTAAGTAATCACCTGAGATGGTATGATCGATTTTGTGTTATTGGTATAACCAATTTTGGGTAAAGGGGACCGACCCTAGTAAGAGGTGTAACCTATCACAAAAGGGAATTGATCCTTGTATGAGGTGCATCAAGTTTTTAGAAGAAAGGGGAACCGATCCTATGGACATGTGCAACACATTTTTAGGCAAAGGGGAACCGATCCTATGGACACGTGCAATACATAAAAGTTAGATACCATATATATGTAGGGAATCGATCCTAGTACTTAGTCAACCGAATATTTGGAAAGCTAGTGTGACTATGCTCAGTACTCACATAGAGGCAGAACCGAAACTTGTTTTGGTCGAACCGTGAAACCCATGATTTGTGATTGAGTGTTCTTGATCAATCACATAGTTCTTGAAAGTCAGATCAACCAATTCTAAACTTGCTTGGAAGTGTGGAAAATCGGTTTCAAGGTTGTAAGTAAGAAAGAGGACTTACAAAGTAAGGATGTCAGCATACTTTGAACACATGCAGTAACGCTTATCTTTTATTATTCAAAGTTATTCCTTAATAACTAAAGGAAGAAAATCCCGGATCGAAAAATAAATAAGTTAAAAATCTTTTATTTAAGGTTTTTAATTTTATTTTAGGATAACGATAATTAGTAATGTGCATTTACTAGTTGAGATTTTCCAAAGAGATTTTCGGTCAATATTTTGGACAGATCATTTCTAGGAATTATGGAAACCGTATTTGGAATTTTATTGCATATCCTGAGAATTATTTTCGGTTTGGAAATTCCTTGGTGTCCAAACTTCCTTGTCTATAAATACTTGAAATTTGCATTTCGGGCAAACTAATCCTTCGTGACAACAAACTTCCTCAGTTGTGTTGTTACTGGTGAAGTCTCCTAATCAGAATGGAGAGTAACCTAATTAGGCGAAATCTCTTACGACCGCGCAGTTTAAAGTCTTCTTTGGGATTGAGAAGCACTATTAGTACCGTTGGTGGGAAACTAGATAATTGCGGTTTATCTTTTGTTTTCGATTGATTTGATCGACTAACATTGGTTGAACTTTGATTGCACCTAGTTTGTTTATGCTTGAGAATCTTCCCTTCTGATATAAGATTCAGTCAAACTAGATCGAAGTTTCGACATGGATCTTTAGATTGTTTGTAGATCTAAATAAGTCTTGTGATAATCCATTGTTAACAGACTCCGTTCTATGCGTGATTGATCACAAGAGATTCAAGTTGTTGTGCAAAGGTGTTTATTGAAGATCTAAGAAGATTTGAAGACAAATAAGACTTTGAAGATTTCTGATTTGAGTTCATAATCTTTGGTGTGCACAATACTTGTTTCGGTCAAAGAGGATCCAACTATAATCGGTTTATCCTTGTGGTAGATTAGATTGATTAGTTGTGTAGATCAGCATCAATACAATTCTTTGTGATTAAAAGTATTAATTGCAAAATCTTAACTATTACTTTGGTAATTGATAATAAGATAGATCGAAGAACCCGACGAAGGAGTTTATTTGAGATAAACAGAAGAGCCTTTGTCGAACTCACATCACATAGTTGAAAAGAGTTAATACCAAACATATTTGTTGTTCCTTTACTGTTTGGAATACAAATCAAAGGAATTGTTCCAAGTACGTGACTTATTACAGTTCGGAGGCGTGGGAATACAGGCGGAACTAGGTGAACTATAGGTTTAGTTGTTTGGTCTCAACTATACGAAGTTAAGTTTGATTTTGTATAGCGGATTAATACTGAGAGTATTCAATTATAGACAAGGTCCCAGGGTTTTTCTGCATTTGCGGTTTCCTCGTTAATAAAATCTTGTTGTGTCATTTACTTTTATTTTCCGCAATTATAATTGTTGTTATTATAATTTAAAGTAAATTACACAAAAGTTAATTCCTATTTACTTGATAGTAATCCTATTATGTTTGGTTAAGTCTGAACCTCTTATCAAGTAAGCATAATTTGTTGTTGTATTGTCTCGATCTCGTACCCATAGACGATCACACAAAGTGTGAACCAATTAGTTGTATTGTCTCGACTCAGTCCATAGACAATCACTTTCGGAGAAAGGACTTATAGGTGGAAAAGTTTTAGCTTGAGGTATATTGGGTACCCTCGCCGCTTCAAGAATACTGATAGGTCAATGATAACAACAATGCTTATGTTTGAGTAAACCTAACATTATCGATGGTGAATCTAGTGCTTTCTTATCATCAGGTAAACTCCAATCTCATATAGATATGAATGAATGTTAGAGCATAGCTCGGTTGAACCCACCAAGCATTGGTATGTCAAGTTTGGTTATCATATTTTAATAAGCCAAAACTCATTTAAGAGTCGCTTGATTTAAATATACTAGAGTCAACTTCGTATAGGTTAACATGAAAGTATTAGGATGAGACATTACAAGTATTGCGAAGACTTGAAGAAGTACGGATCTACAACCACAACATCATCCTTCTGCTTGAGGTTAGTGATATTTAACTTGAATTGTTTCATTCCCTAACGTATCTTTCAAGTTGTGCATATTGAAAACACAAAACTTCGAAGCATGAACACTCTAGATAAACATAGTATTAAGGAATACAATATGAATTTTCTTGCTTAACCATTAAACTTTGTATATAAGACATCAACATAATCGTATGAATGCTATTGTGATTATGTATGGGTATGAGGTGAGGATTTCATCCTAGGGAACAATGTTTACATGTGTTCTAAGGAAGTAAGTTCATGATATGTGTTGTGAACCAAAAAGGAAATCGCCAGGCGTTATTGGGGCTGTTCTTCATTGCATATCTTATGAACGACTAATATGTGTGATTAGTATAACTGCTCATGACTTGTTTATGTTCTTGGTAAAAATATTCACATGAGGCCTGACTTATGTATTGGTATGACTTTTATTAGTGAAACCGATCTTAAGTAATCACCTGGGGTATGATCGGGTTTGTGTGTGTCTGACCAAATTTGGGAGAGGGGAACCGATCCTAGTAAGAGGTGCAGTACTTCACAAGGGGAACCGATCCTTGTATGAGGTTCAACAAGGTTTATAGAAAAAAGGGAAACCGATCCTATGAACATGTGCAACACGTTTTTAGGCAAAGGGGAACCGATCCTATGGACATGTGCAACATATACAAGTTAGATACCAAATATATGTGGGGAACCGATCCTAGTACCTAGTCAGCCCTATCTTTGGTAAGCTAGTGTGACTATGCATAGTATTCACATGGAGGTTGTAGGAGCAGAATATCACAACAACCTTCACTTGCGAATATTTAATGACGCAACATAATAATGTCGCAAAAGAAATATTAGAAACGACGCAACAAAGAACGACGGACAAAAAATGAGAAAGGCGGGAAGACTTTGCGAATATAGAATTTGAATAGTAGTTCACGATACTTCGCAAGATTATAGTTGTATAGATTTCACTATAAATAGTAGTTCAAATGTTAAATTAGGGGAGGGATTATTTTTGAGAGATCTTTTTAGTAGGAGAGGATAATTTTAGGAGGAGAGAGAAATTTTGAGGAGGGATTTATTTTCTTTATCATCTTCTTCCACAAAAATCTAGAGCTCCAAATATTATTTAATGGAGTCTCAATTGTAAAATCATGTAATTATATACAATCACTAGTGAAGAACCATGGATGTAGATCACAATGATCGAACCATGTAAAAAATCTTTGTGTCTCTTTTATAATTTTAGTACTTTAATTCTTAGTTTCATATCAAATTAATTAGGTTTAGGAATCATTTTAATGGATTCTTATGAGGGTGTAGTTGTGAGATTATCCCCAACTACATAATTGGCGCTAGAAACAGGGAGGGGAGGGGTGATTCTTGATAGATTGAAGAAAGTGAAGAGAAGTTGGAAAATATTAGCGATGAACTCAACTGGATCTATGGATTTTAAGAGCAGAAGGAGAAGGTCTAGGAATTTTTCGCATCTTAAAACAACAAATCTCACCAAAGTTTAAAGAACCAAGAGAAATAAAAAGACGAATAAGCAAAAGGAATGAGGAAACAGATCCTATTCTACTACAAACTCCATCAGAGGACAAATCCTATTCTCATCTTTTTTTTTTTTTTTACTTATGAATATTTAGATCTGCTGATTTAAAAACACAATTTCAAAAAATATTAATTTGTCTTTCGATGAAATTTTGATTTCATTTTGGAAACCTTTTTTAATAAGAGATTTCTACGGATTTGCAATTTGTTTTAAAATCCCGTAGAAATGATTTCGAAAATGCCGAATCTTAACTCTTCATATTATTTGGGAATTTACATATGAATCATCCAAAACTTGGCGAGCATAGCCTATTGTTAATTTAATTTTTCATTTCATTATTGGTGTTATTATACAGAAGAACATGAAGATTAAGGGTTGATCGACAAAAGATGGTCATTCTCTCTGTGGTTGTAACCCACACCACATGAATCCATATGAAGAGGAAAGTTGCGAACAACACAAATCCTGCGAATGATACTTGCGAGCAATACCAGTTCTGCAGAGGCAAAGGAAGGAAGCTCTACGTAAAGATTACACTGTGAACGATATACTTCATGAAATAAGAAATAGTCAGGGGAATAAGATCATCAAACCAATAATAATTTTAGTCAATAATCATTTTTGTCAAAGATAAACCAATTCAGATCCTTCAAACCTTACGAGAAAATTCTCTCAAACTCAGCAGTAAACACGTCTAAGAGTGAAGATCAGTTGGTAGCTTCTCAGCATGAGCAATTACTTGAGAAGCGCATAATCACACTAAGAAAAGAAGCTACACGAAGAATCTGACCCTGCAAAATTTAACCAACCCATAGGAGAAATGTGGTGGCAGTTATCTTCAGAGGAAACCACTTCGTGAATTTAAATAGTACTTTGTCAAACAAACCAGTCAAGATACATTAGTAAATACTACGAAGATAGTATGGTTATGAAGTAAAGTCCAGCAATGAGGCATTTTGAAGGGAAGATGATGATAGAAGATACTGTCCGTCCATTAACCATGAACAACACGATCAAAAGGGGAGTGTTTTCGTCCTTTCATCTCCGGTTTAAAAGTTTATACCTTAACATCGAATTCTGATTAAACAAAATTAGAAGTTTTAATAGAGTATCTCAGTAACACCAATTTGGTTCATGTTTCTAACTAATGCCTAAAAAAAAAGTTAAATTGTGATTTTACTATTGATTTTAAACCCTTTGGGGAAAACGTTAATCTTTGGTTGAAATTCACAGGGACGCATATAGTCATTGATAATGATCATCAATGTTTCTATCAATGAATCAACACGCTTAGAGCATAACCATGAGAATTTGGTGAAGAACCAAGAACCAACAGTCTAGCCACTTTATCGACAAGTTAATCAGTCTACTTCGCAGCAACAACGAATTTATTATGAAGGGAAGGAAAACTCAATGAAATAAATAGCTGTGAATAACAGGAACATCAAATTTAAGAAACTGCATTCAGCTATAACAGAGATATACATGAAGACAGAATTTATCCAAAAGATGGAAGGGAGACGATGTACTTCTTAAACTTCGTCAATTTCGGTGAAAGAAAAGTTTCAATGGTGCGAAGAAAATGCACATCATAAAGCTGTTCATGAAGATTAATGAGAAGACATCATGCGAAGTAAAGAACCTCAAGTCAAAGGCTAGGGAATACATTTCAAAGACGTACAACTAATTAGAGTTCAAGATAAACAGAGACCAAAAGAACAAGCCACGAACAGCAGCAACTCAATGAACCATAACTCCGAAGTTCCGATAAAGAATCAACCACTAAGCATAAGATTAAGAAAATTAAGAAGGAAATCTTAAGAAACTCAATGACCATACAGAAATAAGGGAATCTCAGTACACTTAGCTAAGAAAAAGATTCAAAACACATCAGCTATAACTCAATAGCATATAAGTCAATGACAACAACATGGAGGAAGACGAAGCAAACTCCTAATGATTATACAAAGAGTGATTACAAAAGAATAAGTTGTATGAATCTCACAACCTCAACACAAACAGAAACTGGCACAGATGGTCAGGGATTAGGAGTATGGGTTAGAGTTCGTGTGATCAATACTCGCAAAGCTCAATATTTTTCACATTTTTTGGAACTATTGAAAAGAAAGGAAGAATAATAGAGTGGCAATATGTGTTTCTTTCACAAGCTAAAGCTAGCTCAGATGGTCAACAGTAAATGGAAGGGGTTTGGAGACGCGGGTTCGAGTCTCTATATTCGTATAAAATTTTTGCACTTCGCAAATATTTACTTTGCGAACGTTCGCAAAACCAACACTTCTACTCTTTGCACTTCACAAATTTTTACTTTGCGAACGTTCGCAGAACCAACACTTCTACTCTTTGCACTTCGCAAATGTTTACTTTGCGAACGTTTGCATCAACAACACTTCACAAATGATTGTTTACTTCATGCAAAGGTTTACTTCGCAAGATCTTTGGTTATTTCGCAAGTTATTTTCGCAAGAAGAAAATGGGAGATTATTTCACAGACATATTTCACAAGAAATGGCTAGAACAGTTGGTATAACGCAACATTATACAAGAGGCAGATCAAGAGACAACAACAAACCGAAAAAGGTAAGTACCATTTCCTTGAATATTTTATTTACAGAAGACAAAAGATTTTTGATTTTATTTACAAAAAGTGATATACTCGCAAGATTTCTACAATTTCAAAACACTTCAAAGATTTTTTAGATTGGTAAAAAGCGATACAATCGCAAGATTCAAAAATAAATTCATCGCAAAAATTTAAAAATCTCAAATATTTTCAAAGACTTCAAAGTTACAAAAAAAAGAGAAAATTAAATCTATATATTTCTATAGAACATTTTTTATTTAAAGACGTGATATGGATACTTCTCATATTTCTTCAAGGATTGAAACAAAAGGGTAATCAGTATATTTGTTCAAAACGTATAAAGGAACGTATTTTGAAAAACAAGGAAAGGAAATGAGGCATTCGCAACATGAAAGATTTACGATGAGTTTTTACGAATAAAAAGAATTTTGATTCGATTTATAAAAGGCGAAAAAATACCGCCAAAAATCAATTGCGATTAGATTTCATTAAAGAAATACGCAAAAATTCACTTGCGATTAACTTTCATAAAAGAAAGACGCAAACTGTGTTTCGCCTCCAAAAAAGAAAGAGAGCCGCAGAAAATTTTACACAGGAAAACCTTTGTGGCGTACACCCTAGTTCGCGAAGCAACATTTCGTAAGAGGCAAAGTCCTAAAGTACATCATTTAAGAGGGTACCTATAAGCATGGCTCAAGGACACCGGAACACCACCAAGGCACCTGAGTACATGGAACTTTACGGGGTACAACCCAAAAGCGGGGTACCTATCCGGGTTAGACACCTTGGATTCTCAACCTAATCTTGCGATGTAACATGATTTAGGTTGGGAGGCTAAGGCATACTATCTTTCTCAAGAAGTGCAGAAAACGATCAAGGTGCCGAGGTACATGGTTGAGTCAAGAGTGCCGGATGGGTTTGAAGCACATCTTCCATTCTTGACAAGTCTTGGCAAATGATGCACTTGGCCCAAAGATACCCCATAGGGTGCAACCTCGTAACTTTAAGCCCTATATGCAAAAAGGATAAGAGGTTGCGATCAAAAACTGGTTGTTTGCAGAACTGGATGGGAAGAGATAACCTTGTATGGTCGATGTACGCTTCCTTTAAGGGGCAACCAAGGGGAAGATAAAGGGCAGCACCCTCCATTAGGGAGCTGATACGTGCTATAAGACGTAAATGTCACGAGGTTTTTTGTTCGCAATAACGTAAAGGCTTGTCATATTTTTGCAACAATCGTACTTCCGCGAGCCTTCTAAAAAAAAAATATAATAAAGAACTCGCAGAACATAATAAAGAAGTTAAGATGAGATCAATGGATCGCTACATGAAAGTGTAGAGACGTCCTGTGATTTCATCGCAAGACGGAAATGTCATGGGGCTTTATGTTCGCAAGAGTATTTAGGCCTGTCATATTGTCGCAACAATTCCTGAAGAGGCTAAAATGCTATATAAAAAAGATGGCAAAATAAGACCTTTAACTAGGAAGGAAAAATAAAACCACAAGAAAATACGCAAATAAACTTGCGAAGATGATTATATGTAAGCAAATAAGTTTGCGAACATATATACTAAAATGAAATTGAGATTATGCATCTTTAATATTTTAATTATATTATATCATGTGAGACTAATAGTGTAGGAATGGAAGCAATTTGGAGCTACATCAATTCTTGCGTACAAAATAAGCTAAGTAACACAAACATTAGTTATACATTACAATAGATAAGCATTTTCATCATACAAACATCATACTCGCATCATAAAAGCATTGCATAAGCATTTCATGGCACAAGCATCGCATACGCATTTCATAACATAATCATTGCATAAATATCATAACAATATTCGCAACAGTATTCGCAACATTATTCGCAACATAATTCGCAACACTATTCGCAACACTATTTGCAGCATTATTCATAAATGTTCAAAAATTCGCAGAAAAACTCAGAAATTCGCAGAAATATTCAGAAGTTAGCAAGGTTACCACTTGAGGCAAGATAAGAATAGAGACGCAATTTAACCATTCAACATTTTCTCAAGGATTCTCCTTCATAGATAAAGAACAGAGGCAACTATGGATACCCAAGAAAATATTTTATGTTCTTTATCTTCTCAGTAAGAATCCTCACAAAAAATGGAATAATAATTTCACATAAATAGAGGCAATATTTATCACTCTCATTCAAGGATGAATACTTCTTATATTTCGAGGGTTAAGTACTTCTTATACTTCTTAAGGATACTTCATACTTCTTATATATTTCTAGGATTAAGTACTTCTTATACTTCTTAAGGATACTTCAGACTTCTTATATATTTCGAGGACTGAATACTTCTTATACTTCTTCAAGGATATTTTATATTTCTTATACTTCATACTTTTTCAAGGATACTTCGCACACTTCATACTTCGCAAGATGATACTTCTAATTACTTCTTAAAGCTTCAGAACTTCGCAAAAGAATAGAAGCAAGTATATACTTTTTGAGTTTGATATTCTTTCGCTCATTCCTTCATCAACAAAGATCAAAGACTACTACAATGTATTTTTTCTTAAAGATCGCTCTTCAAACAATATTCAAGAAAAAAGAGGCAAGATGTAGGAGCATAATATCACAGCAACCTTCACTTGCGAATATTTAATGACGCAACATAATAATGTCGCAAAAGAAATATTAGAAACGACGCAACAAAGAACGACGGACAAAACATGAGAAAGGCGGGAATAATTGGCGAATATAGAATTTGAATAGTAGTTCGCGATACTTCGCAAGATTATAGTTGTATAGATTTCACTATAAATAGTAGTTCAAATGTTAAATTAGGGGAGGGATTATTTTTGAGAGATCTTTTTAGTAGGAGAGGATAATTTTAGGAGGAGAGAGAAATTTTGAGGAGGGATTTATTTTCTTTACCATCTTCTTCCCCAAAAATCTAGAGCTCCAAATATTCTTTAATGGAGTCTCAATTGTAAAATCATGTGATTATATACAATCACTAGTGAAGAACCATGGATGTAGATCACAATGATCGAACCATGTAAAAAATCTTTGTGTCTCTTTTATAATTTTAGTACTTTAATTCTTAGTTTCATATCAAATTAATTAGGTTTAGGAATCATTTTAATGGATTCTTATGAGGGTGTAGTTGTGAGATTATCCGCAACTACATAGGTAGAACCGAAACTTGTTTTGGTTGAACCGTTACACCCATGGTTTGTAATTGAGTGGTACTTGATCAATCACATAGTTCTTGAAAGTCAGATGAACCAATTCTAAACTTGTTTGGAAGTGTGGTAAATCGGTTTCAAGTGAGTAAGTATGAAAAAGGGCTTGCAAGAGAAAGATGTAGACACACTTTGAACACGCGCATTAATGTGTATCTTTTATTGTTCAAAGATATTCCTTAATAGCTAAGAAGGAAGTAAATCCAAAGATCAAATTTAAATAAGTTAAAAATCTTTTAATTAAGGTTTTTAATTATATATGGAAAATAAGAATTAGTAATGTGCATTTGCTAGTTAAAGATTTTCCAAGGAGATTTCGATCATAAATTTGGACAGTTCATTCACAGGAATCATGAAGACCGAATCTGGGTTAATATGGAAATATCTTGAGAATATTTTCGGTTTTGGAAATTCCTTGGTGTCCAAACTTCCTTGTCTATAAATACTTTGAGTTTGCATTTCTAGCAAACTAATCCTTCGTGATAGTAAACTTCCTCTGTTGTACTGTTACCGGTGAAGCTTCCTATTCGTAGAGGAGAGTAACCTTATGTGGGATCAAAATATCGCACAACATATTTGTTAGTGTGCGAGATGCATTCATTTCCTTAACTTGCGAGAATGTAGCAAGAGCCTGGGAGAATGTAGCACGAGAATAAGACAATATTAGTTGTACCCCACTACATATGAGTTGTCATCCACCATGTAATACCCTATATAAAGGGAAAGGCATGAGAGAGAAAAGGAGATACACATTTTGTAAACTAGTGGCATACTATCATCTTCTTCCCTCACCAACCTAGAACTTCAAATATCCATTAATGGAGATTCTAAATGTAAACTTGTGTAATTACAAATTATCATAGTGAAGAATCATGGATGTAGATCACATTGATCGAACCATGTAAAAAATCCTTGTGTCCATTTTGCAATTTTAGCACTTTAATCTTTATTTTGATTATGAAATAGATTTAGATATAGAAAATATTATATGGGGTGTGTTGTGGGATTTCTTGCAACTACACCTAATTAGGCGAAATCTCTTACGGCCGCTCAGTTTAAAGTATTCTTTGGGCTTGAGAAGCTCTAGTGCGTACCGTTGGTGGGAAACTAGATAATTGCGGTTTATCTTTAGTTTTCATATTGATTTGATTTGACTAACGATATTTGAACTTTAATTGCACCTAGTTTGTTTATGCTTGAGAATCTTCTCTCCTGATATAAGATTCACTCAAACTAGTTCAAGGTTTCGACATGGATATTTAGACTGTTGTTAGATCTAAAGACGATCTTGTGATAATCTATTGTTAACAGACTCCATTCTGTGTGTGATTGAACACAAGAGATTCAAGTAGTAGTGTGCAGGTGTTTTTTGAAGATATAAGAAGATTTGAAGACAAAGAAGAGATAGAATATTTCAGACTTGGTTTTTATAATCTTTGGTGTGCACAATACTTTTTTCGGTAACAGAGGATCCAATTAATAATCGGTTTATCCTTGTGGTAGATTGGATTGATTAATTGAGAAGATCGGCATCAAAACAATTCTTTGTATTAAGAGTATTATTGGCTTAATCTTAACGATTACCTTTTGGTGATTGAAGATAAGATAGATCTTGGAACCTGGCGAAGGAGTTTATGTTAAGATAAACAGAAAAGCCTTTGCGCAACTCATATCACTTGATTGAAGAGAGTTGATACCAAACAAATTTGTTGTTCCTTTACTTTTTGGAATACGAACCAAAGGAATTGGTCCAAGTACGTGACTTGTTTACAGGTTGGAGGCGTGGGAATACAGACGGAACTAGGTGAAATGTAGGTTTAGTTGCTTAGTCTCAACTATACGATGTTGGTTTATTTTGTATAGCGGCTTAATCCTGAGAGTATTTAATTCTTGACTAGGTCCCGGGTTTTTCTGCATTTGCGGTTTCCTCGTTAACAAAATCTTGCTGTGTCATTTACTTTATATTTCCGCATTATAATTGTTTTATTATAATTAAAGTAAATTGCACAAACGTTAATTCCTATTTACTTGATACGCGTATCCTATTGAGTTTGGTTAAGTCTGAACCTTTGTATCAAGTAAACATACTTCGTTGTTGTATTGTCTCGATCTCGTATCCATAGACGATCACACGAGGTGTGAACCGATTAGTTTCATTGTCTCGACTCAGTCCATAGACAATCACTTTCGGAGAAAGGACTTATAGGAAGGAAAAGTTTTAGCTTGAGGTATATTTGGTTACCCTCGCCGTTTCAATTGGTATCAGAGCAGGCAAAAACGAAAAGATCTAACAATCTGTGTTTGGCGCGATCCATCCTTTAAGAACTGAATCCATGTCTGATTCAATTAATGTTAAGCAAGAGTATGACTACTCAAAGGTTGAATATGTTACTACTTCGTTGACTCATGATCCAGGAGTTGCGAAAACATGTGTGTCTTTTTCTGATGAAAAAGAAGATGCTGATAAAGAGTTGATAAAACTCCTAAAGCCTATAAAATCTCTGTCTTCTAAAATGGTGATTTTAAAGACAGAGTCAAATCTTCTTAAATAGGAGATCAGAAATAAAGATAGTGAAAATGCGGGGGTCTAACGACCTCACCCAATATTTCGATTAACAATCTGTATGGACAACTCCAAGTTGTTTTCTAGAGAATCAACAAGAATCAATCAATAAAAAATACTCGAGGATTTATTATCTCAATCTCTCGATTTGATTTACTCAAGCAAATATGATTCGCGAGACTAATAAAAGAGAGATAACTTGGATGGTACCAAAGACCAATATCCAAGTGTCAATCGATTTAAATCAACAACCAATAAGATCGTATATTCTAATCGATTGAATAACGCACAACCTGTATTATTTCAATTATATAACAAAATATAACGCGGAATAGAAATAACACAGACACCAGAATTTTGTTAACGAGAAAACCGCAAATGCAGAAAAACCCTGGGACCTAGTCCAGATTAAACATACACTGTATTAAGCCGCTACAGATACTAGCCTACTACTAATTAACTTCGGTCTGTACTATAGTTGAACCCCAATCAATCTCACACTGATCCAAAGTACAATTATGATCCTACGCCTCTGATCCCAGTAGGATACTACGCACTTGATTCCCTTAGCTGATCTCACCCACAACCAAGAGTTGCTATGACCCAAAGTCGAAGACTTTAGAAAACAAATCTGTCTCACACAGAAAAGTCTACAGGTAATAGATAAATTCGTCTCCCACGAATAAACCTATGAGTTTTGTTCCGTATTTTGATAAATCAAGGTGAACAGGAACCAATCGATAAAACCAGACTTATATTCCCGAAGAACAACTCAGTTTCATCAATCACCTCATAATAAACTTAATCGACGCAGCGAAGAAGATTATTAAGGAATCACAAACAATGAGACGAAGATGTTTGTGACTACTTTTATCTTGCCTATCGGAGATAAAAATCTCAAGCCAATTATTACAATTGTACTCGTATGATAGAAACAACAAGGTCAGATCACACAACTACAAGAAAAGTAGTATCGATCTGGCTTCACAATCCCAATGAAGTCTTTAAGTCGTTAACCTGGTTTTAGAAGAAGAAAACCAAAGGTTAAAGGAGAATCGACTCTAGATTTATCAAACTAGTATCACACAGAATGTGTGGGGATTAGGTTTCCCAGTTGCTAGAGTTCTCCCTTATATAGTCTTTCAAATCATGGTTTGCAATCAATCTTATCTTAGTAACAAAGCATTTAATATTCACCGTTAGATGAAAACCTGATTAGATACAAGCTAATATCTTTCAACCGTTAGATCGAAAACTTAGCTTTCCATACACACATGTACTCGAAGTTTTGAGTTCGTGTAACTGTACCCAAACGTGTACAATGGTTGGTTCAATATTAGTCAACCAAATGGTTAGCCAAATGATAACTTTCATATCAACCATATTCTTCTTCACCATAACTAGTCCAAATGACTCAAATGAACTAGATAGAGAGTTGTTCAATTGCTATGAGATCTCAAGTATTACAAGAGACACAATTGAATCAAAAACGATGTGATTCACTCGAATCATTTCATGAACTATAAAGCCACGGCTTGCAAAAGCATTCCTTAGTAATTTAAGATAAGTTCACGAACACCATTTTCATACATAACCACTTGAGTTCGCGGACTCAAGCTAACCGGTTGAAGTTAATAAACTCCAGCAGAATTTCTCGGGATGAGAACTTCCGTCAGTTCATGGACTGGGTTCACGGACTGCACCCGAGCTTCAACTTCAGCATATATTCTCGGGTTCGAGAACTTACGCCAGTTCGCGGACTGAGTTGCTACTCACGTTCCGGTTCCACTTGATCAACAAAGTTCGCAAACTTCGGTTCAAGCGTTAAGGACTTATACATATATGTATTCCCACAACAATGTTTATATCCCACAATGGTTATATAATCTAAACTCTCATTTCAATCATTGAAACATTCTCAGATGACGTCATATAGTTGTTATTCATAAACTAGTTTTCATCAGAGCAATTTCTAAAGTGATTGAAACATAACATGACTTTCCTCACTAGGAAAAGATGAACTTAGCTAAAGCGAAATATTTACCAACACCCATTTAGAGAAATAGATAAGCGATATATACTCAGCTCGAAATGTCACATGTGCATATTCTTTGTCAATATAGTAAAACGACTTTTGTCTCAATATAGGAGATAGATTAGATATACTTTTGAGTGATAGATAAGTTCAAGTTTCCACATTCCTTTTAGTCGATGAAGATCCACTAGTTCCTTGAGTAGTCCTTCGTCTTATATGATGATCGCCCTGGAGTTCTTGAGATCAACTACACTTTCCATCCTAGTCCGAGACCTTAGCTATAGTAGACTAGAAATCAAGATTTTATAATTTTGATCATGATGTGATCTCAATCAATAATGTTGTTGTAGTAATAACGTTCGTTGAGACTTGTGAAAGCAATAGAATTTAGACTTAATGAGACTTAAAAATAAACAAAACTTAATATAAAAAGTAATTTCAAGATTTAAAAATATACTAAGGCTCCGGATTCCACTATTCCTCCTAATTGATTGGTTTATAATGTTATTTCAAGAATTATTATTGAGCTCTTTTTCTCATTAATTCACTATTAATCTATATGGTGTCCAAACATTAAATTGTAATCCCTAAGCATGAATTATCAAAAAATTGATTTTAAGCATAACACATCAAATTGATTTTAAGCATAACACATCAAATTGATTTTAAGCATAACACATCAAATTGATTCACAACTAATTAAGAAAACCAATTTTTATCTTTATGTTGATCCTAGTAAATTAAATTAAATAAATAATTAAAGAAATTACCAATCAAGCATGAGTGAATAGTTTCCTCCGTTGCCTCAGTCACTGGGTATTTTAGCCGCTCATCATGTTGAAAACCCTCTCAAAGAATTTATTTATGCTCAAAAATGGTTTACAAATGATGAATAAAGGAGGAATAATGAAAACCCGGGTTTGTAACAATTATATTTGTTACAAACCGAACTGTTACAAAGTACGATAAAAATGAACTGTCGGTGTCACTGTAGCAACTACGACTGTCCTTGTGTGTATTATGTTCTTCACATCAGCAGAAAATGGTGATTCTTGCAACTTGGTTATCTCGACTCTGTAATGCTCTGAATTCTCCCTAATTACTTCGTACCCCCTCTGTGACACCCAAACACCCTTTATATACTCTCATGCACAAGAAATCTCCTCCATAACTCCATATATTTCTCCATTACTCGGCATTAAGGAAAATATTCCGGGAATATTTTCTTACCCTTTTTAATCTCCTCCGAGCCTTGATTTGCTTCAAACACACTCTCTACACGCTGAGTTATCATCCATAAGTGGTATAACACGGAGCATGCACATGAAAACCTCTCGAACACACACTTAGAACTCGGAATGGACTAACCATACCCGTGGCACTCTGTTTCCTTCTCTCGGATTATATGACCAAATTCAGTCGAACCAAAGGCCTTTACTAAGCATGATACGCCAAATCACATCATCCCTAAGAGTTTCAGTCGTTGAGTCTCCTTCTAGCACGTCCAAAACTCGAACCAAAAATTTGTTCTTCTGCAGCTACCATTTCCCACCAAAACTGAAAATTTGAATGGTAGGGATGGTGTTACCCAATCTAAAAGTCAGGTGCCTTTATCAGCTTGGGTGCCTAGGGTGTCCTTATCCAAAGTGAGGGTTCCTTTATCACTTTTCTCCGGGGGTCCAAAAAACACTTTTCGAGCAACTTTTTCCGCATAAGTGTAATTCTCTAATAAAACCTAAACAAACATAAAAACACCAAAATTAGTACAAAAATCGAGACTAACAATAGAGACACTGAGGACAATTCAAACACAAAAATGTGTCTATCAAATACCCCCAAACTTATTATTTGCTAGTCCTCGAGAAAATCTAATCTAGAAAATAAAATGACTACACTTAGCACGTGCAGCAAGCCGTTAAACTGATAGGTGGCCCTAGTGGCGGAGTGTTGTCTTCAGAGGGTTTACCAGAGGTGTACCCACAAAACCTGTACTTCTAATTGGCCACAAGTATCCAAAGAGCTATGATGACATACAAATTCTCAACCAAGTACCTATATAAAGATTCTCCCTCTTGTTGAGCAAAAGTACAGATTTGTGTCCTAATAGACGATGTTTTATGCCTAGGGAAAAACTTCTGTAAAAAGGCAGATGTAAGTTGGTCATAGGTTTCAATTGAATCATAAGCCAAACTATATAGCCACGATTTGGCTTTATCTCTTAGGGAAAATGGGAATAACCTAAGTTTCAGCGCATCATCATCCTGGTTTTTAATTTTCAGAGTACTACAAACTTCCTCGAATTCCCTAATATGAAAATAGGGGTTTTAACTTTTTTTCCCTAAAAAGATTGGGAGCATATGTAGAGTCCCAGGTTTCAGTTCATAATTTGCTTCAGTTTCAGCTAACTTGATACATGACGGACGAGAGGTCCTAGTTGGGTTTAACAAAGCTTTCAAAGTTGCCATTTCTGGCACTACCAAAGGACTAGGACTACTTTCTTCACTAATTGTCAAGTTTTCTAAGCTGAAATTTCTAAAAATGGGGCTCTCAAAAGAAGAGTCTTCGAGCTCTTCGTCTTCATAAGAAGAACTACTAGGTTTGTCACTAATCAAACGACCTAGAGTGTTTCTTTTCCAAGCTCGCTCTCTAATAACCTCGGGCATACACTAGAAAAACAAAAGAAAAAGAAAAATAAAAATCCTAAAAGGAGGGGAAGTTCTATGCAACACAAACAAGGATGACTCTACCAATGAAAACCTATAGATTTCTAGCAAACAAAAAGCATGATGGCTCCACTTAGATTGTTTTCTAGACCAACTTCTAATCATTCGAAAGGGAATTCGTTACAATCTGAGAAAACCCCTCTAGAATCAATCCGAGTTTAAGAAAGTTGAATAGAGGCGAGGGAAGCTGCGTGGATCTTTGATACCCAAGGCCTCACCGCACTACAAGGCGGCGCATTCACGCATTCAACTTACAGAAACCATCATGAACTTCAAAGCATGCTCAAAAGAGTAACCAATATTTTTCGGACGACTTTCCTATTAAGCTCGTTATCCTATCGGTCTCGTTCTATTCCAAATTTTAAGCTTAGGTTCGCGTTTGGTATTGTTTTCCTAAGCCGGGCAAGAAGGGAACGGTGATGAAATCCGAACCCTTATCTTGTATGGCCAGTCCTTGCCCTTTACAAGGAATTTAAAACATCTGTATTCAAGTCCTCAGCATATATGCAAACGAAGGAATACAGTAACTCGCTGACAGGGGATTCACGAGTGTTTCAATAAACTTACCTCCCGTACCAGACGGGGGATGAACCGTTGTAGTCGACTTGGGCCACGACTCCTTTATCATGCACGAACCCGAGCTGATATCGTAATCACCCTCCTTCTCTACAAACAGTTTAATATTTAAACTACCCTTCCGTAGGGTTTAAAAATAAAAGAATGTCCAAATGTCCAAATGTCCAATTCCAAAGTCCAAAGAGTAAAGTGCAAAAGAAAAAGAAAATTACAAGAATAGAGAAATCCTAATACAATCTAAAAAAAATAAACTCTCTTTTTTTTTTCTCTCTCTTTTATAATAAAAAAAATATTCTTCTTTCGCTCCTTTCACTTTTCCTTTTACTCCAAGTCTTTAAGTATTCACCAAAAGCTTTGGCACAATTTTCTTTCGCTCCAAATTCCAAATTCTGTAAGGAAGAGAAAAAAACCCAAAAACGTAAAGAAGAACAAATAAAAAAAAAAAAAAAAACCTAAAAAAGAAAAAAAAAATCTAAAAACTCTAGCCTAAAGACAAGTCCGTGTCGACAGCGCCAAAAATTGATTTGATCTCAATCAATAATGTTGTTGTAGTAATAAGGTTCGTTGAGACTTGTGAAAGCAATAGAATTTAGACTTAATGAGACTTAAAAATAAACAAAACTTAATATAAAAAGTAATTTCAAGATTTAAAAATAGACTAAGGCTCCGGATTCCACTATTCCTCCTAATTGATTGGTTTATATATTTCTAGAATTATTATTGAGCTCTTTTTCTCATTAATTCACTATTAATGTATATGGTGTCCAAACATTAAATTGTGATCCCTAAGCATGAATTATCAAAAAATTGATTCTAAGCATAACACATCAAATTGATTCACAACTAATTAAGAAAACCAATTTTTATCTTTATGTTGATCCTAGTAAATTAAATAAAATAAATAATTAAAGAAATTATAAAAGAAATTACCAATCAAGCATGAGTGAATAGTTTCCTCCGTTGCCTCAGTCACTGGGTATTTTAGCCGCTCATCATGTGGAAAACCCTCTCAAAGAATTTATTTATGCTCAAACATGGTTTACAAATGATGAATAAAGGAGGAATAATGAAAAACCGGGTTTGTAACAATTATATTTGTTACAAACCGAACTGTTACAAAGTACGATTAAAATGAACTGTCGTTGTCACTGTCCTTATGCGTATTATGTTCTTCACAGCAGCATAAAATGGTGATTCTTGCAACTTGGTTTTCTCGACTCTGTAATGCTCTGAATTCTCCCTAATCACTTCGTACCCCCTCTGTGACACCCAAACACCCTTTATATACTCTCATGCACAAGAAATCTCCTCCATAACTCCATATATTTCTCCATTACTCGGCATTAAGGAAAATATTATGGGAATATTTTCTTACCCTTTTTAAACTCCTCCGAGCCTTGATTTGCTTCAAACACACTCTCTACACGCTGAGTTATCATTCAGAAGTGGTATAACACGGAGCAGGCACATGAAAATCTCTCGAACACACACTTAGAACTCGGAATGGACTAACCATACCCATGGCACTCTGTTTCCTTCTCTCAGATTATCTGACCAAATTCAGTCGAACCAAAGGCCTTTACCAAGCCTGATACGCCAAATCACATCATCCCTAAGAGTTTCAGTCGTTGAGTCTCCTTCTAGCACGTCCAAAACTCGAACCAAAAATATGTTCTTCTGCAGCTACCATTTCCCGCCAAAACTGAAAATTTAAATGGTAGGGATGGTGTACCCCGATCCAAAAGTCAGGTACCTTTATCAGTTTGGGTGCCTGAGGTGTCCTTATCCAAAGTGAGGGTGCCTTTATCACTTTTCTTCGGGGGTCCAAAAAACACTTTTCGAGCAACTTTTTCCGAATAAGTATAATTCTCTAATAACACCTAAACAAACATAAAAACACCAAAATTAGTACAAAAATCGAGACTAACAATAGAGACACTGAGGACAATTCAGACACAAAAATGTGTCTATCAAATACCCCCAAACTTATTATTTGCTAGTCCTCGAGAAAATCTAATCTAGAAAATAAAATGACTACATTTAGCACGTGCAACAAGACGTTAAACCGCTAGGTGGCCCTAGTGGCGGAGTGTTGTCTCCGTAGGGTTTACCAGAGGTGTACCCACAAAACATGTACTTGTAATTGGTCACAAGTATCCAAAGAGCTATCAGGACATACAAATTCTCAACCTATCTCCAAGTGACTAGAATGCCAGAGAAATTAAAGGTATCAGCTCTAAAGCTGACTAAAGAAAAGGGGAGACACATCCGCAACACTGCTAGATAAAGAGATATTCGCTACACAGCTAGATAAACATTGTAAGATGCATCCGCTGATTTACAGCTGGATAAGATTAGGAGAGAGAAAAAGATGAGAGGGACATCTGCTACATAGCTGGACTAATTACATGTGATGAGTTAAACCAGTGCTAGAAAGATCTTGTGCCAGATTGAAAGCGGACTAACAAAGCAACCAAATATATATTTTCTTCGAATCTCTCACAGTGCTCAGAGAAACAACGTCTTCTTCGGCTTCAATTGTTGATGATAACTCCTGAACCTCGTAGAACCTTGACAATTAACTCTTCTGTTTGATTCCTCACTTGAAACTTCCTTATAGATTTATAATTCCCTATGGCATTATTGAACAAAATTTAAAATTTAAGATTTAAACTTTATATTTTTTCATTTTTTTTCGTTTTTTTTTTCATTTTTTTTTGTAGAGTAATAACAAGACAAAAAATTACATGGCCATCACAGAAGGAATTTAACACTTGGATCTTTGCAACTTGTAATGTCTTATTATCATGAACAACTTATATCGTTTGATTTTTCTTGATCTTATAACTTCTTGTAACCCTTGATTTTGAATTATGATTTTCTATTGTTGCTCCGAAACTTTAAACGTCTTCCACTTTCTTCATAGATTTTGATGTCGCTCCGTTTGTTGATTATGATAAGTTTCTACTGAGAGAGAGTTGTAATCCAGTAACTAAGACTACATTGTGAGGTTTCTTTGTCTTTCTGGCATTTCCTGACCTACTTTCCTTTCCATCATGGATGGTTAGGTCCATCACAGTTACTCTCTAAAAGGAACAAGTTCTCTCCTGAATTTCAAGGATCTCAATGTCTTTTTCTCTAATGTCTCAATAGGTTGTTATCCCTAGCATTCCAATTTCTATCTTTTCGGTGAGAAACAGTATGTAAACTTAGATAACCGGATACCATGTGACGCTAGAAGTTTCAAAAGTGCAACTAAAAAGTTCTTCCCCACCCCCAAACTTAAATCTAACATTGTCCTCAATGTTTCTAGTGAAAGAGCAGTACCAAAAGTAAAATAATATGAGGATAAGTTTGAAAGATAGTACCTGGGTGAAGAGAGAGAAAATCAAAACTAATATACAACATACAACTGCCTCGATGGTCAATCAAGGGTAAACAAGGTCCTCCTCAATATCACCTGTAGGAAATGGCTCTAAAAAGGGTTTCAATCTCTGACCGTTAACCTTCGAAGAACTACTACCATCCGGTGTCTCAATTTCAGTAGCTCTTTGAGGAAAGGAAGTGCGAACAATAAAAGGACACGTCCACCGAGAACGTAACTTTCCAAGGAAAAGATGCAAGCGGGTATCATACAGAAGAAATTTTTGACCTGGAGAAAATAAACTTCTTAAAATATTTCTATCATGCACAAGTTTCATTTTGTTCTTTTACTCCTTAGCACTATCATACGCATCTCAACGAATCTCTTCCAGCTCATTGAGCTGGAGTTTCCTATGGGCTCCTGCCTTGTCAAGTGAAAACTTTATCTGCTTAACAACCCAACAAGCTCTATGTTCTAACTCAACAGGTAAATGACATGCCTTGCCATAAACAAGCCGATAAGGCGACATTCCAATAGGTGTTTTAAACGCAGTACGGTAATCCCATAAGGCATCAGTAAGCCAAGACGACCAGTCTTTCTGATTAGGATTAACTGTTTTCTCTAATATACCTTCTATCTCCCTATTGGAAACCTCTACCCTGACTACTAGTCTGCGGATGATACGGGGTGGCTACTTTATGTGTAATACCATATTTCTTCATCAAAATCTTAAAAGGCCCATTACAAAAGTGCAACCCTCCATCACTAATTATAGATCGCGGTGTACTAAAACGTGTAAGTATATTATTTTTCAAGAACTCAATCACAACCCTATGGTCATTGGTTTTACACGCAACCACCTCTATCCACTTAGAGACATAGTCTACGGCGAAAAGGATGTATAGGTTACCAAAAGAGTTAGGAAATGGACCCATAAAGTCAATACCCCACACATCAAAGACCTCAACAATTAAAATCGGGTTCAAGGTGTTGATGGTGGATTTTAGTTCAGGGCTAAAGTTGTAAAACCAATTATTGTGTAACCATCCTGCAGAGGATGAGATTATTGTATATAAGTGATGAATACTTCTTCACTTTACTAATTCACCTAGAATGGAGCATGTAGCAACCATCCCCCGAATATTCTGTGAATTTTAGCATTATTGATTAATGCATTAAACGCCTTGTATTTCCTGTGTTGTTCCTAGTATAACTATCATTGTTGGTGCGGCATGATGACTGATTGTTACTCGCAGTAGAGTAGCATGAATATCCAAGTGCCAACAGTGAGGAATGCACGAAATGCCCGTACAGGATATAACTCTCGGTGTGTTATACTAGCCCGATTGAGTATATAACTCTTGGTGTGTTATACTAGCCGATTGAGCGTGTAAACTCTCGGTGTGTTATACTAGCCCGATTGAGCGTCTAGACTGTCCATAACAGTCTAGAAACGATCATGATCACCCAACTTCACCAACATGATTGGATGGTCGAGATCGAATCCAATACCCACAAGCAGGTATCGGAACATTCACTGCCGACCCAACGAGGGGTGGCATAGCTTGCCAAACCGTCCAAACCGAGCGGAATTGACATGAAAACCTAAATTAGGGTTTGCGGCATATTACATGTGTCGCAAAAACGATCTTAACCATCCATCTTCGCAGGCACAGATGGAGGGTGTATATGTAGATTCAAAGGGCCCAGAGCATGTCAATATAATCACTGTGGGCCCGCCTACACACATAACCCATCGGTCAGGACCAACCATGATTGGTTGTCCTAATTCGTGCGCACCTAACCAAGCATGATGCACGACCGGCAAAACCCTAATTGGGGCTTCATATATGCCGAATACATTCGATGCATAACATGCATAGAATACACACGATACTTTACAAGTATCGACTTCATAAATAACTTAGTCATTTAACTAGCATTACATGCTACCTTCTGTGGGTCCCACGATCCACATACTCGAGACATCAATCATGTCACAAACTGGGGGATACATATTGGGGTATTGGTCTGGCGGTTTACAACATGCAGCGTGTAACGCGCCATCACAAGAACGTGCCATGAAGACATGGACGGTTAATGATGATGGGAGAAGTGGGCAAGATTGATCGTGTGAAACAAACACACCACTCCACCACTCCATCACTCCACTTCTTCCACTTCCTACGAGAGACGTGAGTAAGGCTCAAATGACTTGTATAAATAGGTTCTCCTTCCTATTTCCAAACAACAGAACACAACACAGAAACCAAGTGTTAATACAATACGTATTCAAACACCCAGAGCCTGCTTGCATTAATCGTAAGCCTGTTCACCTTTTTGTTACAAGTCATAAACAAGACTACACCTTCACAATCTCAACACCTTATTCGCTTCCCTCCCTAAGATCATCCCCATCTCCTTCACTTTGTGACCGAAACAAGTCTGGAACGACCATTTCTTGGTTTAGGCTAAAATTGTATAGATTGATCTCTCGAATCAAAAGCACTCATCGCGCAGTGCATTTGTTTAGGGTTTAGATTCACTTCTCATCCACACACACCAAATTACCAAAACCAACAGAAATAGTTTTTACCTATAAACAATTGGCGACCACAGTGGGAGATTAATCTCTCGGTTGCAGGATCAATTCTCAATTTCATTTCAATCCGTTCGAATTGCAAGATGGTAGAACTTAGGTCAGGATCAGCGATCAATTCCGATGGAACCAGCGCCGACAATAATCTTGGTATTAATGTCCCAGTCAGTGGAGCTGTCGTGCAGAATGTGACCAATACATCTCGTGAAGCCGTCTCATCTACCGTTAACACCAGCGGAGCAGTGGATATTCCAGTAGGCATGACACCTTACATCACCAGAGCCAGAGCAGCCACAAATCCCGGCATTTATTCAAGTGTAACGCCTCCGGTTATCACCAGGGCGATCGCTACTCCTCCATCAGGACGAGGGGATGGAGGAGCAAGAGGAGGACAACCCTCTATCACCATGGTGGACTTGATGGAAAGACATGAAGTTCTTGCTAGAGCCCAAATAGATATGGATGCGACCCAGAAAGAGGTACTTACTTTTCTCAAAACCCTAACCGAATGATTGCCGCAGGGGCCACGACATCCCCTGGAGCCAACGAGGAACGTGTTCGATGCACCCGGGGCAGGCACTTCAATGGCGCATACCCGCATGGACGAGGAAACCCGTGACACTCCTGAACGCCCAAGATAAAGAGTCCAACCATCCAATTTTATTACGCGTGAGGACCTGGAGCGACTCCTCCGAAGCCGGGGCAAAGAAAATATGGCGGACATGCACCAACACCAGCCTCCATACCCTCAAGATGTGCAATGAATTCCTGTCCCAAGGGGCTGTGTCTCTCCTCAATTCTCATTTTATGATGGCACTGGTAACGCTCGAGAACATGTATCTCGATTTTTGGAATCTCTAGGAGAACACGAATACAATCATGTTCTCCGCCTGAAAGAGTTCTCAAAGACACTTACCAGAAGAGCATACACTTGGTACAACAGTCTCGCACCCAACAGTATATCCAATTGGAGTGAGATGGTCGACGCCTTACACATGAAGTATTTCTTCATGTCAGAACATGTCACCTTTTCAGATTTGGGAAGAATCTTTCAACGGAGTAATGAGCATCCGAACCACTTCGTCAAAATTTTTAGGACTCAAGCGTTGGATTGTCATGATCCGAATGTAACTGAACGCCAGCTGGTGGAGTTATGCATCAACGGGATGATTCCCATATACCATGCTTTGTTAGAGAATCTGGGCTTCCAAACATTTTAGGAGCTTCATGAAGCCGCTAAGCGCTCCGCTACGACAGCCCCAACATTGTTAGAAATAACAAAAATCATTCGGAACGAAGATGCACATGAAAACCGAGTAAGTAGGCGCCTCATCAACAAGCTATATAATACAGGTCCTTCTGTGAGCGTTTTGAGTGAAGGAGGAAAGAGGAAAGCGTCGGCAACAGAACAACTGCCCAAGCGTGTAGCATCAGCACATACGACCCCGTTTCGAAAGAAAGCGGACAAAGCTCATGTACAAGAGTCCGGAGACACGATTCCAAACTTCTCATTTCCCATGAATGAAGTGATAGAACTCCTAGAAGCATGGATTCAAGATGATGCGACCAAGATACCACCTATCATACGCCCACCGACCGAGGACGAAATGACAAATCCCAAATACTGCCACTACTATAGGTTTGTCCATCACCCGACCAAAGATTGCAACAAGTTGAAACAAATCTTCAGAGAAAAGGTGGAAGCAGGAGAACTCCAGTTTGGAAACGAGGGCGTTCATAGGAACGCTCTTCCCATTAGAAGCTGCATGATCTCAGGGGATTCTGTTTGCAAAACTGTATAGACCATGATGAAACGTTTGTGTGAAATCTTGTATCTCTCAAAGGGACAACGTAAAGACATTTTCACAGCCCTCAACCATGTTGTGTCAGGCAGGCGTTTGTATCCAGAAAAGGAAGCAGTCTCGAAGCCACGGTCTTTTTTTGAAGACACGACCAGCAAAGGGGACTGAGGACTTTTAACCGTCACTCATTTGAAGGATGTCGAGTTCGACAACACATAGATTGATGCATCCTTCAAGTTCAACATCATCACCGTCAAGACTCTGAGGACTGCAAGGATTTCAAAACAAGCAGCTACTCGCAGCCCAACCGTCATTAGGAGCCCAGAAGGAGAATTCAGAGACGCCTATGGGTACATTGACCTCGAAGTTAAAATTGGTAATACTCTAACGCATGATAAATTTTATATAGTGCAAGAGTGTCTGAATTACGACATGATCGTGGGGCACCCATGGATACACGACAACAAAGAAGCACTAGGAGTAAGTCCTTTGCCGGTTTCAGTACCTGAAAGAATCTCCAACAAACTATCAATCCATGAAGATTTTTTATTGCCGTATCGACACCTTGCAAGCGTGACGCTACTTCCTAGAGAAAGCCTGAATTCATACCTTAAAAAGTTCTGAGCCCACGTAAGTCTCATAGAAAAACCTTCTTTACAAATAGTAAAGCCTCTTCCTGCTGAGTCCTGGGGACTTGTTTCAATCAACAACCTAATCGCCAATAAGAGGTGTGAGTGGGGTGCTGGTCCTTTCAAATATTTTGCTAAGAGCTTGGAAGCAGTCAGAGACAACGTGTCCCAGAAACAAGATAATGTGTCAAGTACAAATCCATTTCAAAATGGAGACATGGTAGCAAAGAGGACCACATTTCAAGTTGGAAATGTGGCGGTGAAAATGACTAACCAATCTGATTTTTCGGTGACAAGGGAAGATGAACCATATTTGGTAGCAGATGTCATCCTAGATGGCTACTGCAAGATCATCAATGCTGACAATCTTGAGGGCGTGAAGATCCACTCACAATGTCTTAAACCCTACAGTACCTAGAGACGATGTGCTACTCTTCCTCTCCGGCGTTCTCCGTAATGGTTCCCCCAGCGTTCCTCCAACAATTTCCCTTTCCTTGCTATTTTGTAATTACTTCAGAAAATATTTGCAATACTTGCATTCATAATTATTAGGGTTCCACTTTATTAATTAAAGTATTATTTTCTTTAAAAAAATTTACCCCTGGGTATGACACAAAGACTCAGGTTCGACCAAAGTCATCATTATCCACCAAATTAAACCATTATTACCCACCAGATTAAACCAGATAACCATAAAAACACTTCATACCTTTAGGGAAAGTTGAAGGAATAGAATGCATGCAAAGGAAAAATGGAAAGCATCTTGAACAGTTTGTCCCAGCTTACATCAGGAAGGCGCAGACGAGCTTACGCCAGGAGAGTGCGAACAGTCTTAATAAAGGATTTACCTTAAAAATAAGAAACTTGTTCAAACAAGTAAACAGAAATTAGCAAAACCTTGGACTCAGCCGCCACTGAGCACAAGGAGAAAAATGTTCACAAAATCACGGGAAAATACTCAGAAAAGAAGAAAAGAGAAATAACAGGAAGATTCAGTCATCAAAGGTCGATCGTGTCTTCTCCACCATTGAAGTCTGCCTCAACGTCATCACATGCTGCCACTGCTTCTTCCTCCGGGTCTGCCTCAGCCTCTGCTTCAGGTATTTCTGCAATCACGTTCTCCACGATGTCCCTAGTAGGGACAACTTCCATATCTTCCTCAAGAGCCGCTGCAACATTGGAGATCGTGCTGACTACTTTTGGGAGCTCAGGCTCGTCCGTATCAGAATCAAGAATGATCACACCATCGCGGATCGAATAATCACTCATGTCTTCCCGTGGAGGCTGTTCATGTTCAACTCTTCGCCTTTTCAGCTGTGCAGCAAATCTCTCAGCTTTTGCGCTTACCGGTGGTTGCGACGCTTCCTCAAGCCTCCATTTTTCTTCCCTGTCGATTAAAGTCAGAAGATCATGAACGCGTTATAGAGCGACATGAAGGTACATAATTGGCATGCCTCGTATGGCGCAATCATCTTTGAGAAGCGAAATATCAATTTTATCCATCACCTCCTCGAACGGACCATCAGTCTCGGGTTTATTCACTTCGAAGCTTCTTTTAGGAGAGATACCAGAGTAGTCCTTGCCAGCTGCCTCCATTCTGCAAAAAGGATCTATAATTATGTTAACGAAATACATCATCAAGAAGATCAAGTTATACAATGGATATGGAGCGATACATGTACAAATAATAAAAAAAATTGCAATGAGAGAAGACTCAGCGTCTTCTTTATATTTCACGAGTTAACAAGATCCCGGAAAAGAGGAGTCTTCACCTACCGTTTGTAAAGGCTACAAACACGGGATAACAATCAGTGGATATTTATCGAATATTTGAAGGAAATCGTCATACAATGAGAAGAAACGCATCCAGTCTAAGAAACAAGCCAAATTCTATCCTGGGGACTTAATCCAGACCGACTACGAGCGGGCCCATATTCGAATAAAGCGGGCAAGGCTGATATTAGATTCAAGCAAGGCCAGTATTAGGTCATGTCACCAAATTGCAACAGTCATGCATGCATTGGGACGCGTCAGCAAGCGGGACCATTCAAGACCATGAAGCCGGTATTGGTCAAATCTACAAGACGGATATAAGGTCGATGTTTGAGCAGTATGGGACCCACGTTTAATCAAACATGCATAACGATCCCGTATTCATTCACACGTATCATAACACGATCTTTCTATACTTATGGGAATCGTGTATACGAAATTCAAGCCAAGAATGACTTCCTCAAGGAATAAAAGAGGTTTACCTAAAACTAGGTTTGGCGTCAAAAAAAAAAAAAAAAAAAGATGACGGAGCACTTACCTGACAAGCGAACAATGGCGGCGGAAGTCAGACGACGTACGGCAGTGGCAACAACGCGTCTAGCGACAGTAACACATCCGGCAGCAAGACGTCCATCAATGGAGGATCGTGAGCAGGAGGAGCAAGGCCGAGCACAAAAAAAAATCGTGAGAAAAAGAAAAGGGTCTTCCCCTTTTATAAGCAAAAATTGGAAGAATCCCAATAGGACAGGGATTCCTCTTTTGTTTCAAACACCCAAGGAAGGAAACTGGTCCCACTCAGGATTTCATGCTTGTAACGGCGTGTTCACATGGGCGATCAATAGCGGACGAGCAAGGATTTCCGGGTAAGCTCCCTTCTCATTTGTATTTTTTTCCCGTATATTTGTCACCATCTCATGCCTACCCCACGACAGTGTAACCATCATGTGCTAGGCAGGGGACTTAATGTTGATGGTGGATTTTAGTTCAGGGCGAAAGTTATAAAACCAATTATTGTGTAACCATCCTGCATATGATGAGATTATTTTATATAAGTGATGAATATTTCTTCACTTTACTAATTCACCTAGAATGGAGCATGTAGCAACCATCCCCAAATATTCTGTGAATTATAGCATTATTGATTAATGCATTAAACACCTTGTATTTCCTGTGATGTTCCTAGTAGAACTCTTATTGTTGGTGCAGCATGATGACTGATTGTTACTCACAGCAGAGTAGAATGAATATCCAAGTACCAATAGTGAGGCATGCACGAAATGTCCGTACAGGCTGTAACTCTCGGTGTGTTATACTAGCCCGATTGAGCATATAACTCTCAGTGTGTTATACTAGCCCGATTGAGCGTGTAAACTCTCGGTATGTTATAATAGCCCAATTGAGCGTCTAGACCATCCATAACAGTCTAGAAACGATCATGATCACCTAACTTCACCAGCATGATTGGATGGTCGAGATCGAATCCAATACCCCCAAGCAGGTATCAGAACATTCACTGCCGACCCAACGCGGGCCCCGCGTGGTCGGACTCCCCAAAAGGGGTGGCACAGCTTTCCAAACCGTCCAAACCGAGCGGAATGGACAAGAAACCCTAAATTAGGGTTTGCGGCATATTACATGTGTCGCAAAAACGATCTCAGCCATCCATCTTCGCAGGCATAGATGGAGGGTGTAGATGTAGATTCAAAGGGCCCAGAGCATGTCAACACAATAATTGTGGGCCCGCCTACACACATAACCTATCGGTCAGGACCAACCATGATTGGTTATCCTAATTCGTACGCACCTAACCAAGCATGATGCACGACAGGAAAAACCCTAATTGGGGCTTGCGGCATCATCTATGTGTCGCAAAATAATCTCAAGCGCCCATCTTCGCAGGCTTGAATGGAAGGAAAAGATGAAACATCATGGAGGGAAGAACATTCTAGAATGATCACCATGGGCCCAACTTCATGTCCGAACGATCGGCCAAAGCCAGCCTTGGTCAGGTGCCTCGGTTCGCGTGCCCAAACTGGCATGGTCATGCTTCCCAAATCACAAACTGATCTCGACCACTCAACTTCGCCAGACAAATTGAGTGGCTTAGATCATGTTTCCATGGGACAATCAGGTATAGGCGTGAATACCATCCTACCGCCTACACGCCGGACTAATCGGCCGAGACCGACCAAGCATGGTCGTCTCGAAACGCGTGTCTTGAAGTTGGCATACCGCACCCTTAAGGAATCATTTGCGGCATAGGATTTCTGTCGCAAATCGATCTCAGCCACTCACCTTCACCAGTAAATTCGAGTGGCCTAGATCAAACCTCCGTGGGACAGTGAAGCATGGACATGGACATCAGCATGCCTTCTGCACGCATGCCTGATCGGTCATCCATGAAATTTTTCCTAGGCTTGTATTTTTCCAAGCAAAAGGAGCGCACTTGCGCACCTTCTGAACCTTAATCCGAGGGTCACAGGTGTGGGTCGCGAGTCATCTTATCCGTCCAACTTCGTCAGCTTAGACGGACGGCCTAAGATAGGAGTTAGGCGCGGTCAGTGAGGTATCACCGTGATCACCGTCTGCCGCTCTACCACGCCATATGGTCGGCCAAGGGAGGGTTTGCTAGCGCAGCCTCCAAACCCTCACGTGAAGTAGGCAGAGCATGATGCTCAATAGCGATGCTTCATATATGCCGAATACATTCAATGCATAATATGCATAGAATACACACGATACTTTACAAGTATCGAATTCCTAAATAACTTAGTTATTTAACTAGCATTACATGCTACCTTCTGTGGGTCCCACGATCTACACACTCGAGACATCAATCATGTCACAAACTGGGGGATACATACTGAGGTATTGTTCTGGCGGTTTACAGCGTGCAGCATGCAATGCGCCATCACAAGAACGTGTCAGGAAGACATGGACGATTAATGATGATGAGAGAAGTGGGCAAGATTGATCGTGTGACACTAACACACTATTCCACTACTCCATCACTCCACTTCCTCCACTTCCTAAGAGAGACGTGAGTAAGGATCAAAAGACTTGTATAAATAGGTTCTCCTCCCTATTTCCAAACAACAGAACACAATATAGAAACCAAGTGTTAATAAAATACGTATTCAAACACCCAGAGCCTGCTTGCATTAATCGTAAGCCTACTTACCTTTCTGTTACAAGTCATAAACAAGCCTACACCTTCACAATCTCAACACCTTCTTCGCTTCCCTCCCCAAGATCAACCCCATCTCATTCAATTTATGACCGAAACAAGTCTGGAATGGCCATTTCTTGGTTTAGGACAGAATTGTATAGATTAATCTCTCGAATCAAAAGCACTCATCGCGAAGTGCATTTGTTTAGGGTTTAGATTCACTTCTCATCCACACACACCAAATTACCAAAACCAGCAGAAGTAGTTTTTACCCATAAACACAAGGGCATCATATTCCTACGGGAAATGGTTCCTAATTTCTGGCAACGTTCACAAGTAACACAATAACTATGGGAGTCTTTAAACAACAAAGGCTAATAGAATCCACACTGCAATATCTTAGCAGCAGTCTTCTTAGCACTAAAGTGACCCCCACAAGCATGATCATGACAAAAGGAAATAATACTGGACTGGTCACTCTCAGGTATACATCTCCTAATAATCTGGTCTGGACAATACTTAAATAAATAAGGATCATCCCAAAAGAAGTGCTTAACCTCGGCTAAAAACCTAGAACGATCTTGTTTACCCCAATGTTGGGGCATTCGACCAGTAACAAGATAATTCAATATATTTTCATACCAAGGTGATTGGGAAACAGAGAACAATTGTTCATCAGGAAAGCTATCCCTTATAGAAAGGGAATCATTTGGGGAACTAACAACGAGCCTAGAAAAGTGGTCTGCTACTACATTTTCTGCACCCTTTTTGTCTCTAATGTCTGGACAGAATTCTTGTAATAAAAGGATCCATCTAATCAATCTAGGTTTGGTATCCTTCTAAGATAAAAGGTATTTCAACGAAGAATGATCAGTATAGATTACGATCTTAGAACCTAAGAGGTATGATCTAAACTTGTCTAAGGAAAACACAATATCTAATAGTTCCTTTTCCATAGTGGTATAGTTCAACTGGGAATCATTCAGAGTTTTGCTAGCATAATAAATCACATGAAGTAACTTATTTTCTCGCTGACTTAGCACAACACCAATATCATAATCTGAAGCATCACACATGATATCAAAGGGTAGGTTCCAGTTGGGTTCCTGGACTATGGGGGCGGTAGTGAGTAAAGTCTTAAGCTTCTCAAAATCCTATAAACAAGCATCATCAAAGACAAACTTAGCATCTTTTGCAAGAAAATTGCAAAGAGGTCTATAAATCAAGATAAAATCCTTAATGAATCGACGATAAAAACCAGCATGCCCTAAGAATGACCTAATATCTCTTACGGTTTTTGGGACCGGTAAAGTTTTAATAAGGTCAACTTTGGATCTATCTACCTCTATACCCTTCGAAGATACGATCTTCCCTAGCACGATTCTGAACAAACCATGAAATGAAATTTCTCCCAATTAAGCACTAAATTATTTTCCTTACACCTAGTCAAAACTAATGACAAATGATGCAAGCACTCATCGAAAGACGAACCAAACACTAAAAAATCATCCATAAAGACCTCTAAGAATCGTTCTACCATGTCAGAAAATATTCTCAACATACAACGTTGAAAGGTCGCAGGGGCATTACATAGACCAAAAGGCATGCGTCTATACGCAAAGGTGCCAAAGGAACAGGTAAAAGTGGTTTTCTCTTGGTCTTCTGGGGCAATAGGAACCTGATTATAACCACAATATCCATCTAAAAAGCAAAAAGAGCTACGTCCAACTAATCTTTCTAGCATTTGGTCGATGAAGGGAAGGGGAAAGTGGTCCTTCCTAGTGACCTTGTTCAATTTTCTATAGTCAATACAGACACGCCAACCCGTGGTCATTCGGGTTGGGATTAACTCATTGTTATCATTCTGGACTACAATAATACCGGATTTCTTGAGAACAACCTGAACATGGATGACACACTTACTATCTGAAATGGGGTAGATAATTCCTACATCTAACATCTTAAGAACCTCGATTCTAATTACTTATTTCATATTAGGGTTCAGTCAATTTTGTATCTCCCTAGAAGGTTTGGCTTCACTCTCTAAATAGATATGATGCATACAATCAGTAGGACTTATACCCTTAATGTATGCTATGGTCCACCCTAAAGATTCCTTATTATTATGAAGGACGGTCACTAGCCTACTTTCTTGATCACTATCCAAGTCAGATGCTATAATCACAAGTAAATTTTCAGATGGGCCTAAAATCACATACTTCAGGGTATCTGGTAATGGTTTAAGGTCCAACTTATGGGGTTTTCTAATGAAGGAACTAGGGTAGACTTAGAAACTGGTAGTGGTTCGAACTTAGATTTCCATCCATTACTAGTGTCTATCAAAGGGGTTGAATCTAACAAAGCATTCACCTCATTAATCACATCATCATCATCGAAATCAATCCCAAAGTGAGCTAGGCATTTCTCTAATGGATCTTCTAACAAAGTGTTTGGTAATAAATCCTCGACTAATGTTCCTATCATGTTCACCTCTTCCATGTTCGAGTCATCTAGTTCAGATGGTAGCTTAATAATATTAAAAATGTCCATCTTTATAGTCATATTACCAAAAGAAAAATTCATAATACCATTTCGACAGTTCATGATCACATTGGATGTAGCTAAAATCACTGGTATTTGGTTCTCTGGGTCAGGGACAGGTTGGGTATCTAGGATAACAAAATACACTAGATATATAAACTTGTCAACCTCTATAAGAACATCCTCGATCACACCACGAGGAATTTTAACGGACCTATCAGCTAACTGAAGAGTTATCTGGGTAGGTTTCATCTCACCAAGTCCTAGCTTAAGGTACACATAGTATGGGAGTAAGTTCACACTGGATCCTAATTCAAGCAACGCTTTCTCAACATGGTATTTACCTATTTTTCAAGAAATGGTAGGGGACCTTGGTCTTTATACTCAGGAGTAGCGGTATTTTGAATAATAGAACTCACATGACTATTGTGCAAGAAATGGTAAGGGACCCTGGGTCTTTACCTATTGTGCAAGAAATGGTAGGGGACCCTGGTTTATGGAACAACCAACCATGCCAATAAGAAATCGACATAGTCGTATCGTGCTCAACATAATATACAAGATGGAACCTTCACGGTAATACATAATAATATGGAACAATTAAGCTCTATACCGTGGATCACAAAAACAAGGACCTATTCTATTTTTCCATTACAATGTGACATAATAAACTTAATCCTTGAATCACAAAAGATTTTAACCTATCTTACATCAATAATTGACAATATAGGCTTAACTTTTGTATTTTGCTAAAAGTCCATTCATTCCTTTATCAATATTTGTATACCAATATGCGAACGACTTTACTTTTGACAAAATATGGGATAATCAAGTTCACGGACGTAAACATACAAATCCCATCAAAATATTGCAATATATAAAATTAAAAGGATTAATACTGCAACCATCATCTTCCAAACCAGTTTAGAATTAAAACCAATAAATCTAAAAACAAGAAGATGAAATCATTGGATATAGTTATGTGTAGTTACAATCATTGCTATTCCAAAACACTAGTTATTCTTCTAATAAAACATAAAACATAAAACATAGAAGATTTACTAGACATTAAGAACTAAACAGAAAAACTTCCATGTCATACCGAACTAGGTTCACGTCGAAAGTTCGGGACCTTCTTAAGCCTTAAGATCTTGAAGCTTGTGAATGGCAGCATCTTCTGTAATTGTGATATCCTTATTTGGAAGCTCTTTAACATGGTTTTTGATGAGAATAAGATCAAACTTAACCTTTTTCAAATCATTTCTTACCATATCAAGACACTTCATTGTATCAACAAGTAGTTGCTTAGCCTTCTCAAATTCCATTAGGAAGTCAAGAATTGCATCCGATGAAATCTCTTCAATCTCTTCTATATACGAGAGTGAATCAGAGGATTGAGGAAGAGAACTTTCAATTTCAATATGAGTATCATTTTCTTTATCGAGTTCGCAATATGCCTCCTAATCAGTGACATCATTAGTCAAGTCCGAAGAGCACGAAGAAGAATCCATTGATAACAAAAAATCTAGAGTAAACGAGTAACTTAATAGGTTAGGTATATAAAGAAAAACTCGAGAGATTTAGGGTTACGGGATAGGTTTAACGGATAACTTGAACCGTATGTGAAACCGTAGGATGTTTTTTCACAAAGCTCTACATGGAAAAAGGAGACACTTTTATTTTTCAAAGGTGTTTTTAGAAAATGAACAAGGAAAAATACTCACAAACCAGTGTTTAAGCAATGATCTTTCTAAAAACGATAAGATCTTAGATAGATAATTAGAGACACATAGTTATGGAGTATACCTATCCACTTCTCTCACAACTAGGCTTTTTGTATGTGAGATATTCAACCTTGTGATTAATTTACACAAGTATGAGACTTTATCTCATCAAATGAATATTGTTCATCTCTATCCTTTTGTCTCTGATATGTGTTATTTATAGTGAGAAAAGACATTGATTGATTACATTTCTTATCAGAAGGACTAAATCTATGACCTTTAGTAATAGGTTCAAGAGGATCCGAAATCTAGAGTGGAGATCATTCTCATAAGGTTTCTGATTTCTTGTGGGCATACATTTCACTGCTTTAGTCGACTGACTTTCTGTTCCATTGACAGTGAAGAGAAGCAAATTACGAAGCTTAGAAATTTGTTTTCTTCTTGCAAAATAATGAATAACATAGTGATTCTGTTTCCCACAAAATGTATAGGTTCGTAGAGGAGAAGCAATAACTGGCACCTGTTTAAACTTTATAGCCATATGAGAATATTGGAAGTTATGCAAAATTTTCTTGACATAATCTTCTTCTGGAGAACATTTCTTCATATATGGTAATTCCTGAGAATTAGTCACAGAAGAATTTCTCCTTAGTACAGAGTTTTCCTTTTCTAAGGTTTTACATTGTTCATGGGCTAGAGTAAGAGATGCACAAAGTTTATCTTTTTCAGCACGAAGTCTGTTGAGATCTGATGAATGAGTCTCGAGCAAACGTTTTTCTCTAATTGATTCCTCTTTAACAACTTCCTCAAGAGTACTAATCTTTTCTTGTTGTAGAGTAATTTCTTGTAGAAGTTTCTCAATGTTCTTAGAGAAGGACTTTATGATATGATAGAGATCACGTTCTCGATCAAGAGACTTTTCAAATTCATCAATGATCTGATCATGATCATTAAAATCAATATCTTCAGCTGCATGTTTTGAAATTCTGGTGATTTCCTTTTCAGCTTCTGCCACAGTGTCACATGCCTCATGAGAGGAAGAAATGTCATTATCACATTGAACATTCTTTCTACCTTGGGATTCGGAAGAATCAACTAAGGAATAATCCTTTGAGGTTTTTCCTAGACACTTGACATGGTCAAAAGATTGAGGAGACATTTTGGTATGCATAACAGAGATTTCGTCCACAGACTCAGATTGCCACAAACACAGACTTGTAAGGTCTTTAACGTGTTTGCCTGCTTTGATACCAATTGAAAATGCGGGGGTCTAACAACCTTACCCAATATTTCGATTAGAAATCTGTATGGACAACTCCGATTTGTTTTCTAGAGAATCAACAAGACTCAATCAATAGAAAATACTCGAGGAGTTATTATCTGAATCTCTCGATTTTATTTACTCAAGAAAATATGATTCGCGAGCCTAATCAAAGAGAGATAACTTGGATGGTACCAAAGACCAATAACCAAGTGTCAATCGATTTAAATAAATAACCAATAAGGTCAGATATTCTAATCGATTGAACAACGCACAACCTGTATTATTTCAATTATATAACAAAATATAATGCGGAATATGAATAACACAGACACCAGAATTTTGTTAACGAGGAAACCGCAAATGCAAAAAAAACTCGGGACCTAGTCCATATTAAACATACATTGTATTAAGCCGCTACAGACACTAGCCTACTCCAAATTAACTTCGGTCTGGACTGTAGTTGAACCCCAACAAATCTCACACTGATCCAAGGTACAGTTATCCTCCAACGCCTATGATCCTAGTAGGATACTGCGTACTTGATTCCCTTAGTTGATCTCACCCACTACCAAGAGTTGCTACGACCCAAATTTGAAGACTTTAGCAAATAAATCTGTCTCACACAGAAAAGTCTACAGGTAATACATAAACTCGTCTACCACGAATAAACCTATGATTTTTTTTCTGTCTTTTGATAAATCCAGGTGAACAGGAACCAATCGATAAAACTAGACTTATATTACCGAAGAAGAACTCAGTTTCATCAATCACCTCACAATAAACTTAATCGACGCAACGAAGAAGATTATTGAGGAATCACAAACAATGAGACGAAGATGTTTGTGACTACTTTTATCTTGCCTATCGGAGATGGAAATCTCAAGCCAATTATTATAATTGTACTCGTATGATAGAAACAGCAAGATCAGATTACACAACTACAAGAAAAGTAGTATCGGCCTGGCTTCACAATCCCAATGAAGTCTTTAAGTTGTTAACCTGGTTTTAGAATAAGAAAACCAAAGGTTTAAGGAGAATTGACTCTAGATTTAGCAAACTAGTATCACACAGAATGTGTGGGGATTATGTTTGCCAGTTGCAAGAGTTCTCCCTTATATAGTCTTTCAAATCATGGTTTGCAATCATTGTTAGCTTAGTACCAAAGCATTCAATATTCATCTATTTGTGGGAGAAAACTACTTCTGCAGGTTTAGGTAATTTTGGGTGTATGTGGATGAGAAGTGAATTTAAACCTTCAACAAATGTGTTTCACGATGAGCACTTTGATTCGAGAGATAATCTGTACAATTCTGGCCTAAACCGAAGACACGGCCGTTCTAGATTTGTTTCGGTCACAGGTGAAGGATGTGAGGTTGATCTTAGGGAGGGAAGCGAAGAAGGTGTTGAGAGTATGAATGTGAAGGCTATTTGATGACTTGTTAATAGAAGGTTGAGCAGGCTAGAAAGTGTTGCAGGCAGGCTCTGGGTGTTGAATACGATGGTATTAACACTTGGTTTTCTGTTGTCGTTGTTGGAAATAGGGATGAGAACCTATTTATACAAGTCGATAAGCCTTCATCACATCTCTCGTGGGAAAGTGGAGGAAGTGGAGTGATGGAGGAAGTGGAGTTGTGTGTTAGTGTCACACGGTTGCTTGCCCACTTCTCATATCATCGCTAACCGCCCATGTTTCCCTGACACGATCTTGTGATGGCGTGTTGCACGCTGCACGCGGTAAATCGCCAGACCAATACCCCAGTTTATGACATGATTGATGTCTCGAGTGTGTGGATCATGGGACCCACATAAAATAGTGCAGGGTGAATCGTGAACTTGGTATGTCATCGCATGCATCCATCTTCAGCTGACCGTTTGGAGGCTGTATGGGCAGGCCGCGCCTTGGTCGGTCACCCTGTGAAGAAGAGTGACGGATGGTGATCATAGTGATACCTTGTTTTCTGGTTGATTCGCACCCTAAGTCATTCGTCCAAGCTTGCAAAGTTGGACGGACGAGATGGCTTGTAACCCTACTTGCGATCGTTGGATGGGAGGCGCGCATGCTGCCTCTTTCAACCCAAACGTTTGCATGCTAAGGGAATTTCTATGGAGGAACCGATTGGCCCTGCATGGAGGTGGTACAATGGTGTTCACGCCCATGCCTGCTTGACTCGCAAAGATTTTATCTAAGCCACTCGACTCAGGTGGCAAAGACGAGTGGTCGAGATTAGAACTTATGAAGGGGCCGTGACATGCCACCTTTGGGCACGCGTACCGAGGAACTTGATCACTTTCGGTCTTGGCCGATCAGCTAGGCGTGAATTCGGGCCCACGGTGGTCATGCTAGCATGCTCGGTTCCTTCTAAGTCTCCATATTTGCCTTCCATACAAGCCTGCGAAGATGGACGCTCAAGATGTTTCTGCGACATATGCGCCGCAAACCCTAATTAGGATTTCGTACCGGCCACTTTGGGCGATCGGTTTTGGGTTGCGTGCGCCTCCTTTGGGGAGACCGACCATGTATGCAACATCTTGGGCCGACAGTGAGCATGTACATGCTTGCTCTATGACCCTGGGCGCAATCTAAGCCATCCAACTATTCCTGCGAAGTCAGATGGTCGTGATCGTTTTGGATCTTCTCAACCTGCATAAGGCGTTAACCTAGCCTTGTTTGGGCAATCGTTTCTTACACCACGGCTTGCCTATAATGGAGTCGGTCATGTAGGTAGAAAGTGGGTCCGCCAACGGTGTATCATCACTTCACTACTTGTTTTAGAGTATAATCTAAGCCGTCCAACTATGCCTGCGAAGTTGGACGTTCACGATTAAAAGAAACCCTAGCCGTGAGTCATGCTCACTTTGAGCGCACGTTTTGGAAGGACCAACTGTAGTTGGTCTTGACCGTTCGGTCATGCATGAAGGTGAGTCCAAGGTGATCATGGTAGCATGCTCAGGACCCCCTGAATCTATATCTACACCCTCCATCTATGCCTGCGAAGTTAGACGGATGAGATCTATTTTTGAGTTTGTTTTCAGCAGGTGAAACTAACATGGGTAGTCTTGCATGCGTTCAACGGGGCTAATATAACCTTCCTTCAGGTAGCCTACGGGTGTTTGCATGTCGAACACAAGGCTTTAATTAAAGCATTAATAGTAATGCTGCAAACCTACATAAAATCGGGATGATTGCTACATGCTCCGCTCTGGGTAGGTTTTAATTCTCATGGATGGTTGTACATGCTCCAATGAATTATCATGGCGAGAAATATTCATCACCTGAAGGCTTTATCCTTTGAAGGACGTCAGCTTGGGTTTTTTACAATTTTAGCCTTTAAATAGAAATCCACCATCAACATTAAGTCCCCTTCCTAGCATGCAATGGTTATACTATTGTAGGGTAGGCATGAGATGGTGACAAATATACGTGAAAGAGACAAAAGTAACTAACCCCAGAAGGTAGCCGCCAGTGGTTATCCATGTGAACGCGCCGTCGCAAGCATGAAACTTTTGGCGGTCCCGGTTTCCTTCCTTGATTTTTGAAAACAAAAGAAATTTTTTTCCAATTAGAATTCTCCAAGCTTTGTCTATAAAATGGAGAGAGTCAGCCCCCTTTTATAATATATTTTTTTTTCTTTACATCACGTGCAGCTCCCGCCCGTGATTTTGCTGCCGCCCCCACCCGTGATTTTGTTGCCGCCCTGCCGCTGGAGCTCCGCCACCGTCCGTCGGAATCGTCGCCGCCGGCGCCGCCAACCAGGTTCGCGCAATTTTTTTTTTTTTTTTCAAACCCTAATTGCTTAGGTAGAGCTCTTTTTGCAAACTGTAGTTGCTCGGGTAGGGCTTCCCCTTTTTTTTTTTTGAAAGGATTGTAGGTATAACGAAACATACCATAATTGATTCCTTTACCGCTGCTAGGGTTGTTTGGTAAAATGAACTGGAACCCATGAATATGTTGCTTGTTCCCTTTATCTTTGCATGTAAAAAACCCAATTTTTAGGTTATAACTTGACAAGACTCCCGCCTTGAGCCTGTAAACGTGATCCCCAACTGTAGAAGAGTATGTTGACGTGATTGCCTAGTTTTAGGGACGCACATACAGGATTTAGCATCCGCTTGCGTGACTTGTTTCCATGCTGGTTTTGCCTTTATGCATGTTGTCCACCTACTTAGTTTTAGGGGTGCGCCTGCAAACCCCAAACCAATATTTGCGCCTGCTTAGTTTTAGGGATGGGCCTGGAAACCCAAAATCGATAGCCTTTTCTCACAGCTTCATGCATGCCAGTAATTTGTGCCTGTAGGATGAGTCTCCATGTTAGCGTAGTCTCCTTGCCGGCATTGATCTTGTACTTGCTTGCATAATTTTGAGGCACTCTTGCGCTTGCGTTTATCGAAATTGCTGTAGAATCCTCATACAAACTCGGATTTTGACGGTCCGCATATGTATCCTCAAGCCCAGAAAATTTCCAAGCTTTAAGAAAGAATCTTTTTGAATTTTGAGTGTGTTTAGGGGATAAAAACCGCGAAATAGTAAACTTCTAGGAGATTTTCAGAATTTTTTCAGGTTGCGTGTTTTCTAATGTTTTGGCCACCCTTCCTTGCTATTTCATCCGATTGTCGTGAAATTTTGATATGTTGTAGGTAACTTCCATATGAAGAGAATGGAACATAACATAACACTATATTCCATACCCATTGCTCCCAGTTCATAATCGAACACAGGGTAGTGTAAATTTCCCTCAACTGAGTTTGTTTGGAGGACGCTTGAACCATCTCAATCCCATGTAATCTCTGTATTAGGTGCCTAACAACGAAGTTGGGAATCACGAGAATCTTTTATTGTTGTACGACTCCTTGGAAACATGCTGACACTTCCAATCTTATTGTAGTTGCTCAATGATGAACGCGGAGGATAATGCTGTAAAGGGAGGTGTCGACCCTTTCAGAGATGTGCCAAATATAAATGATGGAATGTTTACCAAGTATTTTACAAACATCAGGAAGCACCCCAGCCATAATATAATCCTCATTACCGGCTCAGCAAGTGAAGAGGGTCTACCATCGTCTTTAGCAGGCGTGATGAGGCTTTGTCTCCAGAAGAAAGAATATCCACCTTCCCCTATTGACTTCAGAATTTGCCAAAATCCACTTAGCTCATACGAAGGATGGATGTGGCACATGTTGGGTAATGAAGGGATTAGAGATAACTTAACCAGGGTGCGAATTCTTGATGCTATCAAGGCGTCTGCAATTCTTCATGTCAAGAAGGATATCCCAGGTTTGGTCGCTTTTGCTGCTCGATGGCGTCCTTCTACGAACACAGCTTTATGCACATGGGGCGAAATGACTATCACTCTTGAGAGTGTGTCTGCATTAATGAGCCTTCCTGTCACTGGCAGTCTTAATTGCAAACTGTTTGAAGGCGAAGACGTCATCTATCAGGCTATAATTCAGAAGGTGAACGAATACGATCAGTTGGAGAAGAAGCCGAAATGTTTCTACACTTGGTGGGTAGGTGAATGGTCTTCCACGCAAGTTAATGACGATCTTAGCGCAGATGCATTCTTGTCCTTGTGGTTATCCAGAGATATTCTTGATGATGGCTCTGGCACGAAAACTATTAGAAATAAAATCATCATATTCGCCATTAAGCTAGGCAAAGGTATAACTCTCCCTTTAGCTTCGTTATTCCTAGGCTCGCTGTATGGTCACCTGAATTCTTTAGTGGAGGAGATGTATATTTCCAACGGGTACATGAAGGTGGATACATATGTGCACGTCGCCTTTCTTCAGGCGTTTTTGTGGGAACACTTTAAGGATTACGCTCCCACTCCTATAACCTCAATCCCCAGCTTGTATGGTGATTCAAGAATACTCCGTTGGAAGAATAGACGTCCAAAAGCTGGGGTGAGGCTTGTAGATTTGCTCGATAGTGTGAGTGCCATAGACTTTCGTCCTTGGGGTCCGGTTCATCCTTCCGCCATCATCCCTGTCATTGAGATGCCGCCTGAGGGGAGAGATATGAGCCCTGAATAAGTTGTTTTCCTGCGGAGCTTCATACCAGGATATTTTCCTTCTTTTTGTGATGACAGGCTAAGCATTATTCCGTATAATATTGATAGAGCCGCTCTCCAAATGGGTTTTGATCAAGGTGTACCATTTCGTCATCCCATAACGTCTTCAAAAGAACTTAAGTCATCATGCCTTGATGTTGATGTTTTCTCGCCGGAGCTGAAACTTCCTTTTCCTTCCTCGGGGAGAAAGCCGGTAGCTACTTCTGGTTACAAAGATTTTTGGAGGGGGCAATTACTGCTTTTTAAATCATTTTCTAGAGAAACGGTAACTGACCTTCGTGATGAACCTCTTGATGACGTCTTGGCTGGTCATAGGCGATTGAAACCCCTTCTAGGAAAACGAGGCAGGGTTAACGCCACCGACTGCAATCTTAAGCCCAAGAAAAAGAAACGATCATGTAGCCCAGTAATTCTCAACTCTTCCAATATGCAGGTATTCTGAATTATTTATGCTTAATTTTCAGTTTCGACTTCCATGAGCAGCTTTTATTAATCCTTGTTGGTGATCAAAGGATTCCTGAAGAAAATGCCTTTGCTGTACTGGCTCGAGTTTACAATGAGGAGCGTGGAGGCAACGGGAAGTCTGGAAATCTTCATGCTAAGAAGCCTGATAATAATGAACTTCATGTAGAGCAGTCTGGGAACACTGATCCTCATGCGGAGAAGTCTGGAAACACCGATCCTCATGCGGAGAAGTCTTGCAACACCGATCTTCATGCGGAGAAGTCTGGCAACACTGACCCTATCATATACAACGATGAAGATGGTGCAAGCTCGATTGAAGAGAATGCCTTCCAGAGCAGTAATTTTAGTGAGCTTGTAGATGAGGTCGTGTCAGCAATATGGACCAGCACTTCGAATAGTCTGGAAGGGACATCAGCTGTGATGGTTCTTTCTAAAGAGATGTCGTCTCTAGCAGTCGTTCCTGGTGCTATGTTCGACCTTCCCTTTGATAATCCACGTCCTGATCATGTGTTGGTTGGAGGGTTCAGCGTGCCGGCCTAGTTTGAGGAGTTGTACACCACAATATGGAAGAAACATGGCCACATTGCTACCACCACGAAGATGAAGAGTCGTCTTGCTTTGGTAAATCGCGTTCAGGAGGCCTTACCCTCTATTCGGGAGATGAGCGTCGCAATTGGTCGTGATGTTTCTGAAGACGTGATGGAAGACTGGAAGTGCCACTTGGAAGTGTTTGCGCAGTATGACTTCAATGCTCCTTGGTTCTTCAAAGGGTTTTATGCAATTCAGGATATTCAGAAGAAGCAAGGTTCGGTGCCTTCCACAGAATGCGTCGTTCGTCAGAAACAAGAGGTTGGTAGGTTGGCCGAGGAGTTGAAATTTCAGCAAGCCGTTCTCCGGAAGATGGAAGCTGCTCTTGATCAGAAGGATGAGGTGTTGCTGAAAGACTTTCCCTGAAGTATTCATGCCGTCTACTTGTGTTTTCTCTTTAGATGCTTTTCGAGTGATTGTGAGGATTTCCTTTCACATAGTTTGGTTTTAGGTTCTGAATTGATAGGTGATTGAATTTTGGATTGGTTTATTTACGAAATGCTTTTATGAATGTTTGACTCTTGGAAAAGATTATTCTAAAATAGAATCTGAATATTATATTATGAGTGATCATACATGTCATGTGAAATTGAAAACGCAGTGTGAAAGGGAAAGGTGAGGGGTGGTGAGCATGTATGGCGCTTGCTCATTGAGTATCATGTTCATATATGTAGGACGCCAAGTCCCCAGTAGGATATATAACTATCTTACAATAACGTTTGCTTGGACTTACTTGTCTTTCGAAATCCGTGTATGAGAGTGAGCACTCCCGAATACCTTCTCCCCGAAGAGCGTGTGCTAATTTTTTGAGGGGAAATATTGTTTCTCTGAATTTATCTTATCGTGGACAATGCATTTCAATGTGTGGCACTTTCTGGTGGGGTGATGGAGAAATCGATGGTAATGACAATACCTCGGGTTGGCTGTCTCTTGATCGGTGGGCGGACGCCACACCGGCGACAATTGTACTTCTCCATCACGTACCCATGTCTCCAACAACTCCACAATCTTCCATATGGGAAACGGGAATCGTGTATCTCTTGAGTCTAAACTTTCCTGGGTTGGCGAGTGTCGCGGATCTTCCCTTAGGTTTCGGTGTGAAGCCCGCTTTGGAGACGGGATTGAGGCATTGTCACGTGTCACTGCATCTGCGGCCCTCTTGGTCGGGTGATTCTGCTGAAACATGGAGGACGTTGTGCTGGCGATGGTATTGTCGTTGAGCTGGTGATTTGAAGGATACAAGCTCCTACGTTTATATGATCTCTGATTGATTTAGCCTTCCTCCAGCGTTTCTTCCCCTGGATGAAGAGTCAGCACGGGTTGGGCATTATTCTGAGTTTTGGCAAGAGCCTTGAGGTATAAATCTTCTAACAAGGCTTCGTATGCAGTTGATTCTCTGTTTTTATCCGGTAAGCGTCGTAATTCTTCATGCTGGTCGATCCGTCTCAAGATCTCGTAGCCAGGTGAAAGGTTTTGTTCATCTCCGGGCTCTCTGGGGCCATGTGTTCCACCAGTTCTTCTGAAAACCTGACCTCCAGAATTTCTTGCGTCATTAGTGATACTTCCCGGGTAGCTGCTTGCAGAGCCCTCATGTAATTGAGCCGATATGTCGTTCAAGAGACGGAAGGTTTCACTCTCCCTTCTGGCAATACCTGCTTGATTTTCCAGGACGTCTTCCAGCATCCTGGTCACATTTTCAATGACACTTGAATTATCCATGGCTTCCGAAGGATTCAACGAACGGGAGTACATCTCGGGATGTGAAGAGTGAATTGATAATCGAATCAAATCTAAGATCAACCTCTCCAAAGTCGAATAAAAACTGGTAGACTTTGAAGACTCGAGTTTTGCAACCGAGAGATTAACCTCCCACTGTGGTCGCCAATTGTTTGTGGGAGAAAACTACTTCTGCAGGTTTAGGTAATTTTGGGGTGTGTGTGGATGAGAAGTGAATTTAAACCTTCAACAAATGTGCTGCACGATGAGCACTTTGATTCGAGAGATAATCTATACAATTCTGGCCTAAACCGAAGACACGACCGTTTCAGATTTGTTTCGGTCACAGGTGAAGGATGTGAGGTTGATCTTAGGGAGGGAAGCAAAGAAGGTGGTTAGAGTATGAAGGTGAAGGCTATTTGATGACTTGTTAACAGAAGGTTGAGCAGGCTATCAAGTGTTGCAGGCATGCTCTGGGTGTTGAATACGATGGTATTAACACTTGGTTTTCTGTTGTCGTTGTTGGAAATAGGGATGAGAACCTATTTATACAAGTCGATAAGCCTTCATCACGTCTCTCGTTGGAAAGTGGAGGAAGTGGAGTGATGGAGGAAGTGGAGTTATGTGTTAGTGTCACACGGTTGCTTGCCCACTTCTCCTATCATCGCTAACCGCCCATGTTTCCCTGACACGATCTTGTGATGGCGTGTTGCACGCTGCACGCTGTAAACCGCCAGACCAATACCCCAGTTTGTATCCCTCAGTTTGTGACATGATTGATGTCTCGAGTGTGTGGATCGTGGGACCCACGTAACATAGTTCAGGGTGAATCGTGAACTTGGTATGTCATCGCATGCAGCCATCTTCAGCTGACCTTTTGGAGGCTGTATGGGCAGGCCACGCCTTGGTCGGTCACCCTGTGAAGAAGAGTGATGGATGGTGATCATGTTGATACCTTGTTTGCTGGTTGATTCGCACCCTAAGTCATTCTTCCAAGCTTGCAAAGTTGGACGGACGAGATGGCTTGTAACCCTACTTGCGATCGTTGGATGGGAGGCGCGCATGCTGCCTCTTTCAACCCAAACGTTTGCATGCTAAGGGAATTTCTATGGAGGAACCGATTGGCCCTGTATGGAGGTGGTACAATGGTGTTCACTCCCATGCCTGCTTGACTCGAAAAGATTTGATCTAAGCCACTCGACTCAGGTGACAAAGACGAGTGGTCGAGATTAGAACTTATGAAGGGGTCGTGACATGTCACATTTGGGCGCGCGTACCGAGGAACTTGACCACTGCCAGTCTTGGCCGATCAGCTAGGTGTGAAGTCGGGCCCATGGTGGTCATGCTAGCATGATCGGTTCCTTCTAAGTCTCCATCTTTTCCTTCCATCCAATCCTGCGAAGATGGACGCTCGAGATGTTTCTGCGACATATGCGCCGCAAACCCTAATTAGGATTTCGGACCGGCCACTTTGGGCGATCGGTTTTGGGTTACGTGCGCCTCCTTTGGGGATACCGAACATGTATGCAACATCTTGGGCAGACAGTGAGCATGTACATGCTTGCTCTATGACCCTGGGCGCAATCTAAGCCATCCAACTATGCCTGCGAAGTCGGATGGTCGTGATCGTTTTGGATCTTCTCAACCTGCATAAGGCGTTAACCTAGCCTTGTTTGGGCAATCATTTCTTGCACCACGGATTGCCTATAAGGGAGTCGGTCATGTAGGTATAAAGTGGGTCCGCCAACGGTGTATCATCACTTCACTACTTGTTTTAGAGTATAATCTAAGCCGTCCAACTATGCCTGCGAAGTTGGACGTTCACTATTAAAAGAAACCCTAGCCGTACGTCATGCTCACTTTGAGCGCACGTTTTGGAAGGACCAACTGTAGTTGGTCTTGACCGTTCGGTCATGCATGAAGGTGAGTCCAAGGTGATCATGGTAGCATGCTCAGGACCCCCTGAATATATATCTACACCCTCCATCTATGCCTGCGAAGTTGGATGGATGGGATCTATTTTTGAGTTTGTTTTCAGCAGGTGAAAATAACATGGGTAGTCTTGCATGCGTTCAACGGGGCTAATATAACCTTCCGTCAGGTAGCCTACGGGTGTTTGCATGTCGAACACAAGGCTTTAATTAAAGCATTAATAGTAATGCTGCAAACCTACATAAAATTGGGATGGTTGCTACATGCTCCGCTCTGGGTAGGTTTTAATTCTCAGGGATGGTTGCACATGCTCCAATGAATTATCATGGCGAGAAATATTCATCACCTGAAGGCTTTATCCTTTGCAGGACGTCATCTTGGCTTTTTTACAATTTTAGCCTTTAAATAGAAATCCATCATCAACATCATCATTAGATGAAAACCTGATTAGATACATGATAATATCTCTCAACCGTTAGATCGAAAACTTAGCTTTCCATACACACATGTACTTGACGTTTTGAGTTCGTGTAACCGTACCCAAACGTGTACAGTGGTTGGTTCAATATTAGTCAACCAAATGGTTATCCAAATGATAACTTTCATATCAACCATATTCTTCTTCACCATAACTAGTCCAAATGACTCAAATGAACTAGTTAGAGAGTTGTTCAATTTATATGAGACCTCAAGTATTACAAGAGACACAATTGAATCAAAAACGATGTGATTCACTCGAATCATTTCATGAACTATAAAGCCACGGTTTGCAAAAGCATTCCTTAGTAATTTAAGATAAGTTCACGAACACCGTTTTCAGACATAACCTCTTGAGTTCGCGGACTGAGTTCGCGGACTCAAGCTAACCGGTTGAAGTTAATAAACTCCAGCAGAATATCTCGGGATTAGAACTTCCATCAGTTCGCGGACTGCACCTGAGCTTCAACTTCAGCATATATTCTCGGGTTCGAGAACTTACGCCAGTTCGCGAACTGAGTTGCTGCTCACGTTCCGGTTCCACTTGATCAACAAAGTTCGCAAACTTCGGTTCAAGCTTTAAGGACTTATACATATATATGTATCCACAACAATGTTTATATCCCACAATGGTTATATAGTCTAAACTCTCATTTCAATCATTGAAACATTCTCAGAGGACGTTATATAGTTGTTATTCATAAACTAGTTTTCGTCAGAGCAATTTCCAAAGTGATTGAAACATAACATGACTTTCGTCACTAGGAAAAGATGAACTTGGCTAAAGCGAAAGCTTTACCAACACCCATTTCGAGAAATAGATAAGCGAGATATACTCAGCTCGAAATGTCACATGTGCATATTCTTAGTCTATATAGTAAAACGACTTTTGTCTCAATATAGAAGATAAATTAGATAGACTTTTGAGTGATAGATAAGTTCAAGTTTCCACATACCTTTTAGTCGATGAAGATCCACTGGTTCCTTGAGTAGTCCTTCGTCTTGTATGATGATCGCCATGGAGTTCTTGAGCTCAACTACACTTGCTATCCTAGTCCGAGACCTCAGCTATAGTAGACTAGAAATCAAGACTTTATAGTTTTGATCACTAAGATTGACAAACATGCTTGAGATAGCAACACATGCGAGTTTGACTGAGCAGTGCTCTAACAATCTCCCCCTTTGTCAATTTTAGTGTTAAAACTATTAATACATATGGAATACAAAAATTATATAAATAAACTTTGTAGATCCTATTCCACATATCTAATCTTCAACAATACTCGAAATCTTCGTCACTTATAAGTTGTCCAATGATCCCAAAGGTTGTAAGTTTAGTATCATCGTTGTTGAAAATCCGTAGCTATAACAATGAGAAAAGCATTGGTTCTCAGTTATACAGTGTCATAGTATTATTACACAGCGTCAAAGTCCAATTGCATCATAACTTCAACAACAATACTATGGTGATACTTCACTCCCCCTTAGTCAATACTCCATCTCACATGGAAACCACTCCCCCTTACATAATGATCTGAAAACCATATGTATTTGTAGTGTGAACTACAATTAATTCTCCTCCTTTTTGTCAATAAAATTGGCAAAGGTACAAGAACGGGATCCTAATGAAATTTCCGTAAGAGACATTTCATGGCCAAAGGTAAATGTTCTATCATCTTGTTTAGATGCAATCATAAAGCCGAGGCTAAATGCATTCATCAAGGAGTTTATAAAGATACAAGATAACCCCTAAAAATTCCACAACCGCACTCCCCACAAAGATTTGGAAATTAAGCGCAAGTTCAAAAGAACTCTCCCCCATAAGATGTCATTCCCTAAGGAACAACAAGAGCGACCTTAATTTCAAGAGAAAATAAGGATTTCTTTTAGACTCAACAAATTGCATACAAGTATGAATTTGGAATCCAAAATATTCAATCATATTAACCATAGCGAACCAAGATTAATTTGACTAAATATGCTCAACACAAGTAAACTTATGGAGACTTAATTCATTGATTAGATTATTCACAAGAGAACCCATAAATATTCTAACCGTATTACACAATTAAACTAATCACAAAGTAATCAATTCAATTGTCCACACTCAACATGAGAAAAATATATGGAGTGCTAACTAAATAATCACACAAGATGATTGATTTAGTTCATTTGGGCTAAACATAAGAGATTATGGAACCCCGACTAAGATTATCATAGAAAATGACAACCTTAACCGTACATGTACTCAACATGAGAGAACTTGTGGAATACAAACTAAATAACCACACAAGTTGATTAAAATAGTTCTTAATGCTCAACATTTTGCATCTTTATGGAACAACCAACCATGCCAATAACAAATCGACATAGTCGTATCGTGCTCAACATAAGATACAAGATGGAACCTTCACGGTAATACATAATAATATGGAATAATTAAGCTCTATATCGTGCATCACAAAAACAAGGACCTATTCTATTTTTCCATCACAATGTGACATAATAGACTTAATCCTTGAATCACAAAAGATTTTACCCTATCTTACATCAATAATTGACAATATAGGCTTAACTTTTGTGTTTTGCAAAAAGTCTATTCATTCCTTTATCAATATTTGCATACCAATATGTGAACGACTTTACTTTTGACAAAATATGGGATAATCAAGTTAACGGACGTAAACATACAAATCCCATCAAAATATTGCAATATATAAAATCAAAAGGATTAATACTCTGCAACCATCATCTTCCAAACCAGTTTAGAATTAAAACTAATAAATCTAAAAACAAGAAGATGAAATCATTCGATATAGTTATGTGTAGTCACAATAATTGCTATTCCAAAACACTAGTTATTCTTCTAAATAAAACAGAAAACATAGAAGATTTACTAGACATTAAGAAAAAAACAGAAAAACTTCCATGTCATACCGAACTAGGTTCACATCGACAGTTCGGGACCTTCTTGAGCCTTAAGATCTTGAAGCTTGTGAATGTCAACATCTTCTGTACTTGTGATATCCTTATTTGGAAGCTCTTTAACATGGTTTTTGATGAGAATAAGATCAAACTTAACCTTTTTCAACTCAGTTCTTACCATATCAAGACACTTCATTGTATCAACAAGTAGTTGCTTAGCCTTCTCAAATTCCATTAGGAAGTCAAGAACTGCATCCGATGAAATCTCTTCAATCTCTTCTATATCTGAGAGTGAATCAGAGGATTGAGGAAGAGAACTTTCAATAAGAGCATCCTTTTTTTTATCGAGTTCGCAATTATTGATGGTGATTTTTAGTTTAGGGTTAAAATCGTAAAATGCTAAACCCTAGCAGACATTTAAAACAAGCATTTACTGGCATTTAATAAAAGCTTTTAATATGTCTCTAATAATTACCAGGGTATATTTTTCAAATTAGGGTTACGACAAACCAAACCCTAATTCCCCCGTGTGCCAATGAAAAATCATGCCAGCCACACCTAGCCTAAGCTAGCCGTGCCATGCCAATCGCACCATGCCATGGCCCTAGCTATGCTAGCCACATCTCGTGTGCCAATGGCAAACCATGACAGCCACACCCGAACCGCGCCAAAGCATGCCAACCATGCTAGCCGCACCCTTGTACCGATGTCAAATCATGCCAGCCACACCTAGCCCAAGCTAGCTGCGCCATGCCAATCGCACCGTGCCATGGCCCTATCTATGCTAGCCACATCTCGTGTGCCAATGGAAAATCATGCCAACCATACATGAACCATGCCAAAGCATGCCAACCATGCTAGCCGCACCCTTATGCCGATGGAAAATCATGCCAGCCACACCTAGCCCAAGCTAGCCGCGCCATGCCAATCGCACTGTGCCATGGCCCTAGCTATGCTAGCCACATCTCGTTCACCAATGGAAAATCATGCCAGCAACACCCGAACCGCGCCACAGCATGCCAACCATGCTAGCCACACCCTTGTGCCGATGGCAAATCATGCCAACCCCACCTAGCCCAAGCTAGCCGCGCCATGCCAATCACACCGTGCTATGGCCCTAGCAATGGTAGCCACATCTCGTGTGCCAATAGCAAATAATGCTAGCCACACCCTACCGTGCCAAGGCATGCCAACCATGCTAATTTCACCCTTGTGCCAATGGAAAATCATGCCAGCCATACCTAGCCCAAGCTAGTTGTGCCATGCAAATCACACCATGCCATGGCCCTAGCTATGCTAGTCGCGCCACCCTGCTGGACTCTCCTCACGACTACTAAAGTGAAGTCATGCGATAATCCACGGTTTCCCTTCAATCCCAGGAGCAAATCATGTCCGTCTAAAGTCCCCTCACGACTTTAGGCCCGAAACCATAACTTGGTCACGCGCCTAGTCCAAGTTAGCCATGCCATGCCAAACCATGGCCCCTTATGCCGCGCCACCATGCTGTCCTTCCTCATGCGGATACAAAGGTGAATCCAGGCGACAATCCACGGTTTCCCTTCAAACCCAGGAGCAAATCATGGCCGTCTAAAGTCCCCTCACGACTTTAGGCCCAAAACCTAGCTTGGTCATGCACCTAGCCAAGCTAGCAGCGCCATGCCAAACCATGGCCCCTCATGTTGCGCCACCATACTGGCCTTTCTCATGCGGCTACTAAAGTGAAGCCAAGCGACAATCCACGGTTTCCCTTCAATCCCATGAGCAAATCCTGGCCGTCTAAAGTCCCCTCACAACTTTAGGCCCAAAACCATAGCTTCGTCACACACCTATCCAAGCTAGTCAAACCATTGCCCCTCATGTCGCGCAACCATGCCGGCCTTCCTCATGCGGCTACCAAAGTGAAGCCGGGCGACAATCCACGGTTTCCCTTCAATCCCATGAGCAAATCTTGGTCGTCTAAAGTCCCCTCACGACTTTAGGCCCAAAACCCTAGCTTGGTCACGCACCTAGCCAAGCTAGACGCGTCATGCCAAACCATGGCCCCTCATGCCGCGCCACCATGTTGGCCTTCCTCATGCGGCTACCATAGTGAATCCAGGCGACATTCCACGGCTTTCCTTCAATCTCAGGAGCAAATCCTGGCCGTCCAAAGTCCCTTCACGACTTTAGGTCCAAAACCCTAACTTGGTCACGCACCTATCCGAGATAGTCGCGCCATGCCAAACCATGGACCCTCATGCCGCGCCACCATGCTGGCCTTCCTCGTGCGGCTACAAAAGTGAAGCCATACGACAATCCACAGTTGCCCTTCAATCCCAGAAGCAAATCCTGGCCGTCTAAAGTCCCCTCACGACTTCATGCCCAAAACCCTAACATGGTCACGCGCCTAGTCCAAGATAGTCATGTCATGCGCCCATGGATACCATTGGCCCCACATGACAAGCCAAACCAAACCTAGACAAGCTAGCCGCCTCATGCCCTGGCCCTAGCCATGCTAGTCACGCCACGGTTAGCCAAGCTCCCTTTCCTTGGCCCTAACCATGCCATATGACCATGGCAAACCCTTGGCTCCTCATGCCAAGTCCAAACACACCCTATCCGTGCCACCCTGTTGGACCTCACTACGCGGCTACCAAAACGAAGGTGTGCAACGATCAACGGTTGCCCCTCCTCTCAAGATGAAACATCTCGACCGCCGAAGGTCACCTGGCTAGCAAGTTCCCCAAGCTCGACTTGCCAAGCCATAACAACGTTTTACATGTTTTCCAAAACATTCGAGACATCAACACAAACAGGGGGATTCTATTTGGGTATTGGTTTGGTGGTCTACAACGTGCGGCGTACACTACGCCCCTCATAAGGAAGTGTCATAAGGGTGAGGCGCCTAGTACATACATGAGTTATGTGGGAAACGTTCATGGGACATAAAGGTGTGAGTTAACGAACTTTATGGAACATCAATTCCATAACGTTAACAGTTTCATGAAAACAAATTTCATGCGTTAACCACTTTATGGGACATCAAGTCCATGCATACGGTTACCACCTCCTCACATTTACTTCCCCACTCCTTAAATAGACCAGGGTACGTTTCTACCTTGACTTGTATAAATAGGTCTTACCTATTTCCATTTGAACAACAAGTTCATTCGGACCACACAACACTCAGAAGTACTTACTTGCTAGCTCTCCTCGTGAGCTCTCATACTTATCTAACAACAAGTCGTATAAACCCAATTGCTCTCCCAGAATCAACTATCCTGGTCTCACCACTCTCCTTGCTTCCCTCCGCAAAACCAACCCATTCTCCTCCTCTTTGTGACCGAAGCAAGTCTGGGACGGCCATTTCTTGGTTTAGGACGGACTTGTACAGATTGATCTCTCGAACTTAAAGTACTCCCTTGCAGTACATTTGTTTAGGGTTTAAACAATTTCTCACCTTTCACACCCGCAATTACCAAAACCGGTAGAAACTATTTTCACCAATAAATAATTGGCGACCACAGCAGGAGGATTGATCTATCAATTATTATGTCGATTTTCTACTGTCGATCTCGTTCTTCGACCCAGGCTTCAATATGGTAGGGGAAGGCGACTCACTCCGACTCAGTCACTCAACGACTCGATTATCAGTCATGACACGACAAGGGATGACTGGGGACTTCCCAGAGGATAGAAGCAGACGATCTGCCCAAGGATCAACGGCTAAGTTATCATACGGCTCTCACTGGGGATTTCTCATGACGGTTTTTCCCATAAATTCGGTCTTGCACCCGGAAGGTTCACTTTTATCAGGAGACCTAAAAACCAAGTCAGTCTTACCTAGACAAGATACGTGGTTTTCTATTTCAAGTTTTCAAGACAGATACATAGTTTACCCCATGTCACCTTCTAACACACGATTCTAATGTTTGTCATGGGATGTCTGCGTCACTTTTATTCATAGCCAAAAACAATCAATTCCTAAACAATTCATTCCAAAAAGAATAACCCAAAAACCGTCAAGGTAACATTTTATCTATCAACCCAAGAAATCCAGGAAATAAAAAACCATAAACCATGCTCTTTGTTTGCCTTTCAAAAAAAAAAGGCCACCTACCCGTACGTGCCTACTCTGCATAATAATGACTACCTGTCACTATTAGCAGACGTTACTACTATGACCTTCGAAGAATTGTTTATGAGGAAGTATTTCCACAAGTCTATGAAAGGCATACCCATGGCTAGGGTTTACACCAGTCCAGAAGAAAAATATTTCTACATATTTATGGAAAGGCATACCTATGGCTATGGTTTGCACCAGCACAAGAAAAAAAATTGAAAAAGAAACGATGGAGTACATAGTTGGAATATGCTTGCCCACTTTATCACATCGCTCTACCGCTAACACCAGGACGTGATAACAAAGATACGAGGTAAAAAGGGGAGCCAACCCCTTTCATAAGCATAACACTTTTGGAATTTGAATAACAAATGATTTCTTGTTTAAGCTACTTATGGGAAGAGGAAACTTGGCACGTAAGAGCAAGCCCGTACCACACCAAGCTAGCATCGTTTCGAGCCAGTGCCCATTCCAAGCCAATCTAGCGCTTACCAGAAAAGCTCACCAGATGAGCTTACCAGACGCTCCTACCAGACAAGCTTCCTAGACGAGCTTACCAGATGCGCCTACCAGAAAATCTCACCAGACGATCTTACCATACGCTCCTACCAGACAGGTTTACTGGACGTGCATGCCAGCGATGACATCTTACGCCCTTCCGGCGCCATCCTCTCCACTCCACAACCAGCCAAAGCAGCGCCATGGCTCCAGCACTTCGTGAACGGTACACTTACGATCACCAAAACCGGATCCGTTTCCGCCGCCCCAATTTTTCTTCAAGCATCATAGATCCAACTGTCACTCGAGGCACTACTCCACTATCAGGGCGAGATACTGGAAGAGTCGGAAAAAGCCGACCTCCTTTTACCACTATTTATTTGATTAAAAGGCAAAAGACACTTCAGCAGGACGTGTGTTTATAAATGAAGAGGCTCGCGTTGCTCTTGAATGCCCAGTAGAAGGGGATCAGCAATCCAATTTCATCACACGTAAAGATGAGGAATGATTTCTCCAAAATCGAGGAAAAAAAATCAACAACCCTCTTGAGTTCACAGAGAACCTCTTCCCGTAAGGACCTTCACGATGGGAACTTGGCCCACTAAGTCGTACAGTCTATGATGAAACATCTGTGGAAAGCAGGAGTTTCAGCCAGGGAAGCCGTTTTCAAACCCCAACCTCTCCTGGAAAGCACGATCGATAGATGAAATAGGGGACTCCTAACCTCTGTACACTTGAGGGATGTCGATTTTGACAGAACATAATATAGCCTTCGACTTCAACATGGTAACCATCAATGCTCTAAGAGTTGCAAGGAATCGTTTCAACGTTCTCTCCATGAACCGAAGACGCTCCAACGCCTCCTTCCTGCCAAATCTCGTGTTCATGGATAGTTTGCTCGCTTACGCATCCAGCCAGCCTACTTTGTTCCCATGAAAATATAGTCTCTTCCGATCACATCTGCTACTGAGAACCGGTGCCACTCGTTTGCTGATACCAGCGAGAGCTTCACCAAAGCATGATCACTACAAAGATGGAAACATGCAAACCACATTTGGGGACTGAGGATCTACACAGAATCCCTTCACTGTCAAAGCTCAGAAGACACAGTCAACCAAAAGGTCATAGTCATGACGAGGTCATTTACTTTTCAAGGGTGCATCATAATAATATCATCAACTCTCTGTCTAGAAGACGCCTGCAACACTTTACAAGGTCGCGGTAGATCCCAAACCTACTCATAAGAAACAACTTCAGAAACTAAAGAAAAGTGTGACTGGGGAATGCTCATTGCAGTCCATCCCGATGACCATCGAAGATTCACGAGATAACCCCAGAGACACGGCTGAAACATTTTCCAGAAGAATCAGAGGGAGCCACGATAAACAACATAACTCTCTCATTTTACCACTTTACTATCCAGAGTATTTCGTCCATGTGATATTCTAAGCATCCCAGCGTCATATCCAGAAGAGTAAAATAAGTTTGTATCAAATCCCGTGGACGTGGATTCAAGGCGATGCAATGAAAGTAGGCTACACATGGGGACTACCAGCACTGGGCGCTTTCACCCCCCTCAACCAGGTTATTTCTGATTTCAACATCATCACTGTCGAAGTTTTACGATCCGCATGAATTTTCCACACGAAGCCGTACATGTGCATCGAATACTCCAAAAGCACGCCACATAGGTACATTCACATGTTTGGCCGTGCCATCGGATCTAATAGAAATATAACTGGGGACTGCTCACCGCATTCCATTCCATATGATAGTCCCAGATTCATAAGATGGTTCAAAGGATGTCTCTTGGAACAAAGTCCTTGAAGACTTGATAAGAACATGTTGGCAACGATATCCCAATTCATCTATTTCATCCAGTGGATCCAGAAGATTTCAACCATACCAGCATCCACAACATATTGTCATCGCGATCAGAGAAGGTCCAGGCACTAAAAAACCTAAAATCAAGGATGGGCCGACAACACAACCACATCCATTCGTCCCAAAGATTGCAATGGAGTTTGGTAAATTTTGGAATCCACTGGAGAGACACCGCAGACGAAAGAACGGTCCGGACGAGCAACAGAAAATAGAAGAATGACGTTTTCACCTCCTTAGCAAGCTCTAAACCTGAATATTCCCGCGTAAGGTGATACAGAATTCTGTTTCGTGTCCGATAAAGGGGCGGACCATCGAAATCCAAGTTCGTACGCGGATTCTATAGCGATTCTGGTAAAGGGCACCAATTAGGGTTTCGGTGTGTCAAGCCCTAAACCACAAGCACTTCCCTTGCAAGCGTTTACCTTCCAAGATGCTTCCCTTACCGGCGTCATGCCCTGCCAAGTGCTTTACAGAGCGGCCCACAACTGTTCCATGCCCGTCAGTGCTAATGGGTCCCCTTCATGCCATGTCCATGCTAGCAGCTCCGCCTCGCGTTCCAAAGCCTAGCCCTGAAGACACCCAATCATACCGGGATTTTTGCAAAGCTACTAGATAAAAGGATTGCAGATGCTACGTACCTCTAGAAAAAAGATTTTTGAATAAGGAAAGAATTCCATGTTAAAGCCGCGCATGAAGAAAGGAAATCGGTCCCACAAGAACAAGCCAAATAGGAAGTATTGTAAGACGTACCTATTTTGCTCGTCCACTTCACCGCTACCAAGCAGCAAAAGAAGAAACAATAAAGGCGTGAATCAAAGGGAGAGGCCGACCATCCTTTCTATAGGTGTGATACTTGGGAGTTCGAACAAGTAAAGGATTTCCTATTTCGAGCCAAGAAGGGAAAAGAGGAAACCGGCCCCACGAAGATCAATCCCCATGCCCAGGACTGCCCACACCATTTCCGTGGCCCCCTGCTAAAGTCGCACGGTGCTAGACCGCGCATCACCTTTCCATGGTCCAAACCGCGCCTCACCTTGCCACGGCCCTGGCCCTCGCTCCATCACCACGACCCCGCCGCACCTAGCTTCCCCTGACGTGTTCCACCAAGCCATTGCCGCGGCCAAGACCACGCCACCTCTTGGCCCTCCCAGATCCAAGCCATCTCTCCATTTCCGCGGCCCCCACCACACCTAGCCGCCCCTGCAAGCTCTGCCATGCCATTGCCGAGGTCAATTCCATGCCACCTCTTGGCCCTTTCGGTCCAAGCCATCCACCTGCTCCGCCCTCCAAGACAGTGCCCCCTTTCCGTGACTACCAACATGGAAAGACAAAACTCGCTCTACCACTTAAAAAGTTAGTCGGACTCTCCTGACCATCTTCGCAATGATTTACGTTGTCTGTTACCATCATATGCTTACCCCGCAACAAGGTACCTGTTCCAAGCTAAGCAGGGGACTTAATGTTGATGGTGGTTTTTATTTTAGGGTTAAAATCGAAAAACGCTAAACCCTAGCAGGCATTTAAAATAAACATTTACTAAGGGCATTTAATAAAAGATTTTAATATGTCTCTAATAATTAACGGGGTATATTTTTCAAATTAGGGTTACGACAAACCAAACCCTAATTCCCTTGTGTGCCAATGGCAAATCATGCCATCCACACCTAGCCCAAGCTAGCCGTGCCATGCCAATCGCACCATGCCATGGCCCTAGCTATGCTAGCCACATCTCGTGTGCCAATGGAAAATCATGCCAACCACACCCGAACCGCGCCAAAGCATGCCAACCATGATAGTCGCACCCTTGTGCCGATGGCAAATCATACCAGCCACACCTAGCCCAAGCTAGCCGCGCCATGCCAATCGCATCGTGCCATGACCCTAGCTATGCTAGCCACATCTCGTGTGCCAATGGCAAATCATGCCAGCCACACCCGAACCGCGCCAAAGCATGCCAACCATGCTAGCCGCACCATTATGCCGATGGAAAATCATGCCAGTCACGCCTAGCCCAAGCTAGCCGCGTCATTCCAATCGCACCATTCCATGGCCCTAGCTATGATAGCCACATCTCGTGTGCCAATGGCAAATCATGCCAGCCACACCCGAACCGCGCAAAATCATGCCAACAATGCTAGTCGCACCCTTGTGCCGATGGCAAATCATGTCAGCCACACCTAGCCCAAGCTAGCCACGCCATGCCAATCGCACCGTGCCATGGCCCTAGCAATGCTAGCCACATCTCGTGTGCCAATGGCAAATCATGCCAGCCACACCCTACCGCGCCAAGGCATGCCAACCATGCTAGCTGCACCCTTGTGCAAATGGCAAATCATGCCAGCCGCACCAATCCCAAGCTAGCTGTGCCATGCCAATCGCACCATGCCATGTCCCTAGCTATAATAGTCGCGCCACCCTGCTGGCCTTCACCTCACGACTACTAAGGTGAAGGCATGCGACAATCCACGGTTTCCCTTCAATCCCAGGAGCAAATCCTGGCCGTCTAAAGTCCCCTCACGACTTTAGGCCCGAAACATTAACTTGGTCACGTACCTAGGCCAAGTTAGCCGCGCCATGCCAAACCATGGCCCCTCATGCCGCGCCACCATACTGGCCTTCCTTATGAGGCTACTAAGATGAAGCCATGCGACAATCCACGGTTGCCTTTCAATCCCAAGAGCAAATCCTGGCCGTCTAAAGCCCCCTCACGACTTTAGGCCCAAAACCCTAGCTTGGTCACGCACCTAGCCAAGCTAGCAGCGTCATTCCAAACCATGGCCCCTCATGCCGCGCCACCATACTGGCCTTCCTCATGCGGCTACTAAAGTGAAGCCAGGCGACAATCCACGGTTTCCCTTCAATCTCAAGAGCAAATCCTGGCCGTCTAAAGTCCCCTCATGACTTTAGGCCCAAAACCCTAGCTTTGTCATGCTCCTAGACAAGCTAGTCGCGCCACACAAACCATGGCTCCTCATGCCGCGCCACCATGCTGGCCTTCCTCATGCGGCTACCACAGTGAAGCCGGGCAACAATCCACGGTTTCCCTTCAATCCAAGGAGCAAGTCCTCGCCGTCTAAAGTCCCCTCACGACTTTATGCCCAAAACCCTAGCTTGGTCACGCACCTAGCCAAGATAGCGGCGCCATGCCAAACCATGGCCCCTCATGCCGCGCCACCATGCTTTCCTTCCTCATGCGGCTACCAAAGTGATGCCAGACGACAATCTACGGTTGCCCTTCAATCCCAAGAGCAAATCCTGGTCGTCCAAAGTCCCCTCACGACTTTAGGTCCAAAACCCTAACTTGGTCACGCACCTAGCCGAGCTAGCCGCGCCATGCCAAACCATGGCCCCTCATGCCGCGCCACCATGCTGACCTTCCTCATGGTGCTACTAAAGTGAAGCCAGACGACAATCCACGGTTGCCCTTCAATCCTAGGAGCAAATCCTGGCCGTCTAAAATCCCCTCACGACTTCAGGCCCAAAACCCTAACTTGGTCACGCGCCTAGTCCAATATAGTCATGCCATGCACCCATGGCTACCCCTTAGCCCCATATGCCAAGCCAAACCAAACATATCCAAGCTATCCGCGCCATGCCCTGGCCCTAGCCGTGCTAGTCACGCCACGAGTAGCCAAGCGCCCTTGCCTTGGCCCTAACCATGCCATACGACCATGGAAAACCCTTGGATTCTCATGCCAAGTCCAAACACACCCTATCCATGCCACCCTGTTGGACCTCACTACGCGGCTACCAAAATAAAGGTGTGTAACGATTAACAGTTGTCCCTCCTCTCAAGATGCAACATCTCGACCGTCGAAGGTCACCTGGCTAGCAAGGTCCCCAAGCTCGACTTTCCAAGCCATAACAACGTTTTACATGTTTTCCTAAACATTCGAGACATCAACACAAATATGGGGATTCTCTTTGGGTATTGGTTTGGTGGTCTACAGCGTGCGGCGTACACTACGCCCCTTATAAGGATGTGTCATAAGGGTGAGGCTCCTAGTAAATACAGGAGTTATGTGGGAAACGTTCATGGGACATAAAGGTGTGAGTTAACGAACTTTATTGAATATCAATTCCATAACGTTAATAGTTTCATGAAAACCAATTTCATGCGTTAACCACTTTATGGGACATCAAGTCCATGCATATGGTTACCACCTCCTTACATTTAGTTCCCCACTCCCTAAAAAGACCAGGGTACGTTTATACCTTGACTTGTATAAATAGGTCTTACCTATTTCCATTTGAACAACAAGTTCATTCGGACCACACAACACTCAGAAGTACTTACCTGCTAGCTCTCCTCGTGAGCTCTCATACTTCTCTAAACAAGTCGTAGAAACCCAATTGCTCTCCCAGAATCAACTATTCTGGTCTCACCACTCTCCTTGCTTCCCTCCCCAAAACCAACCCATTCTCCTCCTCTTTGTAACCGAAGCAAGTCTGGGACGTCCATTTCTTGGTTTAGGCCGGACTTGTACAGATTGATTTCTCGAACTTAAAGTACTCCCTGGCAGTATATTTGTTTAGGGTTTAAATAGTTTCTCACCTTTCACACCTGCAATTACCAAAACCGGTAGAAACTATTTTCACCTATAAACAACAATATGTCGCCTTATCAAAGACATCATTAGTCAAGTATGAAGATCACGAAGAAGAAGCCATTGATAACAAAAAATCTAGGGTAAAGGAGTAACTCAATAGGTTAGGTATATAAAGAAAAACTCGAGAGATTTAGGTTTACGGGATAGGTTTAAGGGATAACTTGAACCGTACGTGAACCCGTAGGATGTTTTTTCACAAAGCCCTACATGGAAAAAGGAGACACTTTTATTTTTCAATGGTGTTTTTAGAAAATGAACAAGGAAAAATACTCACAAACCAGTGTTTGAACAATTATCTTTCTAAAAACAATAAGAGATTAGCTAGATAATTAGAGACACATAGTTATGGAGTATACCTATCCACTTCTCTCATAACTAGACTTTTTGTATGTGAGATATTCAACCTTGTGATTAATTTACACAAGTATGAGCCTTTAGCTCATCAAATGAATATTGTTCATATCTATCCTTCTGTCTCTGATATGTTCTCTTTCTAGTGAGAAAAGACACTGATTGATTATCTTTCTTATCAGAAGGACTAAATCTAGGACCTCTAGTAATAGGTTCAAGTGGATCTGAATAGATGGGGATCCATTTTCTAGATTTAGGTTTATCAGAAACATCCTTATAAGTACATGAAATGTTCTTATTAATACAGCAAAAAGGATTGCCAAAAGGAACTTTATCCCTGTGATGAAATCTAGAGTGGAGATCATTCTCATAAGGTTTCTGATTTCTTGTGGGCATACGTTTCAATGCTTTAGTCGACTGACTTTATGTTCCATTGACAGTGAAGAGAAGCAAATTACGAACCTTAGAAATTTGTTTCATTCTTGCAAAACAATGAATAGCATAATGATTCTGTTTCCCACAAAAGGTACAGGTTCGTAGAGGAGAAGCAATAAATGGCACCTGTTTAAACTTCATAGCCATATGAGAAGATTGGAAGTTATGCAAAATTTTCTTGACACAATCTTCTTCTGGATAACATTTCTTCATATATGGTAATCCCTGAGAATTAGTCACAGAAGAATTTCTCCTTAGTACAGAGTTTTACTTTTCCAATGTTTTACACTATTCATGGTCTAGAGTAAGAGATGCACAAAGTTTCTGTTTTTCAGCACGAAATCTGTTGAGATCTGATGAATGAGTCTCGAGCAAATGATTTTATCTAATTGAGTCCTCTTTAACAACTTCCTCAAGAGTACTAATCTTTTCTTGTTATAGAGTAGTTTCTTGTAGAACTTTCTCAATGTTCTTAGAGAAGGACTTCATGATATGATAGAGATCATGTTCTCGATTAAGAAACTTTTCAAATTCATCAATGAGATGATCATGATCATTAAAATCAATATCTTCAGCTGTATGTTTTGAAATTCTGGTGAGTTCCTTTTCAGCTTCTGCCACAGTGTCACATGCCTCATGAGAGGAAGAAATGTCATTATCACATTAAACATTCTTTCTACATCGGGATTCGGAAGAATCAACTAAGGAATCCTTTGAGGTGTTTCCAAGACACTTGACATGGTCAAAAGCTTTAGGAGACATTTTGGTATGCGCAACAGAGATTCCGTCCACAGACTCAGATTGCCATAAACACAAACTTATAAGGTATTTAACGTGTTTTCCTGCTCTGATACCAATTGAAAATGCGGGGGTCTAACAACCTCACCCAATATTTCGATTAGCAATCTGCATGGAAAACTCTGAGTTGTTTTCTAGAGAATCAACAAGACTGAATCAATAGAAAATACTAGAGGAGTTATTATCTCAATCTCTTGATTTGATTTACTCAAGCAAATATGATTTGCGAGCCTAATCAAAGAGAGATAACTTGGATGGTACCAAAGACCAATATCCAAGTGTCAATCGATTTAAATCAACAACCAATAAGGTCGGATATTCTAATCTATTAAACAACGCACAACTTGTATTATTTCAATTATATAACAAAATATAATGCGGAATAGAAATAACACAGACACCAGAATTTTGTTAATGAGGAAACCGCAAATGCAGAAAAACCCCGGGACCTAGTCCAGATTAAACATACACTGTATTAAGACGCTACATACACTAGCCTACTCCAAATTAACTTCGGTTTGGAGTTTAGTTGAACCCCGACCAATCTCACACTGATCCAAGGTGCAGTTATGCTCCTCCGCCTCTGATCCCAGCAGGATACTGCGCACTTGATTCCCTTAGTTGATCTCACCCACAACCAAGAGTTTCTACGACCCAAAGTCGAAGACTTTAGCCAACAAATCTGTCTCACACAGTAAAGTCCACAGGTAATAGATAAATTCGTCTCCCAGGAATAAACCTATGAGTTTTGTTCCGTCTTCTGATAAACCAAGGTGAATAGGAACCAATCGATAAACCCAGACTTATATTCCCGAAGAACAGCTCAGTTTCATCAATCACTTCACAATAAAATTAATCGACACATCGAATAAGATTATTGAGGAATCACAAACAATAAGACTAAGATGTTTGTGACTACTTTTATCTTGCGTATCGGAGATAGAAATATCAAGAAAATTATTACAATTGTACTCGTACGATAGAAATAACAGATCACACAACTACAAGAAAAGTAGTACGGTCTGGCTTCACAATCCCAATGAAGTCTTTAAGTCGTTAACTGATAGGATCCGGAGATGCCTATATAATAAACCGCAATCGCACGGTGTCTACAATGTAGACAGGGGCAAGTACGGGTCGATCCCACGAAGAGCGGTGGAAATACTATAATCAATATCTTTAAAGAATTAACCAGAAATAATTTTTGGGATTTTAGAATTGAATTTGAAGCAATAAAAATAAATAAAAAGAATTAACAAAATACAATGAGAGAGTATCGGTAACCAGGGTTCTATGGTATCCACCATTATTTCTATTCAATTACTGAAATGAAACATAACTCATGAATATCTGTCTATTGTTCTTTCTATCACATCACCTATTATAAGTATTAGAGTCGCAAATATCGCTGGGACACCCTAAGCATGGAGCATCAAAAGACTAAACCAAAGCATACTCCATCAAATTGTGTTAGCGAGGAAATTATACGAAACTAAATACAGGTTCACAAATAATACCTGGTTATTCTAAGCATACCCCATCAAAGGATTTAACCGAAGCATGGAGTATCAAATAAGTAGACAAATATATTTACGTTCCTATTATTTATGCGCATAGGTTATACAAAACCGGTGAAGCAACAACAAATATCATCATTAAATCAATAAACAATTATTCAAGAACTAATCACATTCAAATCATAATGGTCTATCGCTATATAATCCCGTCAAAGTAGCCTAATACCCAAAGTGGTTTCAAACATTAAACCCTAGTCACAAAAATATCTAGCCATAAACAAATTGAAGAGAGGTATTAGCAAATCAAAAATGGAATCAAGATGATGGAATTTCCAAACCCTATACGCAGCTCCATCGTCAACCTCCTCTTCTCTGGTTTCGGCTCAGCAGCCGCAACTCCCATACGGAACTTCCCCTTCTCGGAACCCCCCTTTTCTTTTCTGTGTCGCTTGGTTTTTGTAGTTGCTACCGAGACACTTACTTGGACCCAGCAACCAAAGCCCAATCCAATATGCAGACTTCTTTCCAAACTCACTCTCCATCCGCACAGCTCAACCGACAGAGCATTCACCTCAGCCACAACACCACTCATCCACTGCCTTGCGCCGATTACCCCATGGTTCTCAGCTAATAGACGGACCATCTCCGAACTCGTTCAGGCCTTGAGATTACAACCCCTATTCAATCGAAATCAAAGTTGGGTAAAAACCCATTTCTGCTAGCTCCGGTGGTACATCACCAATTGCTTCATCTCCATTTCGGCCAAACATCAAAACTTGTATCTTCATAATGCAAAAATCAACAGCACCTAGCTTTTCCATTCCCTGATCTTCTATTCATCGCCATCGACTGCAAGTAATAGATAAAGCACCACTGCCTCTTGACCATCTCTAATTCTCGATCATGAATTAACCACAGCTCACTTTATCGTTGCATTCAGTTCAACCAAGATTCTATACATGACGATCGATCCCAGCAGCATCATCTGCATTCGCTGTTTTCTATTTCAGTCGAACAACATATACAAACCAAACCAGCGCCACTATAACTCCCTGAACTTTGGTTTCTCGATGGTATTTCATCCGCAACTCAACTTCAGACCCGTACGAATCTCCAACTTTAATGCTCAGACCACTCGAAAGCCTTGAATCCATTCAAACTACAGCACCTTCTTAACCCGACCACAAACACCAGATTCTGTCTCTCTGGTCATCCAAGTTTCTTCGCCCACTGGTTGCTATAACTTGGCTCATGCGAACACAGTTCCGTGGTCAACACCTACCAAACACGTACAGCACCGCCTTTACCATCTTCAATGATCACACAGCAACGGGTATCTTCTGTCTCCACATCATCTCCCTTCACCGGAAAATCCAACTCAATCAGTTAGCATGTAGCTCCACCTTGAATCCCCCATCACCAGCTGCGACCATCCTTCTCCACCAGCACCTCTTGTTCTAATGCCGTCTAACACCTTCGCCCAAATAACTAGTTGCGTCACAAACGTTTCAGCTGAATCCAACCACAAGACCTCGGTTCTCATCAGCCAACACATGTGTTAAGGAAACTTCAGTTACGTAGTCTTCTAGAATTCTTTATACATAGTATGTCTTGTATTCTAGGAAAAGTAGAACTTTAGGAAACTCTTGTTTTCCAAGTCTTTACGTATTTAGGTCTCTTGTGTGTATATATATACATGCCTTGTGCCATTGTAATGAAGTACTGAAAACGTTGGAAATATAGAACACAGTTCATCCAACCTCTCTTCTTCTATTCTCTCTACTTACCCTAATATATACAATCTCGACTTGGTATCATCCTTGTTCGATTCTCCATGTCTTCCGCATCTTCTGCAATGTCTACAGTCTCTCATGTTCTTGGTTCCTCTCAATCCATGATGGATTCTTCTGTTTTTTCACAACCACACCACATCATTACCGTCAAGCTAGATGAAACAAACTACTCGATTTGGCGTGCCCAGTTTCTACCCTACCTTCAAGGATATGACCTAGATGGTTATGTCACCGGTGAAAAACCATGCCCTGCTGCAACTCTTCCAGACACCAAAACCCCTAATCCTGATTATACTCCCTGGATTAAACAGGATCGAATTCTTCTTGGATGGATTTTTTCTTCCTTAACTCCAACTGTTTTGAGAAAAGTTCATCGTTTACATACCTCACATGAAGTCTGGTCGTCTCTTGAGTCATTATTTGCTTCAAAATCTGATGCCCATATTCATCATCTCCAATGCGAACTCCATGCCTTGAAGAAGGGTTCTCTTTCTATGAGGGATTACATAGATCGTGCTCGTGATATCGTCGATAACCTAGCTGCTGCGGATACGAATGTTACCAATACTGAACTCCGACATTGTATTCTAGCTGGTTTAGACTCTTCTTATGATGCCATCATAACATCTCTTACCACATCTATGGGAACTATGAAGCTTGAAGATTTTATCACTTACTTGCTCACCTTTGAATTGCGAGTTGAACAACAGAACAAGTCTGCGTTTTCTCAACCCGTAGCTAACGTAGCTTCTTCCACACGGCCTGCTGCTGCTTACCAACAGCGTCCTAACTCTGTCCAGTCACAGAATGGTGGGACTCGTACCACGGTACCTTGTCAGTTATGTGATAAGACAGGTCATCAGGCTCCCATGTGTTGGCAGCGCTTCAATCGGAACTTCAAACCGCAACCACCTCGACGACCAGCATCTTCCATTACTCAACCTCCCCGTGCTTATGTTGCTCATACTTCGGATTATCCTGCCAGTGCTCCCTGGGTTCCTGACAGTGGAGCTACAGATCATATCACCAATGATCTTTCTCGCCTGCATATACACTCGGAGTATAACGGACCTGATCAAATCAAAATTGGTAATGGTGACTCGATTCCTATCTCTCGTGTTGGTTCTTCCATTCTAGGGACACCTGATCGTAAGTTACATCTCTCCAACACGTTTTATACTCCTTTTATTTCTCACAACCTCCTATCAGTCGCTCGACTTACAAGTGAGAATAATGTGTTGTTTGAGTTTCATCCTGACTTTTGTCTTGTAAAGGATCGGTGTACAGGGAAGGTTCTTCTACGCGGAACTAGGAAAGGTGGTCTCTATGAACTTGATGCTTCCTCATCTAAAGAAGCATGTGTTGGTGAAAAAGCAAGTCTACATGATTGGCATTCTAGATTAGGACATCCTATGATGCGAACTGTGCGTCATATTATTTCGAAGTTTTCCCTTCCAGTATCTAGTAAAAGTATAACCTTTTTCTCCTCATGTCATGAGCATAGGAGTCATAAGTTACCGTTTTCTTCCAGTATGACTCAATATTTGCATCCTCTAGACTTAATTGTTTCTGATGTCTGGGGTCCTTCTCATATTTTGTCTAATGAAGGTTATCGATATTACATTATTTTTATTGATGCTCACAGTCGTTTCACCTGGATGTTCCCTTTATCTCATAAATCTAATGTCTACTCTACTTTTCTTGTGTTTCAAAAACATGTAGAAAATATGTTTGATCGAAAAATAAAAAAAATTCAATCTGATAATGCAGCAGAATATCGCAAACTTACTCCCTATCTTCAACAAAATGGTATCTTTCATAGATTTTCGTGTCCACACACTTTTGAACAAAATGGTTTAGTAGAACGTCGTCATCGACATATTCGTGAAACTGGTCTTACTTTGCTTTCTATGGATTCTATCCCTTCTTCTTATTGGTATGATGCCTTTTTTTACAGCTTGTTACTTAATGAACCGTGTGACTTCTTCATCTCTTGCACAAGTTTCTCCATATGAAACTCTCTTTGGTGTTTTACCGGATTACCAGTCTTTACGTGTCTTTGGTTGCCTGTGCTACCCCCATCTTCTTCCATATAGGTCTCATAAAATGGAACCTTTATCATCTCCTTGTGTTTTTATAGGGTATAGTCCAGTGCATAAAGGTTACAAATGCCTTCATATACCTACTGGTCGGGTTTATGTTAGTCGTCACGTGGTGTTCAATGAGACTATCTTTCCCTTTGCCGCATCGTCGACACCATCTCCCTCCATCAACGATCAGGTAATATCTAACTCCATGCACGATCTACCGGTTTTTACGAATTCTTCTGGTGTCAGAATGGACACTTCTTCACCAACTGTTGACTCTGCCATATTCCAAGATGCTTCTTTGTCTTTAGCTGCACCAACGACGGCTACTTCTTTGTCTCAAAATTTCGAATCAGTTTTGCCTGCGTCTGCACCTTTGTCAGTTTCTGCGTCTGCACCTTCGTCAGCTTCTGCATCAGCAACTTTGTCCACGTCTGCACCATCTTCTACGTCAGCAACTCTGTCCGCTTCTGCATCAGTTCCTGAATCAGCGACTTTACCTGCTGTTACGTCCAGTTCATCATCCAATAACGAGTCCACTACTCCATCTACTCATACGTCTGAACCTACAGGTCATCCAATGATTACCAGGGCTAAGGATGGGATATTTAAGCCTAATACTTCCAAATATGCTCTTGTCGCACATTCTGAACTTGAACCAACTTGTTATTCCTAGGCTCAGGCAAATCCATATTGGCGTGAATCATCCGATAATGAGTATAATGCATTACTTCGAAACGGTACGTGGACTCTAGTACCCTATCATCCTTCTATGAATCTCATTGGTTGTAAATGGGTTTACCGTATTAAACGTAAACCTGATGGTACTATTGAACGTCGTAAAGCTCTCTTAGTGGCGAAAGGATTTAATCAACAAGCAGGTGTTGATTATGGTGAGACTTATAGTCCGGTAGTGAAGCCTTGTACTATACGTGTAATTCTTACATTGGCACTCTCTCATAACTAGCCCATTAATCAGTTTGATGTTCAGAATGCATTTTTACATGGTAATCTTGAATAGGAAGTTTACATGAAACAACCACCAGGATATGTTGATCCCAATTTTCCTACATATGTTTGTAAGCTGCATCGATCTCTTTATGGATTAAAATAGGCTCCGCGTGCTTGGTACTATCGACTCAGTAATTTCTTATTGGAGAATGGATTTGTTACTTCCAAGTGTGATTCTTCACTCTTCATTCGACGTGATGACACTGGTATTCTCTTTTTGCTTGTTTATGTTGATGATATTATTCTTACTGGCTCAAGTTCTTCCGGATTACAATCTGTTCGTACCTCTTTGCAAACTGAGTTTGCAATTAAAGATCTTGGTACATTATCTTATTTTCTTGGAATTGAAGCAAAACGTACATCTTCTGGATTATTTCTTACACAAAGGAGATATGTTCATGATCTTCTTATTCGAGCAAAAATGGATGGTGTTAAACCAATTAAAACTCCACTCAGCACGACTGGGGACATATCATCTGATCATAGCACTCTCATGACTAATGCTACGGAATATAGAAGTATTGTTGGTGCATTGCAGTACTTGACATTTACTCATCCTGATTTAGCTTATGCAGTAAACAAAGTTTGTCAATTAATGCATGCTCCAACAGAGTATCACTGGAGTCTAGTTAAACGTATATTACGTTATCTACAAGATACTTCTACTTTTGGAATTTGTCTTAAACCGGCCAATACTTTGCAATTGTCTTTCACTGCTTATACGGATTCAGATTGGGCTGGTTCCTTGGAAGATCGTCGTTCGACAAGTGGCTACTGTATTTTTCTGGGAGGAAATCTCATTTCTTGGAGTGCTCGAAAACAAAAGACAGTATCTCGTTCAAGTACTGAAGCTGAATACCGTGGTCTTGCTATTGCTACTGCTGAAATTATGTGGATTCAATCTCTTCTTTCCGAATTACGAGTATCAACTATATCTCCGCCTGTTCTCTGGTGTGATAATCTTGGAGCTACATATCTTACAGTCAATCCCATATTTCATGCTCGAACAAAACATATTGAAATAGACTATCACTTCGTTCGTGATCAAGTTGCTTCTAAAAAGCTGGATGTTCGATTTATCTCTTCAAAGGATCAAGTAGCGGATATATTTACCAAACCGCTTTCTAGAGACCGGTTTACTTCTTTACGATTCAAGCTAACAGTTCAAGATGACCCGTTACGCTTGCGGGAGGGTGTTAAGGCAACTTCAGTTACGTAGTCTTCTAGAACTCTTTATACATAGTATGTCTTGTATTCTAGGAAAAGTAGAACTTTAGGAAACTCTTGTTTTCGAAGTCTTTACGTATTTAGGTCTCTTGTGTGTATATATATACATACCCTGTGCCATTGTAATGAAGTACTGAAAACGTTGGAAATATAGAACACAGTTCATCCAACCTCTCTTCTTCTATTCTCTCTACTTACCCTAATATATACAATCTCGACTACCTGCGTTTCCACTTCTATTCTCGATCTCAACCACAGCAGCCATCGTACTCAGTTCATAATTCAACAGACGCAATACAAATCTCCAGTCTCAGTTGTACAAATAAATCAATGTCCACAGCTCTTCTCTTTTCGATCCATCATGGAAGCAACACCAGCTCTTTGTACGTCTGCAATATCACACCCATACAACAACCATGAATCAATGGCAACAGCACCAGTTCCATATTTAGTCTGCCACCTCCTGCACTTGTTTGCTCCATTGCATTGAACTCATCTGCTCACGTTCCTGACTGACCACCAGACCCTCAACACTTCTTCACGCCATCAGTATCTTGAACGAACAATAACTTCAAGAACTCAAGCTGCTGTAGTCTTCATTCTCCATCGACTGAACACCACTACCCGCAAGCTCGGTACTCAGGAAGATACAAAAATTGAAGCCTTGCATGACAAAATAAACCGATCTTTTGTGCCTGATAGAAATGTCACTTAGTGGAGGGATGGACACGTCACACGTGCGCTACTAATTCCCTTAACAACACTTTTGAAATCTGCCCACCTTGTTCTCTGAACTTGGTACATGTACACTGAATAAGAGTCCACTTTCTCTTTAATTTTCTAGTACTTTACGTCTCATAGTAACAACACCGTAAGTCCCACTCATATTTTAACCCTCCAGTGGCTCACGTGCATGGAGAATGTGATGGCAGCCCAGACTCAATAAGCTTCGACTCCCTCCATGCCATGTGTAATAATAGTTGTGTTGTCGCAAACGCCATTTAACCTTCGTTTTGGATGTTTATTCTCCCGGATAACCGAATTCACTTGTACTTTCTACAAAAGTACTAAAATAGTGTCGTTAGCCAAAATATTGAGCCCTAGATAATATAAATATGGGTATAAAATGTAGCACTTACGTGCTTATCATTAACCTAGTTTTAGAAGAAGAAAACCAAAGGTTAAAGGAGAATCGACTCTAGCTTTAGAAAACTAGTATCACACAGAATGTGTGGGGATTAGGTTTCCCAGTTGCTAGAGTTCTCCCTTATATAGTCTTTCAAATCAGGGTTTGCAATCAATGTTAGCTTAGTAACAAAGCATTCAATATTCACCGTTAGATGAAAACCTGATTAGATACAAGTTAATATCTCTCAACCGTTAGATCGAAAACTTAGCTTGCCATACACACATGTACTTGACGTTTTGAGTTCGTGTAACCGTATCCAAACGTGTACAATGGTTGGTTCAGTATTAGTCAGCCAAATGGTTAGCCAAATGATAACTTTCATATCAACCATATTCTTCTTCACCATAACTAGTCCAAATGACTCAAATGAACTAGTTAGAGAGTCGTTCAATTACTATGAGATCTCAAGTATCACAAGAGACACAATTGAATCAAAAAAGATGTGATTCACTCGAATCATTTCATGAACTATAAAGCCACGGTTTGCAAAAGCACTCCTTAGTAATTTAAGATAAGTTCACGAACACCGTTTTCAGACATAACCTCTTGAGTTCGCAGACTGAGTTCGCGAACTCAAGCTAACCGGTTGAAGTTAATAAACTCCAGCAGAATTTCTCGGGATGAGAACTCCCGTCAGTTCGCGGACTGCACCTGAGCTTCAACTTCAGCTAATATTCTCGGGTTCAAGAACTTACGCCAGTTCGCGGACTGAGTTGTTGCTCACGTTCCGGTTCCACTTGATCAACAAAGTTCGCAAACTTCGGTTCAAGCATTAAATGTTTATATCCCACAATGGTTATATAGTCTAAACTCTCATTTCAATCATTGAAACATTCTCAGAGGACGTCATATAGTTTTTATTCACAAACTAGTTTTCGTCAGAGCAATTTCCAAAGTGATTGAAACATAACATGACTTTCGTCACTAGGAAAAGATGAACTTGGCTAAAGCGAAAGCTTTACCAACACCCATTTCGAGAAATAGATAAGAGAGATATACTCAACTCGAAATGTCACATGTGCATATTCTTAGTCTATATAGTAAAACGAATTTTGTCTCAAGATAGGAGATAGAGTAGATAGACTTTTGATTGATAGATAAGTTCAAGTCTCCACATACCTTTTAGTCGATGAAAATCTACTGGTTCCTTGAGTAGTCCTTCGTCTTGTATGATGATCGCCATGGAGTTCTTGATCTCAACTACACTTTTTATCCTAGTCCGAGACCTTAGATATAGTAGACTAGAAATCAAGACTTTATAGTTTTGATCACTAAGATTGACAAACATGCTTGAGATAGAAACGCATGCGAGTTTGACCGAGCAATGCTCTAACAGACAGTCAATTGGATAGTGTGGCTGAAGAGAATATGAATCTCACTGTCAAATTAGAATCTCTTATTAATTCTCTTAATAAAGAGACATGTCCAATGACTCTGATAAATGATGTTGTTGTTTTAGTCACGTCTGAAACAGATCAATATTATGATAGTTTTCCAAACTACATCAAGTCATAAGAGGATGAGAAACAAGCTTCTATATCTACTGATGATCAAATGAAATCTTGTCCAAAGGAAACTTTGAACCGATTCCGTGATAATGATCTTAAGGAATACACTTTTCAGTCAATTGACAAGAAACTTATACTTCTTCAACATACTGTGGTCAAAATATTGAAGGAAGTTTCTTGTCTTAAAAAACTGAAAGATCATTCCTCAGTAGAAAGACAAATTATGCCACAACCCTATAAGATCAACTCAAAATCAGAGGAAAGAGTTGACAATAGCTTCTGGAAGAAGGTTACTCCTCACCCATATCGAAACAATTCTTGTTTTGATGAAGAGCGATTCCATAAGGAAGGGTAAGAGAGAACTCTGCCAAAAAAAAAAAATGAGAAATTTCCAATAATTGTTTTAGACAATCACACTGATGTGAATCATAAGGAAGTCCTTAGAATGAGAAAATCATATGAAAGTCTCATTCAAATAATTAAGAGAGACCTATCAATCTCTGAGAATTCTCACATCGGTACAGTTTCTCCACATGATCGTATCTCTAAAGTTAGAAAAGATCATCGTCTTGGGAGAAAATATATTGGGAAGAAATTCCCTAAAAGAAGCATGAACTATGTTTCTGATATTCAATATAAGCATGAAAAAGCTTATTCCGATGCAACTTAGTTGTATCAAAAATTGTGCGCTCTCATCCTTATTTGTGCTCGTTTTTATGGATGGGAATGGCACAATAAATCTGGAGCACATGTGTTTGTGTAATTGATTATCAGAAAAATTGTATTTTTTATGGATAGTTGTAAATCTAAAATATCGTTCATGTTTATTATGATTTTCTAGATAATTTTTATTTGGAATTTTTGAATAAAACTAAGAAGTTCGGTCAAAAGGAAATGAAATATATTCTTTAATATTTTTCGGGTTCTACTGATATCTTTCGGTCCGAAAGTTATCCCCTTTAAAGGGAAACTATCTCTTCCAGTATGCTGATACCTTGATCAATCATCTTATATAACCAATCATGCCTCCAATAACTCGCAGTGTCTCAAAGACTAATAAGGAGGAGGTTCAAAGGGTCAAATATTGTCAAAGAATCAATACCGAAAGGAAGAAAAGAAGCAGATCAAAAATCATGACTGATTATGATTCTGAAAGTTCAGTTGGATCACAATATGAGTCATGTCTATTGTCCTACAACCTACAAGATCCAACCAAAACCAAGTGGGTTCGTTCCAATAGTATGAATCAATATATCCAAGGTTCTGAAAAACTGGAAACTGATCTAGTTATGACTGTTCGACATCAGGATTGGTTAAAAGAACGAATCGAAGGAACAAAACAAGCTATTGCCGAACTCAAGGTTATAGTTGAAGATCTAGTAAAACAAAAGTGGTTGCATACAAGTCTCTTAAGACATGCTTTAATAGTTTGAACACTGAAGAAACATCAGTGAACAACAAGAGCACCACTAGAGATTAAGTTATATCCTGTAATACTTAATCTAGAAAAATAGACATCAATTTTTGATTTCTTTCATTAATTGTATTGGTCTTTTATGAATAAAACTATTATAAATAAAGTTATTTGATTTATAATTTTCTTGTGATAGTTTTTGATTTACATAGATGGTGCTTTAATGCTTTATTTATATGCTATTGATGTTTATGGGATGTTTGATTTCGTTTTAATTACCTTGATATTCGATCTCATAATATGTTGTGAACCCTTATGGTTTGGGTGACTTTTTGATTTAGCGGGATTAAGTTCTAGCCCATGTTGGTAGGCTTTATCAAAGGATCATGAGGGGTTCTTATAGAAATAATATGTGAAAAAGTCACAATTTGTTGAATCGGTTTTGGTTTAGCATAAAATCATATGTGTTTCGAAGGTTTTCAACTTTTACTTGCAATTGTTAAAACCGATTTTCAACCTTTCTCTGGTAAAGGTTGGTTGTTGTTATTCTTTTGTTTTTGCATAAGGATGACAACATAATGGTATTTCAATATCAATTTTCCCTGGAAGAAGAAGGTGCGATCATATTGGAGAAGTTCTATGTGAAATTGAGGTAACAATCTTGTTAGTTAATTGTTTTCCTGTTCAAGAAAAGCTTGTTTTTATTTAATATATCTATTTCTTTTGCTTGAATGAAATTGTCGGTACAATTGATGTGTTTATTCCATTATGTATGTGTGGATGTTTGTGTGATTCAATTGGTTCCGGTTAAGTAAAACTTTTGTTATCTTGCTTTGTTGTGTGGGTATCAATCGTTTAGGCTTACAAAAGTTTGGTGCAATTGCGGTGATTTAATGTCTATGTTATTTCAATTGCTTCCAGTTAAGTAAAACAATTGTTATTTTGATTTATTGTGTAGTATCAATTGTTTAGGCTTACAAAATTTCGGTGCAATAGTGGAACTTTATTGATATATGTGATTTCAATTGCTTCCGGTTGAGGTGAATAATTATGCAAGTTGATTTATTGGTTTGTATGAAATATTTATAGCTTAACGAATGAATATATTGATGGGAGGAGTTGTTTAGTCCAATTCGATTCCGGATAAGATAAACTAAGTTAATTATGATCTTAGTTAGACTTATCAAAGTGGAGGTTTCGGTTATTCAAGTCTAGTCGAATGCCTAAACAAGGAAATGCTAGTTAACTAACCTAGTATTTGGCTTGTTTAAAATCTAAAGGTCTAAGTTATATGGTTAATTAAAACTTGATGAGAAAAATGGAGTATCTTTTTTTTGGTGAATGAAGTGGTTGTATTCATACAATCGGTTTAGTAAAGGAACTAAGTTGCTTAGTTGATTTTTGGTTTGCTAAACTAGTTGGGAAAATTGCTTAGGGCAATTATTTCCATGATAACATATCAAAACGTAATTACTTTGTAGTTTCAGTTTTGATATTGGTTATCAAAAATGGTATGTGGAACCCTCGTGCTTGACTCAACAGGTTGCAAGTCTATTTTGAGATTTGTAAGATCCTTTTCATGTTGTCCTTTATTTTTTCGTTTCTTTGTCATTTTTGTGACAAAAATGGGGAGAAATATATGGAGTAAACAAGTGATGCTGGTATCAATTTTATATTGATTGGTATCACTAGGGAAGAGGACAATGGTGCTTGAATGTTTATTTAACGAAAGAGGAAAAGCACATACTAAGGGGGTGTAACATATCATATGATTGGTATAACAAAGACGCGCGGATTGAAAATCTACATATCTCACCTTTAGGGGGAGTATGAGCTTTGTTATTATAATGTCAACAATGGCATTTTAAGAATTGAATTAATGCAGGTTATGTGATGTTGAATTCGGGAATCAAGCGTATGTGTAATGAATTATTGTAATTTTTTTATCCATATGATTATAAGAGTTTTGTCACTAAAACTGACAAAGGGGGAGATTGTTAGAGCCTAGCTCGGCTGAACCCACCAACCGTTGGTATGTCAAGTTTGGTTGTCATATTTTAGTGAGACAAAACTCATTTAAGAGTCGGTTGATTTAAATGTACTAGAGTCAACTTTGTATAGGTTAGCTTGAAAGTATTAGGATGAGACATTACAAGTATTGCGAAGACTTGAAGAAGTGAAGAAGTACGGAGCTACAACCACAACATCATCCTTGCATATCTTATGAACGACCAATATGTGTGATTAATATAACCGCTCATGACTTGTTTGTGTTCTTGGTAAAACTATTCACATGAGGCCTGACTTATGTATTGGTATGACTTTTATTAGTGAAACCGATCTTAAGTAATCACCTGGGGTATGATCGGGTTTGTGTGTGTCTGACCAAATTTGGGAAAGGGTAACCGATCCTAGTAAGAGGTGCAGTACATCACAAGGGGGAACCGATCCTTGTATGAGGTTCAACAAGGTTTATAGAAGAAAGGGGAACCGTTATACCCATGGTTTGTGATTGAGTGGTACTTGATCAATCACATAGTTCTTGAAAGTCAGATGAACCAATTCTAAACTTGTTTGGAAGAGTTGTAAATCGGTTTCAAGTGAGTAAGTATGAAAAATGAATTACAAGAGGAAAGATGTCGACACACTTTGAACACGCGCATTAATGTGTATCTTTTATTGTTCAAAGATATTCTTTAACAGCTAAGAAGGAAGTAAATCCCAAGATCGAATTTAAATAAGTTAAGAATCTTTTAATTAAGGTTTTTAATTATATATGGAAAATAAGAATTAGTAATGTGCATTTGCTAGTTACAGATTTTCCAAGGATATTTCGATCCTAAATTTGGACTGTACATTCATAGGAATTATGAAAACCGAATCTGGGTTAATATGGAAATATCTTGAGAATATTTTCGGTTTTGGAAATTCCTTGGTGTCCAAACTTCCTTGTCTATAAATACTTTGATTTTGCATTTCTAGCAAACTAATCCTTCGTGACAGAAAACTTCCTCTGTTGTACTGTTACTGGTGAAACAACCTATTCGGAGAGGAGAGTAACCTAATTAGGCGAAATCTCTTACGGCCGCTCAGTTTAAAGTCTTCTTTGGGATGAGAAGCTCTAGTGCGTACCGTTGGTGGGAAACTAGATAATTGTGGTTTATATTTAGTTTTCATATTGATTTGATTGACTGACGATGGTTGAACTTTGATTGCACCTAGTTTGTTTATGCTTGAGAATATTCTCTTCTGATATAAGATTCACTCAAACTAGTTCAAGGTTTCGACATGGATCTTTAGACTATTGTTAGATCTAAAGACGATCTTGTGATAATCCATTGTTAACGGAATCCGTTCTGTGTGTGATTGATCACAAGAGATTCAAGTAGTTGTGAGCATGTGTTTATTGAAGATCTAAGAATATTTGAAGACAGAGAAGAGATAGAAGATTTCATACTTGGTTTTATAATATTTGGTGTGCACAATACTTGTTTCGGTAATAGAGGATCCAATTATAACCGGTTTATCCTGGTGGTAGATTGGATTGATTAATTGAGAAGATCGGCATCAACACAATTATTTGGATTAAGAGTGTTGTTGGCTTAATCTTAACGATTACCTTTTGGTGATTGAACATAAGATAGATCTTGGAACCTGGCAAAGGAGTTTATGTTAAGATAAACAGAAGAGCCTTTGCGCAACTCATATCATTTAGTTGAAGAGAGTTGATACCAAACAGATTTGTTGTTCCTTTACTGTTTGGAATACGAACCAAAGGAATTTTTCCAAGTACGTGACTTGTTTACATGTTAGAGGTGTGGGAATACAGACGGAACTAGGTGAACTATAGGTTTAGTTGCTTGGTCTCAACTATACGAAGTTAGTTTATTTTGTATTGCGGCTTAATCCTGAGAGTATTCAATTCTAGACTAGGTCCCGTGGTTTTTCTGCATTTGCGGTTTCCTCGTTAACAAAATCTTGTTGTGTCATTTACTTTATATTTCCGTATTATAATTATTTTATTATAATTAAAGTAAATTTCACAAATGTTAATTCTCATTTACTTGATACGCGAATCCTATTGATTTTGGTTAAGTACGAACCTTTGTATCAAGTAAACATACTTCGTTTTTGTATTGTCTCGATCTCGTATCCATAGATGATCACACGAGGTGCGAATCGATTAGTTGCATTGTCTCGACTCAGTCCATAGACAATCACTTTCGGAGAAAGAACTTATAGGAAGGAAAAGTTTTAGCTTGAGGTATATTTGGGTACCCTGGCCTTTTCAATGAATTTCTTGAGTATTTTGTGGGTAAGAGGCTCGCTTTTCCCATGTGAAAGAGAGCTTAACTAAACTATAGAAAACTAAAGGAGATTTTCCTTTGACTATCTATGAAGAACGTGCTTTATTGTTCAAATTTACACAAGAAGAAGATATGACAAGAATTTTGGAAATGGGTTCTTTGCACATTGCTAATAGGTTGTTCTTAAAACTTCCTTAGTCACCCATCATTGAACATCATATTGGTTCAACCAAATATGTTCGTGCATGGATGACACTCAAATATGTGCCAAGTTTTGCTAATGGATCTGCAAATATCCTAAGTCTTGTTAAAACATTAATAATGACTGATACTCCGACAATAATGAAGACTAAAATTTCATTTTCTAGAGTTTGTATGGAAATTGATCTTAACTGCACCTTTCCAGTTGAGTTCCGATATCGAATTTATGATGAGAAGTAAAATGTGAGGGTTGAATATCCTTAAAAGCATACAATTTGTTCTCTCTGTAAGAACTTTCGACACTCAGATGCTAAGTGTAGCACAAACCCTGCACCTACGTATAATACTAAATTGATTTGTAAGACTAACAATACTTCTCCTATTACAAAGGATAATGCGAAGAGCGACACCAATCACAGTATCATTTCTCAAGACTCCACTACATTTATTGATACAAGAGTTGAGGCTTCAACTTGAATTTTAATTGAGAATGTTCAGGTGGAGGGTCAAATCGCAAAAGATGATGTAATTAGGATCATACTAGATTAGGATGCGGTATTGGAGATGAGGACTCAACCATCGGAGAAGAAATGGACTTTGTACACTAGAAGAAAGATGAGTAATACAAAAAAGGGGACTTGATCTCGTTTAACACTCTAGATTCATACCCTGCAACTATAATTATTAACAAAGGTATCAAGTACACCATAAACCTTTCGATATAAACCTATATTACAGATATTGTAAAGAAGATAGCAACCACAAGGTATACACTAGGTATATAGAATAAGTATCAAAACTGAACCTAACTATAGGGGTCAGCCCAAGTGTTTTGATTAACATACAAGTGTATTTACTTAATTATAAAGGAAAGATAAATAATGCGGAGGCAATGTAAATAACACAATACAAGATTTTGTTAATGAGGAAATCACAAATGCAAAGAAAACCCGATACCTAGTCTACCTTTGAATACTCTCAGGAATTAAGCCGTTATACAATAACTACTACCAACTTCGTATATTTGATACAAAGTAAACTAACCCTATTAGAAAATGCGGGTCGGGGTACCAAAGTAAACTTTCAAATACAATTCCGAGAGATAAAACTTAGTGAATCTCAATCACGAATCATGTAAAGAGTTTATATATATATTTCTCACAGTCAATATATAACGGAGACAAGTTCGTGAACCTAATTATATCGTGAGAGTACTTGGAAGATTCCAAAGATCAATATCCAAGATCAATCAAGTCGTATCCAACAATTATAATGGACATATCTACTTTGATTGATTTACGTATAACCTATGATATTTCAATTATAAAGATAAACAATATAACACGAAAAAAGAAATAACACAAACACCAGAAATTTTGTTAACAAGGAAATCGCATATGCATAAAAATTCTGGGACCTTGTTTAGATTTGAACACCAAACTGCATTAAGCCGCTACAGACTCTATCCTACTATCAAAACTTCGGACTGGAATCTAGTTGAGACCGAATCTTACGTTAGAGCGATTCATTTACAGTCTCTCTCCTTAAGCCTCTTGAAACTCGCAAGACTCTACGCAATTGATTCCCTTAGTTGACGTCCTTTACAGCCTAAGAGTTGCTTCAACTCAACTGAAGACTTTAAACCAATTTTCCTCCCACAGATATGTGTATATGTGGTTTTCCTTTTTATCAAAGATCAAGGTGAGATAGGAAATCATTTTCAATAAACAGAGTCTAGCAAACCTCAAAATCCGGTACTTATAACTCCCAAAGAGAAATCTAGATTATTATTCACCTCACAAGGAATTCCTACTCCGATTTCAATTAATAATCTTTATAGAGGAATATACCCATGGAATCACAAAGTCTAAGATGAAGAAACTTTGTGATTTCTATCTATCTTTCCTGATCGGAGTGAGACTCGATAATCAATAGCAAGATCAGGATACACAGACTATCAAGATAAAGATAGTTGGACCTGGCACGAATCCTTAAGCAAAGTCTTTTTAGTCGCTAAACCTAAAAAAGGTTTAAAGGAGAGGACGCCTCTAGTTTATAACTAGGACACACAATAAAAGTGTCAGGGATCGAAAGATCCCAGTTGCTTGAGATTATCCTTACATAGACTTTCAAAACAAAGGTTGCTTTAGATTTAAACTAAGATAACTTTGGAATCAAGCAATCAATATCCACCATTAAATGAAACTTTGATTTGTGATTAACACAACAAAATATACACTCTGGTTAAGATGGATTATAAAAGAAATGTGTATAATGACTTTTTCATGAAAGGTTATATGAAACTAGCTAGACAAACTATAAACTTAATCATTTTCATATAACACTTTAAGATTTTAATCTTGAGTCACAACCATAGGTTATAATGTGATCAAATATATCTTAGATGTGTTTTTATAGAGAGTTATTCAAATGTTGATTATCTCATAGAAATAATTCTAATCCATCTGAAAATATTCGACAGTGTAAGTACGTGTACTGGGTTTGGACACCCTTAAGACAAAAAAGAGTTAAGGAGTTCACAGAACTTTTTCGGTATGCATACTAGGTATGTGTACCAATCTGAGTTCACGAGTCACATAACTTATTGGGTTTGCATAGTGGGAATGTGTACCCGAAAGTCGTTGAGAACTATAGCTACGCCGGTATGTGTACTGGGTACATGTACTGCGGCTCCGTGCCTATAAAAGTTTGTGCCAGTATGTAAGCTGGTACGTGTACTGTGCTATATCCAGATTTACAGTAGTTCTATATCCTCTAATAATCAATTTGAAACATTCCTGAATAGCATCAATGACACATATCACTGTTCCAGGTTATTTTTAAATGATAATCTTGAATCATAATTAAGGTTATATATTCAATAAATTTTTCTTAACCAAATTCATCAAGTATACACAATCTTAAGCTTAGTCAACAATTTCGAGGATAATTAATCAAGATAAATTTGACTCGAAATTTTTGTTGTGCATCTAAAGTCTTCTTTAGTCATGCAACATAGTCTTATAGGTGGATCATCCTTCACTTACCTTTTGTTGATGAAGTTCTCCAGAAGCTTCAGATGATCTTCGCCTTCAAACGGTAGAACACAATGATGTCTGGTACTTAACTACACAATTTTATCCTAATCCGAGACTTTACTAAATGTAGACTAGAAATCAAGATATAGTTTTGATCAACTAAATTTGAAAATAAGCTTGAGATAGCAACACTTGTGAGTTCGATCGAGGAATGCTCTAACAATCCCCCCCCCCCCCTTGGAAATTTTAGTAACGAAACTATCAATACATATGGATTAAAAAATAAAGATTCAAAAACACCAGAATCCATCATGCTTGATTTCCTTGGTTCTCCAACTCCTTGATTTCTTCATTACTTCAATTTGTCAATGATTCTAAACGTGTTCAACTTAGCATCGTTTTTGTCGAAGAACTGCATCAATAACAACTTTGAAAACAGATATTCCCAATCGTCGTTATACAGAAATATAATATTAGTATCTTCTCAAAAGTTCAATTGTATCACAACTTTGAAGTAATACTACAGTGATATGCCCCCACCCAAAAAAAAAAAAAATCAATACTTCAATCTTTTGCATAATAGGTGACACCTATAAATGTTGATTCACTTCCCCTTACATAATGATCCGTAAATATGTATGTAGTGCGAAACTACTAATTAATTCTCCCCCTTTTTGTCGATAAAAATTGGCAAAGGTAGGAAAATAATGAGATTGTAATGAATTCTATCAAAAGATACTTCAAGACTTAAAAGGAACACATGTCAACTTTAATTTAGATGATATCATAGAGTATAAAATATTTAGTGTTTTATCTAGGAGATTTAAGATACAAACATCCCCTGTATGTATATTCCACATCTACTCTCCCCACAAAGATATATCAATTAATCACAATTTTAAAAAGAACTCTCCCCCATTCGATGTCACTCCCAGGAGAACAACATGAGTGATCTTACTTTAATAAAAGGAAGAATTTTGTCGGAAATTAAAAAATCACATGGATTTGTATCCTAAATATCGACATAAATTAATCTCAACACCAGTTACGAACAAAGAGATAATTTAAACGATTGACTCAACATAAGAGAAAATCTTATGGAGTTGGTCATGCGGTAATTTCATAAAAGTGTGACCATGGAGAGACCAATACTGCGGAAATTCTCAAAAGGTTTTGAAAAGGCAAGGGTACCCAAATATACCTCAAGCTAAAAATATTCCTTCCTATAAGTCCTTTCTCTGAAAGTGATTGTCTATGGACTGAGTCGAGACAATGCAACTAATCGGTTCACACTTCGTGTGATCGTCTATGCATACGAGATCGAGACTATACAATGAAGTATGTTTACTTGATACAAAGTTTCAGACTTAACCAAACTCAATAGGATTTGCGTATCAAGTAAATAGGAATTAACATTTGTGCAATTTACTTTAATTATAATAAAACAATTATAATGTGGAAATATAAAGTAAATGACACAGCAAGATTTTGTTAACGAGGAAACCGCAAATGCAGAAAAACCCCGGGACCTAGTCCAGAATTGAATACTCTCAGGATTAAGCCTCTATACAAAATTACACCAACTTCGTATAGTTACGACCAAGCAACTAAACCTATAGTTGACCTAGTTCCGTCTGTATTCCCACGCCTCCAACCTGTAAAAAAGTCACGTACTTGGACCAATTCCTTTGGTTCGTATTCGAAACTATAAAGGAACAACAAATCTGTTTGGTATCAACTCTCTTCAACCAAGTGATATGAGTTGCGCAAAGGCTCTTATGTTTATCTTAACATAAACTCCTTCGCTAGGTTCCAAGATCTATCTTATATGAAATCACCAAAAGGTAATCGTTAAGATTAAGCCAACAACACTTTTAATCCAAAGAATTGTGTTGATGCCGATCTTCTCAATTAACCAATACAATCTACCACAAGGATAAACCGATTATTAATTAGATCCTCTATTACCGAAACAAGTATTGTGCACACCAAATATTATAAAACCAACTCTGAAATCTTCTATCTATTCTCTGTCTTCCAATATTCTTAGATCTTCAATAAACACCTGCTCACAACTACTTGAATCTCTTGTGATCAATCACACACAGAATGGAGTTTGTTAACAATGGATTATCACAAGATCGTCTTTAGATCTAACAATAGTCTAAAGATCCATGTCGAAACCTTGAACTAGTTTGAGTGAATCTTTTATCAGAAGAGAAGATTCTCAAGCATAAACAAACTAGGTGCAATCAAATTTCAACCATCGTCAGTCAATCAAATCAATATAAAAACTAAATATAAACCACAATTATCTAGTTTCCCACCAACGGTACGCACTAGAGCTTCTCAATCCAAAAGAAGACTTTAAACTGAGCGGCCGTAAGAGATTTCGCCTAATTAGGTTACTCTCCTCTCCGAATAGGTTGTTTCACCAGTAACAGTACAACAGAGGAAGTTTTCTGTCACGAAGGATTAGTTTGCTAGAAATGCAAAATCAAAGTATTTATAGACAAGGAAGTTTGGACACCAAGGAATTTCCAAAACCGAAAATATTCTCAAGATATTTCCATATTAACCCAGATTCGATTTTCATAATTCCTATGAATGTACAGTCCAAATTTAGGATCGAAATATCCTTGGAAAATATGTAACTAGCAAATGCACATTACTAATTCTTATTTTCCATATATAATTAAAAACCTTAATTAAAAGATTCTTAACTTATTTAAATTCGATCTTGGGATTTACTTCCTTCTTAGATGTTAAGGAATATCTTTGAACAATAAAAGATACACATTAATGCGCGTGTTCAAAGTTTGTCGATAACTTTCCTCTTGTAAGTCCTTTTTCATACCTGCTCACTTGAAACCAATTTTCCACACTTCCAAACAAGTTTAGAATTGGTTCATTTGACTTTCAAGAACTATGTGATTGATCAAGTACCACTCAATCACAAACCATGGGTGTAACGGTTCTACCAAAACAAGTTTCGGTTCTACCTCCATGTGAATACTGTGCATAGTCATATTATCTTACCAAAATTTGGATGACTAGGTACTAGGATCGGTTCCCCACATATATTTGGTATCTAACTTGTATGTGTTGCACATATCCATAGTATCGGTTCCCCTTTGCCTAATAAAGTGTTGCACATGTTCATAGGATCGGTTTCCCTTCCTTCTATAAACCTTGCTGAAAAAGCGGGGGCCTAACAACCTCACCCAATATTTCGATTAGTAATCTGTATGGACAACTCCGAGTTGTTTTCTAGAGAATCAACTAGACTCAATTAATAGAAAATACTCAAGGAGTTATTATCTCAATCTCTCAATTTGATTTACTCAAGCAAATGTGATTCGCGAGTCTAATCAAAGAGAGATAACTTGGATGGTACCAAAGACCAATATCCAAGTGTCAATCAATTTAAATCGACAACCAATAATGTCGGATATTCTAATTGATTGAACAACGTACAACCAGTATTATTTCAATTATATAACAAAATATAATGCGGAAAAAAATAACACAGACACCAGAAATTTTTTAACGAGGAAACCTCAAATGCTGAAAAACCCCGGGACCTAGTACAGATTAAACATAAATTGTATTAAGCCACTACAGACACTAGCCTACTCCAAATTAACTTCGGTCTGGACTGTAGTTGAACCCCAATCAATCTCACACTGATCCAAGGTACAGTTATGCTCCTACTCCTCTGATCCTAGCAGGATACTACGCACTTGATTCCCTTAGATGATCTCACCCACAACCAAGAGTTTCTATAACCCAAAGTCGAAGACTTTAGCAAACAAATCTGTCTCACACAGAAAAGTCTACAAGATAGATAAATTCGCCTCCCACGAATAAACCTATGAGTTTTGTTCCGTCTTTTGATAAATCAAGGTGAACAGGAACTAATCAATAAAACCAGACTTATATTCCCGAAGAATAGCTCAGTTTTATCAATCACCTCACAATAGTCTTAATCGACGCAGCGAAAAAAGATATTGTGGAATCACAAACGATGAGACGAAGATGTTTGTGATTACTTTTATATCTTGCCTATTGGAGATAGAAATCTCAAGCCAATTATTACAATTGTAATCGTACGATAGAAACATCAAGATCAGATCACACAACTAAAAGAAAAGTAGTATCGGTCTAGCTTCACAATCCCAATAAAGTCTTTAAGTCGTTAACCTGGTTTTAGAAGAAGAAAACCAAATGTTAAAGGAGAATCGACTCCAACTTAGAAAACTAGTATCACACAGAATGTGTGGGGATTAGGTTTCCCAGTTGCTAGAGTTCTCCCTTATATAGTCTTTCAAATCTGGGTTTGCAATCAATGTTAGCTTAGTAACAAAGCATTCAATATTCATCGTTAGATGCAAACCTGATTAGATACAAGCTAATATCTTTCAATCGTTAGATCTAAAACTTAGTTGATAGACACATTTTTGTGTCTGAATTGTCCTCAGTGTCTCTATTGTTAGTCTCGATTTTCGTACTAATTTTGGTATTTTTATATTTGTTTAGGTGTTATTGGAGAATTACATTTATGCGGAAAAAGTTGCTCGCAAAGTACTTTTTGGACCCTCGGAGAAAATTATTAAAGGCACCCTCAATTTGGATAGGGGCACCCCAGCTGTTAAAGGCGCCCCTGTTTTGGATCAGGGCACATCATCTTCATTATTTCAAATTTGGATTTTGTCGGGGAACAGACATCACTCGAATGCATGTTTTCTGGTTTGAGTTTTGGACAGAGCTACTCGGATTTTGTCACGCGGTTGGATTGGTTAGGCCATGTTTTGTCTCAACAGGTTAGGTAATAGGGTTTGTTTCGAATAAGGAAATAATATCCTCGTTATCTCGACAAAAAAGGTAATAGGGTTTATCTCGCGGTATTCCCTGGAATTGGTTTGCATGAGTTTTACACGGACTTGGTTGCTGATTTTCACGTGTTTGGAGAATTTGGGAGAGTTTTGGCTTTATAAACGTGTGGGAAGATACGTACAGAGGAGTTATTCCTGTGGAGGAGATAAAAAAAGGAAAAAATATATTCCCGAGTAAATGAAGATGATTTTGAAGTTATTGCCGATATTTCTTAGCTCTGTTATGTATAAATAGGTTGCTTGGGGTTTCAGAAGGGGGGTGGAGAGTTAGGGGTACGAAATAGGGTGAGAAATCAAAGTTGCAGAGCTTGTCTCTGATGCTTCCATTGAAGGAGAACGAAGGACATAAGACTCATAAAGACAGTCGTTGTGCTACAGTGCCAACAACACTTCATATATATAGTTTTCTGTAACAGTTAGGTTTGTAACGAAAATAAGTGTTACAAACCCAGTTTTATTGTTTTTCTCCCATTTTTCATCATTTGTCAACACTTTGAGCAATAAAAATGAATTTTGAGTGTGTTTCCAACCTAATGAGCTAAACCCCAACACTGGGACAACGGAGGAAGACTAATTTCATACATGGGTAACTTTAATTAATTCTTTTTATGACTTTTTGCACTAATTCAAATTGAATTATGATTTTGATTAATTAGCATTTCATTTGATGGGTCATGCTTGCTTAATTGTTTTGATGTCCCATGCTTAGGATTTACAATTGATATTTTGAGAATCTACCTTGGCAAAAATAAGAGTCTATGTTTTTATTTGTTGAGCGGTAATTGTTAAAAGAATTAATATTTGAACCTTTTGTTATGAGTTTGGCCGAATCCTGAGTCCCAGTAAATTCTTCATATTGTGACACATTTTGTATATATTTTATTTATTTCTAGTATTTTCTTTAATTAAGTCTAAAAATCCGCTTTCACAAGTCTTGAACAAATCATCTTACTACAACATCATTGATTTACATCATTAGCTTGCCATACACACATGTACTTGACGATTTTGGGTTTGTGTAACCGTACCTAAACGTGTACAATAGTTGGTTCAATATTAGTCAACCAAATGGTTAGCCAAATAATAACTTTCATATCAACCATATTCTTCTTTACCATAACTAGTCCAAATGACTCAAATGAACTAGTTAGAGAGTTGTTCAATTGCTATGAGATCTTATGTACTACACAAGACACAATTGAAGCAAAAAAGATGTGATTCACTCGAATCAATTCATGAACTATAAAGCCACGGTTTGCAATAGCATTCCTTAGATAATTTAAATAAATTCACGAACATCGTTTTTGGACATAACCACTCAAGTTCGCGGACTGGGTTCGCGGAATCAAGTTAACCGGTTGGAGTTCACAAACTCCAGCAGAAATTCTCGGGTTCGAGAACTTCCGTCAGTTCGCGGACAGAAACCGAGCTACAACTCCAGTAGAAATTCTTGGGTTCGAGAACTACGCACGTTTGCAGACTGAGTTCGCGGACTGGGTTAACTTCTCAAGTTCTGATTTTTACTTGATCAACAAAGTTCGCAAACTTTGGTTCAAGTGCTAAGGATTTCTACATATATGTGTTACCACAACAATATTTATATCCCCCAGTGGTTATACTGTCTAAACCTTCATTTCAATCATTGAAACATTCTCAGAGGACGTCATATAGTTGTTATTCACAAACTAGTTTTCGTCAGAGCAATTTCCAAAGTGATTGAAAAATAACATGACTTTCGTCACTAGGCAAAGATGAACTTGGATAAAGCAAAATCTTTACCAACACACATTTCGAGAAATAGATAAGCGAGATATACTCAGCTCGAAATGTCACATGTGTATATTCTTAGTCTATATAGTAAAACAACTTTTGTCTCAAGATAGGAGATAGAGTAGATAGACTTTTGAGTGATAGATAAGATCAAGTCTCCACATACCTTTTAGTCGATGAAGATCCACTGGTTCCTTGAGTAGTCCTTCGTCTTGTATGATGATTTCCATGGAGTTATTGAGCTCAAATACACTTTCTATCCTAGTCCGAGACCTTATCTATAGTAGACTAGAAATCAAGACTTTATAGTTTTGATCACTAACATTGACAAACATGATTGATATAGCAACGCATGCGAGTTCGACCGAGCAATGCTCTAACAATCTCCCCCTTTGTCAATTTTAGTGGAAAAACTGGTAATACATATGGAATACAAAAAATATATAAATAAACTTTGTAGCTCCTATTCCACATGTCTAATCTTCATCAATACTCGAAATATTCGTCACCTCCAAGTATTCCAATGATCCCAAAGGTTGTAAGTTTAGCATCATCGTATTGAAAATCCGTAGCTATAACAATGAGAAAAGCATCGGTTTTCAATCATTGTTATACAGTGTCATAGTATTATTACACATCGTCAAAGCCCAATTGCATCACAACTTCAACAACAATACTATGGTGATACTTCACTCCCCCTTAGTCAATACTCCATCTCACATGAAAACCACTCCCCCTTACAAAATGATCCGAAAACCATATGTATTTGTAGTGTGAACTACATATTAATTCTCCCCCTTTTTGTCAATAAAATTGGCAAAGGTACAAGAACGGGATCCTAATGAAATTTCCGTAAGAGACATTTCATGACCAAAGGTAAATGTGTATCATCTTTTTTAGATGCAATCATAAAGCCGAAGCTAAATGCATTCATCAAGGAGTTTATAAAGACGCGAGATAACCCCTCTAATATTCCACAGCCGCACTCCCCACAAAGATTTGGCAATTAAGCACAAGTTCAAAAGAACTCTCCCCCATTATATGTCATTCCCAAGGGAACAACAAGAGCGACCTTAATTTCAAAAGAAAAGAAAGATTTCTTTAGACTCAACAAATTACATACAAGTATGAATTTGGAATCCAACAAGAAATATTCAATCAAATTAACCAAAGTGAACCAAGATTAATTTGACTAAATATGCTCAACACAAGTAAACTTATGGAGACTTAATAAATCAATTAGACTGATCACAAGAAAACTTGCAAATAATCTAATTTTCATACTCAACCAAACTAATTACAAAAGTAATCAACTTAATTGGCCACACTCGACAGAAGAAAATCTATGGAGCAGTGGCTAAGTTAATCATAAAAATAACCATTCTAGTCAATCATGCTCAACATGAGAAGAACTTACGGAGTGCTAACTAAATAACCATACTAGATAATTGATTTAGTTCATTTGGGCTCAACATAAGAGATTATGGAACCCCGATTAAGATTATCATAACACATGACAACCTTAACCGTACATGTACTCAACATAAGAAAACTTATGGAATACAAACTAAATAACCACACAAGTTGATTAATTTAGTTCTTAATGCTCAACATATAGCATCTCATGGATCAACCAACCATGCCAATAAGGAATCGACTTAGTCGTATCGTGCTCAACATAAGATACACAATGGAGCCTTATATTAATACACAAAAGATAGATTAGGGAAGCTCAATTACTGCGGAATTTACAAGGATTCATTCTATGTTTCCATCAACATTTGCACAATGACACACAATAGACATAATCCTTGAATCACAAAATATTTTAACCTATCTTACATCAATAATTGACAATATAGGCTTAACTTTTGTGTTTGTCAAAAGTCTATTCATCCTTTTATCAATATTTACATATCAATTCACGAACGACTTTACTTTTGACAAAATATGGGACAATCAAGTTCACGGACGTAAACACACATATCCCATCAAAATATTGCAATATATAGAACCATAAATATTAATACTGCAACCATCATCTTCCAAACAAACTTAGAATTTTTAAACCAAAAAATCTATAAAAAAAAAAGATGAAAATCATTGGATATAGCTATGTGTAATCACAATAATTTCTATTCCAAAACACTAGTTATTCTTCTAAACAAAAGAGAAACAATAGAAGATTTACTAGACATAAACATTTCACTTACTTTGTATACTCTTCTCATATTCTCTGTATTCTTCAAGCTCATCATCGATCAGATCAATTCTATATTCTAGATTATCCATCTTTTCTTCAAGTCTCTTGTAAGAAGTTTATAGTTCACTTTTTAGGGCACGAACTTGTTCCAAGACTAGATTCATAGTCAAGGAGAGCTTATCAAAATGAGAAACAGAGATGTTCCCATCTAGGGAGGAATCATGAGAATCAGGATTCACACCATTATCTGAAGAATCAAAGCATATCTTCTTTGATGGAAAGAGAACAGTCCAAACATCACTTTCTTTGATATAAAGGATTGAGTAGGACATGATAGAAGAGATAGATAAAATGTTTAACTGAGAAAACTTTATTTTAAAGGAAACTGAGAAGATAAATTTCCAAACTAACCTTTGACCAAAACCCTAACAGAATTTTGATTATCCTCAGAAGAAGACCTTAAAAACTGGAACATAAATGTTTCATCACAACCCTCTCAAAGATTATGATTTATTTGTCTAAGAGGGATAGACAAAGAGATCCTTAATACGGTGTTATGTACATATTCCAATTCTTCTCAGAACTGGGTAACTTCTTTTGAGGTGATGAAGTTATAGTCTGTTTCTGTCTTGTTTTTAAGAAAGATGAGTGGACATCATCCTTTCCCATTTTTAGCATAGATTTGAACACATTGATTGTTGATTTTCGCAAACTATGCATTCTTTTGGAAATCCCTTTTACAAAGGCAGAGGATTTTGTATGAGATTTCTTTTTCTTCTTCTGCAACCAACGTTTTGTAGAAGAGAGTTTTTTCTGTTTCTGAGTGCCCCAAACTTTCACATGGTTCAGATAATCACAAGTAGAGTCTGTAAGATTAGGGACGTCCTTGTGATTCTCTGTACCATCCCTATTGTCTGAGTGACATAAGAAGGGTATAGTCTCAGAAGAATTTTGATGAAAACTTTTTAACAAAAAAATCGAAAAGTTTTGAGAATCATGATTGCAAGTTATCTTCACTTTTAACTTTGACATTTCACTTTCCAAATTTTCAATATTTTTAGATACGACTTCCTTATCTAGTTGTAAGACTTCTAGGGAAGTAAGATTGTTTATCATGGAATGATCAGGACTATTAGGAGGATATTCATGATTATCAGCAAACAGATTGAGTGAACCTTCATAGATATCATCCTCAGGACAATAGTCAAGAGTGGCCATCCATGCTTTAGTTAACTCATTCACTTCCTTATTTGGATGTTCATAAGTATCATGAACACTTCTATAGCACTTGAAACAAGCATAACTTTTCTGAACCTTTTTATTGATTGACTTCTTTTTCTTTTGAGACTTTCTTTTATTTTGTCTAAGAGATTTCTTAAGTTGTTGAATAAACAGTGACAAAACTGAATTAAAGCAATTCTCATCCCTTTTATCAATCAATTTGGGACATCGAGACTAACGACTAGAAGCAACAACATGGTTGCTAGATAGAAGTCGCTTCTCTCTTTGTTCCAGTTCAGAATAAAAAAAATTCAACTTTCCTGCTAGAGAATTTCTGGAAAGAGTATCAAGGTTATTTCCCTCAATGATGGCATGCTTCTTAGCATCATATCTAGATGGAAATGATCTGAGAATTTTCATCACAATGTCCTTTTCAGGAATAGTCTTACCCAATGCAAAAGATGCATTAACAATTTCAGAAACTTTGTGATTAAACTCATCAAATGTTTCTACATCTTCCATACGAAGGTTTTCCCAATCGGAACTAAGGTTTTGAATCCTAACTTCCTTTTCACTGGTGTTTCCTTCAAATACGGTTGCTAATATATCCCAATATTCTTGCAACTTAGTTCAATTAGACACATGGTGCTGAAGATTTGGGGTAATGGCATGTATGATCGCATTCAAATAGTCTGAATTTTGCTTTGTAGAAAGAATTTCGGCATGGGTGTATTCACCAATATTTTTTGGAACGTTCACGTTTCCAACTGCCACTATGGGAAGATCATAGCCATTAACTATATATACCCATGATTGAAAATCACGTGCTTGAAGAAATGCTCGCATAACAATTTTCCACCATAAGTAATTAGAGCCATCGAAGACTGGTGGTATGTTTATTGAGATATCACCTCTGTCCATAGAGTCAGATCGATACAAACACAGACTTGTAAGGTCTTGAACGTGTTTGCCTGCTCTGATACCAATTGAAAAAGCGGGGGTCAAACAACCTTATCCAATATTTCGATTAGCAATATGTATGGAAAACTTCGAGTTGTTTTCTATAGAATCAACAAGACTCAATCAATAGAAAATAATCGAGGAATTATTATCTCAATCTCTCGATTTGATTTACTCAAGCAAATACGATTCACGAGCCGAATCAAAGAGAGATAACTTGGATGGTACTAAAGACCAATATCCAAGTGTCAATCGATTTAAATCAACAACCAATAAGGTCGGATATTCTAATTGATTGAACAACGCACAACCTGTATTATTTCAATTATATAACAAAATATAATGCGAACTAGAAATAACACAGACACCAAAATTTTGTTAACGAGGAAACCGCAAATGCAGAAAAACCCCAGGACCTAGTCCAGATTAAACATACACTGTATTAAGCCGCTACAGATACTAGCCTACTCCAAATTAACTTCGGTCTGGACTATAGTTGAACCCCAACCAATCTCACACTGATCCAAGGTACATTTATTCTCCTACACCTCTGATCCCAGCAGGATACTGCGCACTTGATTTCCTTAGCTGATCTAACCCACAACCAAGAGTTGCTACGACCCAAAGTCGAAGACTTTAGCAAACAAATCTGTCTCACACAGAAAAGTCTATAGGTAATAGATAAATTCGTATCCCACGAATAAACCTATGAGTTTTGTTCTGTCTTTTGATAAATCAAGGTGAAAAGGAACCAATCAATAAAACCAGACTTATATTCCCGAAGAACAACTTAGTTTTATCAATCACCTCACAATAGTCTTAATCGACGCAACGAAAAAAGATATTGTGGAATCACAAACGATGAGACGAAGATGTTTGTGATTACTTTTATATCTTTCTTATCGGAGATACAAATCTCAAGCCAATTATTAAAATTGTAATCGTACGATAGAAACAACAAGATCAGATCACACAACTACAAGAAAAGTAATATCGATCTGTCTTCACAATCCCAATGAAGTCTTTAAGTCGTTAACCTGGTTTTAGAAGAAGAAAAACAAATGTCAAAGGAGAATCAACTCTAACTTAGCAAACTAGTATCACACATAATGTGTGAGGATTAGGTTTCCCAGTTGCTAGAGTTCTCCCTTATATAATCTTTCAAATCAGGGTTTGCAATCAATGTTAGCTTAGTAACAAAGCATTCAATATTCACCGTTAGATGAAAACCTGATTAGATACAAGATAATATCTTTCAACCGTTAGATCGAAAACTTAGCATGCCATACACACATGTACTTGACGATTTTGGGTTTGTGTAACCGTACCCAACTGTGCAATAGTAGGTTCAATATTAGTCAACCAAATGGTTAGCCAAATGATAACTTTCATATCAACCATATTCTTCTTTACCATAACTAGTCCAAATGACTCAAATGAACTAGTTGGAGAGTTTCTCTATTGCTATGAGATCTTATGTACAACACAAGACACAATTGAAGCAAAAACGATTTGATTCACTCGAATCGATTCATGAACTATAAATCCACGGTTTGCAATAGCATTCCTTAGGTAATTTAAATAAGTTCACTAACATCGTTTTTAGACATAACCACTCAAGTTCACGGACTGGGTTCACGGACTCAAGTTAACCGGTTTGAGTTCACAAACTCCGGCAGAAATTCTCGAGTTCGAGAACTACGCATGTTTGAGAAATGAGTTCGCGGACTGGGTTGACTGCTCAAGTTCTGATTTTTACTTGATCAACAAAGTTCGCAAACTTTGGTTCAAGTGCTAAGGACTTATACATATATGTATAAACTCTCATTTTAATCAATGTTTATATCCCCAAGTGGTTATACTGTCTAAACTCTCATTTTAATTATTGAAACATTCTCAGAGGACGTCATATAGTTGTTATTCACAAATTAGTTTTAGTCAGAGCAATTTCCAAAGTGATTGAAACATAACATGACTTTCGTCACTAGGAAAAGATGAACTTGGCTAAAGCAAAATCTTTACCAACACACATTTCGAGAAATAGATAAGCGAGATATACTCGGCTCAAAATATCACATGTGTATATTCTTAGTCTATATAGTAAAACGACTTTTGTCTCAAGATAGGAGATAGAGTAGATAGAATTTTGAGTGATAGATAAGTTCAAGTCTCCACATACCTTTTAGTCGATGAAGATCCACTGGTTCCTTGAGTAGTCCTTCATCTTGTATGATGATTTCCATGGAGTTCTTCATCTCAACTACACTTTCTATCCTAGTCCGAGACCTTAGCTATAGTAGACTAGAAATCAAGAATTTATAGTTTTGATCACTAACATTGACAAACATGCTTGATATAGCAACGCATGCGAGTTCAACCGAACAATGCTCTAAAACTTTATGCACCTCATACAAAGATCGGTTACCCTTTGTGATGTAATATACCTCTTACTAGGATCGGTTCCCCTCTCCCAAATTTGGTCAGACACACACAAACCCGATCATACCCCAGGTGATTACTTAAGATCAGTTTCATTAATAAAAGTCATACCAATACATAAGCCAGGCCTCATGTGAATAATTTTACCAAGAACACAAACAAGTCATGAACGGTTATACTAATCACACATATTGGTCATTCATAAGATATGCAATGAAGAACAGCCCCAATAACGCCTGGCGATTTCCTTTTCGGTTCACAACACATATCATGAACTTACTTCCTTAGAACACATGTAAACATTGTTCCCTTGGATTAAATCCTCACCTCATACCCATACATAATCACAATAGCATTCATACGATTATGTTGATGTCTTATATACAAAGTTTAATGGTTAAGCAAGAAACTTCATATTGTATTCCTTAATACTATGTTTATCTAGAGTGTTCATGCTTCGAAGTTTTGTGTTTTCAATATGCACAACTTGAAAGATACGTTAGGGAATAAAATGGTTCAAGTCAAATATCATTAACATCAAGTGGAAAGATGATGTTGTGACTGTATCTCCGTACTTCTTCACTTCATCAAGTATTCGCAATACTTGTAATGTCTCATCCTAATACTTTCAATCTAACCTATACGAAGTTGACTCTAGTACATTTAAATCAACCGACTATTAAATGAGTTTTGGCTCACTAAAATATGACAACCAAACTTGACATAGCAACACTTGGTGGGTTCAACCGAGCTATGCTCTAACAATCTCCCCCTTTGTCAATTTTAGTGAAAAAACTCTTACAATCATATGGATAAACAAATTACAATGATTCATTACACATACGCTTGATTCCCGAATTCAACAACACATAACCTGCATTAATTCAATCCTTAAAATGCCGTTGTTGACATTATAATAACAAAGGTCATCCTCCCCTAAAGGTGAAATTAGTAGATTTTCAATCCGCGCTTCTTTGTTATACCAATCATATGATATGTTACTCCCCTTAGTCTGTGCTTTTCCTCTTTCATTAGATAAACATTCAAGCACCATTTTCCTCTTCCCTGGTGACACCAATCAATATAAAATTGATACCAGCATCACCTGTTTACTCCATATATTTCACCCCCTTTTTGTCACAAAAATGACAAAGAAACGAAAAAATAAAGGACAACTTGAAAAGGATCTTACAAATCTCAAAATAGACTTGCAACCTGTTGAGTCAAGCACGAGGGTTCCACGTACCATTTTTGATAACCAATATCAAAACCGAAATACAAATTAATTACGTTTTCATATGTTATCATGGAAATAATTTCCCGAAGCAATTTTTCCAACTAGTTTAGCAAACCAAAAATCAACTAAGCAACTTAGTTCCTTAGCTAAACCGATTGTATGAATACAACTGCTTCATTCGATAAGAGCAAAACGAAGATAAACACCATTTTTCTCATCACATTCTAATTATCCATATAACATAGACCTTTAGATTTTAAACAAGCCAAATACTAGGTTAGTTAACTAGCATTTCCTTGTTTAGGCATTCGGCTAGACTTGAATAACCAAAACCTCCACTTTGATAAGTCTAACTAAGATCAGAATTAACCTAGTTTATCTTATCCGGAATCGAATTGGACTAAACAACTCATCCCATCAATATATTCATTCGTTAAGTCATAAATAATTCATACAAACCAATAAATAAACTTGCATAATTATTCATCTCAACCGGAAGCAATTGAACAACATATAAAAAGTTCCACTATTGCACCGAAATTTTGTAAGCCTAAACAATTGATTCTACACAATAAAGAAAAATAACAATTGTTTTACTTAACTGGAAACAATTGAAATAACATAGACATTAAAGCACCGCAATTGCACCAAAATTTTGTAGCCTAAACGATTGATACCACATAACAAAACAAGATAACAATAGTTTTACTTAACCGGAACCAATTGAATCACACAAACATCCACACATACATAATGGAATAAACACATCAATTGTACCGACAATTTAGTTTAAGCAAAAAGCATTAAATAAAAATAAAAATAGGCTTTTCTTAAACAGGAAAACAATTAACTAACAAGATTGTTACCTCAATTTTGCATCCAACTTATCCAATATGATCGCACCTTCTTCTTCCAGGGAGAATTGATATAGAAATACCATTATGTTGTCATCCTTATGTAAAAAAAAAGAATAACAACAACCAACCTTTACCAAAGAAAGGTTGAAAATCGGTTTTAACAATTGGAAGCAAAAGTTGAAAAACCGTCGAAACACATATGCTTTTATGCTAAACTAAAACCGATTCAACATATTGTGACTTTTTCACATACTGTTTTTATAGGAACCCCTCATGATCCTTTGATAAATCCTACCAACATGGGCTAGAACTTAATCCTTTTTGTGGATCCTCTTGCATTGGAGCTTGACGAGTTTTCTTCTTTTTTTTCTTCTTATCCTTGTTCAACGTTGTTGCTTTCTTAACATTGTCAGAAGTGCTCTCGTTGATTGCTGCTGGTTGAACACAATTCTTAGGCTTGACTGGATTTACTTCTTTACAACAAATAGTATCATTTTGACAACAGTGGAAGCCTCTAGTTGAGAAGAATTAGTAGCTTTAACAAATTTTGCCTCTTTGTTAATATTTGAAGCATATATTCCCTTATATCCCAATCCTCGTGTATCACGATAATTTCTACTTGCTTCTAACATTGAGGTTAAATTATTTGAGCTAGCATTGAACTTTTTAAGGTCCAAATTTTCTTATTCCAACATCTTGATTTTATCAAGAGCACTAGCTACATCAGCCTTAAGATGTTTTTCTCGTGAGAGATATACACCTTCTTTCTCTTCAGAACTCTTTGGTTGAGAATTAACCCTTGCTTCAGATTCAACAACTTTTTCTACAAGACCCTGTATTTGTTGAGAAGTATCTTCCCTAAACTTCTTATGATTTTGATACATCCTTTCATATTCAATTTTAATTGCTTTAAAATCATCCTTATTTTCTTCAATTACCTTTTTATGAATAAGCAATTGTTGTAAGTATTCTTCTTTCAGAAAGTTATGCTCTTCATCGAGATTTTGAAACTTTAAGATTAAATCTTGTTCCCTTTCAAGTGCTGAAAGAAGTTCATTAGAACCAAAAAGAAATTGGTTGCTCAATTATTTTAGTTCAGATGTTTTTACACATGATCTTTCATCTGAAATCTCAAGCATAGAACTCAAAAAATTCACGTTATCAAAAAGACATTTTTTAGAGTCTCAATCGTTGATTTCGAATACAGGGATTAACTTAGTCTCGTCTAGAGAACATTCATACTTATTCTCACAAGAGCAAGTAGAACTTGATGAAAAAACTCCTTTTAATCATTTCTTAAAATCAAAACTTGCAACGTCTTGCGATACGTTAAATAAGTCTTTCTTTAGTTTTCGCTCTCGCTTAACTCTACTTTGACTCATATCTTATAGATTGGATCCCATTAAAAACATATTGTTAGATCTTTTTGTGTTTAATTGCTCTGATACAATTTGAAAATGTGCGGGTACCCAAATATACCTCAATCTAAAAAAATTCCTTCCTTTAAATCCTTTCTCCGAAAGTGATTTTCTATGGACTGAGTCGAGACAATGCAACTAATCGGTTCACACTTCGTATGATCTTATATGAATACGAGATCGAGACAATACAACAACGAAGTATGTTTACTTGATACAAAGGTTCGGACTTAACCAAACTCAATAGGATTCGCGTATCAAGTAAATAGGAATTAACATTTGTGCAATTTACTTTAATTATAATAAAAAAATTATAATTCGGAAATATAAAGTAAATGACACAACAAGATTTTTTTAATGAGGAAACCACAAATGCAGAATAACCCCGGGACCTAGTCCAGAATTGAATACTCTCAAGATTAAGCCGCTATACAAAATTACACCAACTTTGTATAGTTGAGACCAAGTAACTAAACCTATAGTTCACCTAGTTCCGTCTGTATTCCCACGCCTCCAACCAGTAAACAAGTCACGTACTTGGACCAATTCCTTTGGTTCGTATTCCAAACAGTAAAGGAACAACAAATCTGTTTGGTATCAACTCTCTTCAACCAAATGATATGCGCAAAGGCTCTTTTGTTTATCTTAATATAAACTCCTTCGCCAGGTTCCAAGATCTATATTATGTTCAATCACCAAAAGGTAATCGTTAAGATTAAGCCAACAACACTCTTAATCCAAAGAATTGTGTTGATGCCCATCTTCTCAATTAATCAATCCAATCTACCACAAGGATAAACCGATTATTAACTGGATCCTCTATTACCGAAACAAGTATTATGCACACCAAAGATTATAAAAACCAAGTATGAAGTCTTGTATCTCTTCTTTGTATTCAAATCTTCTTAGATCTTTAATAAACACCTGCACATAACTACTTGAATCTCTTGTGATCAATCACACATAGAACGGAGTCTGTTAACAATAGATTATCACAAGATCGTCTTTAGATCTAACAACAGTCTAAAGATCCCTGTCGAAACCTTGAACTAGTTTGAGTGAATCTTTTATCTAAAGAGAAGATTCTCAAGCATAAACAAACTAGGTGCAATCAAATTTCAACCACTGTTAGTCAATCAAATCAATATGAAAACTAAAGATAAACTGTAATTATCTAGTTTCCCACCAACGGTACACACTAGAGCTTCTCAATCCCAAAGAATACTTTAAACTGAGTGGTCGTAAGATATTTCTCCTAATTAGGTTACTCTCCTCTCCGAATAGGCGGCTTCACCAGTAACAGTACAACGGAGGAAGTTTACTGTCACGAAGGATTAGTTTTCTTGAAATGCAAACTCAAAGTATTTATAGACAAGGAAATTTGGTCACCTAGAAATGCAAACTCAATATGAAATGTTTTATCGTACGAGTTTCCTGAATGTTTCGCAGCAAAAAGAAATGTGAGAAGTGAGACTTGAACGCTTGACCTGCTTCTTGCATATTATCACTCCATACCAACTGTGCTAACACTCTCTTTCGAATTTAATTTGCGAAATAATCGTCAACTTTCTTCTTTGCGATATAATCAAAGTTCGTGCGAAATTTCGCGTAATCAAAAATAAATGTGCGAGAAGCAAGAATTGATCGTGCGACTTGTTGCTTGCATTCACGCCTCCTGACCAATTGTGCAAGCTTCTTATTATGCGAAATTATCGTACACTTGTTAAAACTTGTCTTCCTCTGGTAGTCTAAAAAGATGCAAAAATTTCGCCGTAGATGGGAATTGAACCTGCACCCTCAAGCTCATTGTCTCCACCTCTGACCAACTTTGCTGGCTTCTGTTTGTGAATTGTTTGTGCGAAATAATCACCTACTTTCTTCGGTGCGAAATACCCTTGTGAAATATTCATGCGAAAAATACACCTTCGTTGGGATTTGAACATGTGACCATGAACTCATTAACTTCGCAAATGACTAACTGTGCTGCCTCTTGTTTGAGAAATAATGAAACAATATTGCGAAATTATTTATTTTTTCACCCTCTGTAAAAAGAAGAAAACTAAGCTCGCAGGTGAATTCGAACTTGCAACCACAAACTGACATATTGTTCTCTGGACCAACTGTTCAAGAACCTCTCTGTGAAATTAACGCATAACTTTTTTCCTTATTCTTTTATTCGCCAATGAAAATGAGAAGAAAATGAAAAATATGTGTCTCCGCGAATTCGAACCCATGACATCAAACTCCTTGTCTTCGCTGGTGACCAATTGTGCTACTCTTTTGTCTGCGAAGGGAATACTCGATGCTATACTTTTGATCATATCTTCGCCTGTAGAAAAAATAGTAAAGGAATGCATACGGTGGGATTCGAACTCACGAATATAAACTCATTAATTTCTCTATTAAACATCTGTTCAAGAATTTCTTTGCGAAATATTCGCATAATATTTATTACTTGTTCTTTTATTTTCCCTTGGAATTTTATCAAAAATGTGTGAAAATATCGCGATAAGGAAGAATCGATCCTGCGACCTACTGCTTGTTCACTTAGCCTTGAACCATCTGTGCGAATTTCTGTTTGTGATATAAATTGCAGTGTCTACCTCTTATCCTCTCTTTGTCCTTAATTTCTTTCACATTTTCCTCTCTTTCCTGTTGTTATTGGATTCCTGCGAACTTCAACATCGTTTGTCTTCTGAAGATGAATTTCTTCCATTGAAATTTCATTTCTGCCTGTAAATTTTTTCTTTCTTCTGAATTTTGTAGATCTGGTAAGATTTGTTTCCTCTAATGTTGAAAGAAGTAGGAAATTTCATTTTCTTTGAACTGTTGATGATGTTTGTTTCCTGAAAGTGTAAGTTCTTCCCCAAAACTTTCAATTTCGCTCCTGAAACTTTAAGATATAATGAAGACTAACTCCAACGGTATCTATTTTGTTAAATTTTCTTGATCCAACAAGTTACAGGAAGGATAAATACTTTACCCGTTCCCTGTTTTTAGCGCCAAAAATGTAGTTCCAGGAAATCCCACAACACACCCCTTATCATATCTTGATACTAATTTCTAGATCTAAGCATATTAATCATCTAAATCTCAAAACATAAGTGCTAGAAATTTAAATAGACACACAATATTTTTTACATGGTTCGATCAATGTGATCTACATCCATGGTTCTTCACTATGATTGTTGTAATTACATAAGTGTTACATTTAGAATCTCCATTAATTGGATATTTGGAGCTTTAGGTTGGTAGAGGGAGAAGAAGGAAATAATAATAATAATAATAATACTAAACTTGTTTTCTCTCTCTCTGACTTTCCCTTTATATAGGTGTTTACATAGTGGATGACAGCTCACATGTAGTGGAGTACATCTCATATTCCCCCTATTTTAAGATCCCCTGCTACGTTCTCTCAGGCTCTCACTACAATTTCGCAGGCTCTACTATCTTCTATCAAGCTTCGCTACATTCTCGTGAGATTTTATTGTTGTGCGATATTTGGATCCTACAAATGTGATCAAATATGTCTTATATGTGTTTTTATAGAGAGTTGTTCAAATTCCGATTATATCATAGAAATAGTTCTAATGCATATGATATTCGACAGGGTAAGTACGTGTACATATATTCAGTTTGTGAGTTATTTTACGTGTACCGGGTTTGCATACCCTTAAGACAAAAAAGAGTTCAGGAGTTCACAGAACTTTTTCGGTAATGCATACTAGGTATGTGTACTAATTTGAGTTCACGAGTCACAGAACTTTTTGGGTTCGCATAGTGGGTATGTGTACCCAAAAGTCGTTGCCGAACTATAGATACGTCGGTACGTGTATTGGTTACATGTACTGCATCTTCGGACCTATAAAAGTTTGTGCCAGTATGTAAGCTGGTACGTGTACTGTCCAGTATCCAAATTTACAGTAGTTTTATATTTGTCTAATAATCAATTTAAAACATTCCTGAATAACATCAATGACACATATCACCGTTCCAGGTTATTTTCAAATGATAATATTGAATCATAATTTAGGTCATAAATAATAATTTTTTTTTAACCAAATTCATCAAGTATGAACAAATGTTCTTAAGCTTAGTCAGCATATTTCAAAAATAATTAATCAAGATAAACTTGACTCGAAATTTTTGTTGTGCATGTAAAGTCTTCTTTAGTCATGCAACATAGTATGTTAGATAAAAAGGTGAAAACTTGAGTAATAGGTGGTTTAGTCTTCACTTACTTTTTGTTGATGAAGTTATCCAAAAGCTTCAGTTGATCTTCGCCTTCAAACAATAAAACATAGTGATGTCTTGTACTCAACTGCACACTTCTATCCTAATCCGAGACTTGACTAAATGTAGGCTAGAAATTAAGATATAGTTTTGATCAACTAAATTTGAAAACAAGCTTGAGATAGCAACACTTGTGAGTTCGACCGACCAATCCTCTAACACTATTGCGGAAATTAAAGTAAAAGCACATAATAATATTTTGTAAGAAACCGCAAATGCAGAAAAATTCTAGGACCTAATCCAGTTTTGAGTACTCTCATAATTATGTCGTTATACAAAGAACACTACCAACTTTGAACAGTTTAGACCAAGTAATCTACCCCTAGTTACCTGGTTTCCACAGTATCCCTGCGCCTACAACCAATCTGGACAACACACGTGAATCCTAAGATAGATTCCACTATCTTAAATTGTTTCACCTGCTTGTGAAGACTTCAAACATTCAGTTATTTTGAATCATTTTCTGAAACGTAAATAACTAATTTGTATCCCATAACCGCTCTTTCAGTTTCAAGAAGTAAATCAAAATTTTGTGTTAAGTAAAACAAATGCTCTTCTGTTTAATCTAATAAATTCATCTATTCGGTTAGATTAACCAAGACCTAGATTATCAAGATATCAGATCTAGCAAATTTTTATGGGAAAGGATCTTGGTTTGCCCTCAAATTATGTTTGGGCACTTCTAAACAGTTGAAGCAAGACCAAGATCAAGCCAAGTTTGTTACTCTCCCAGTTACTGAGACCGAAATCAATGCGCAAATAGATTCCCAAATCGCTTATAATAAGTTAATGGGAATATCTGACCATCCTATGATGAGATCAATATGTAGGGATATTATTGAGAGGGATGGAAAATCTCATTCGAAGATAAAAACAATATACTTATGATTAAGGATATATAGTTTGGGAAATTTCGATCTTGATGTTATCGAATGCTCGTTTCAGGATGAAAATGAGATTTTGTTAGACGATGAACGCTTTCAGTTTCTTTTATTTGAAGTTTTTTTTTTTAAGTGTAGGATTTTAGATAACTCTTGGTTGGAGATTTTTCTGGTTATCTGTTTCGAGGGTTCAGAGTTTCTCTTCCGTGGCTTTGATGTTTCTTTCTTTCTTTCTTTCTTTTTTTATATTTTTTTTCTATTTTTTTATGTCACCAAGATTTTAATGAATCTTGTCCATTTCGCGTCAAAAAAAATATATATAAGTGCGAAGAAAGAAGTGTAATTTTAGGAAGATACATTAGAGCATCACAGTGGTGGATTCTAAAGGTGCGGAAACAACCTGGCTATATTTGACCGTAGTTATCGTATTCCTCATTAGTAAATTCTGTTACAGCATAGCTCGGTTGAAACCACCAAGAGTTGGTATGTCAAGTTTGGTTGTCATATTTTAGTGAATCAAAACTCATTTTAAGAGTCGCTTGATTATGTACTAGAGTCAACTTTGTATAGGTTATCTTAAAAGTATTAGGATATGAGACATTACAAGTATTGCGAAGACTTGAAGAAGTGAAGAAGTAAGAAGGTACAACGACAACATCATCCTTCCACTTGAGGTTAGTGATATTTGACTTGAACTGTTTCATTCCCTAACGTATCTTTCAAGTCGTGCATATTGAAAACAAAACTTCGAAGCATGAACACTCTAGATAGACATAGTATTAAGGAATACAATACGAGGTTTATTTCTTAACCATTAAACTTTGTAGATAAGACATCGACATAATCGTTTGAATGTTATTGTGATTATGTATGGGTATGAGGTGAGGATGTCATCATAGGAAACAATGTATTACATGTGTTTTAAGGAAGTAAATTCATGAACTTGTTTTGTGATCGAAAAGGAAATCGTCAGGCATTATTTGTATTGTTATTCATTGCATATCTTATGAACTACCAATATGTGTGATTAGTATATCCGCTCATAACTTGTTTATGTTCTTGGTAAACTATTCACAAAGGCCTGATTTTTGTATTGGTATGACTTTTATTAGTGAAACCGGTCTTAAGTAATCACATGAGATGGTATGATCGATTTTGTGATTTTGCGTATGACCAACTCTGGGTAAAGGGGAACTGATCCTAGTAAGAGGTGTAACACATCACAAAGGGGAATCTATCCTTGTATGAGGTGAAACAAGTTTGTAGTAGAAAGGGGAACCGATCTTATGGACATGTGAAACACATACAAGTTAGATACCATATATATGTGGGGAACCGATCCTAGTACCTATTCAGCTGAATTTGGAAAGCTAGTGTGACTATGCACAATACTCACATGGAGGTAGAACCGAAACTTGTTTTGGAAGAACCGTTAAACCCATGATTTGTGATTGAGTATTCTTGATCAATCTTATAATTCTTGAAAGTCAGATGAACCAATTCTAAACTTGTTTAGAAGTGTGGCAAATCGGTTTCAAGGTTGTAAGTATGAAAGAGGACTTACAAAGTTAGGATGTCGACATAATTTGAACACGTGCAGTGATAGGTGTCTAAAACACCTTATTTTATATCTAGTATTTATGCTTTCTTTGCGATTTTTCATGTAAATTATGTATCTTATGTGTGAATTTGAGTTTATTAGGTGCTTTGGAGTCATACGGAAGAAAAGGAGAGGAAATCATTGAATTTGAGTTGAAAGGGCAAAAAGGTCATTTAACAAGAAAGCACTATTGGGAGCTTGGATACGGTTAAGGGGAAACTCTTTGGGGGAATACTAAAAATAGCCAGCTGAGGTTAAGGGACACCATTGGGTGGCCATATCTATGCACAGCGGGGTGCAAATAACTTTCCCATTTTTTATAACCCTAAAATTGAGTTTCTAACATTCATTCGCTCTTACGCCTGAAATTGAGAAAAGCAGTTGAGACTGCTGTGAAATCGAGAGAAAAATGAGAAGATGGTGGAGGGTTGATGTTGGTTTTTTGAGATTCATAGAAGCATAGAGTAACAGGGATTGGTTTGCTGCTATGAAGGGTTTAGACCGAGAAGGAGGATTCTGTTTCTTTTTATGGATTCGTGAGATGAAGAACATAGGAGCTGGATTGGAGTTAATGTTACCGTCGATCTCTAGAAATGGAAGATGAAGAAGAAATTAGAAATGGTCTTTATTTGAATTTCAGAGATAGAGCTGCTGCTATCAGTTTGAATATGTGTTTGATATAAGTAGAAGCTTGGAATCGGAGAGGGGTTTCTGGAATTGAACCAAGAAGCAATTCAGGGAGATTATGGAGTTGTGTGTAGCCACAAGATAATGATGCTGTCCTGATGGAATTTGGGTTGATGTTGAGCTCAAGGACTGAACTGTGGTTTTGCTTCCAGGGAGAAGAATTTGCTTTGTGGTTGATTTAACCGTGTTGCTGTTGAGTTAGGAGATGAAGAAGCATAAGAAGCAGAGATAGTAGAGTTGGTGTTGGATGGTTACAAGGGTTTGTGATGAAGGAATTAAAGGAGGAAGCAGTTTTGCAGGTGAAGGCTTATAGGGTTTTGACAGGATAATATGTGAGACTGTAGCAAGGAATGGAATGATGGGGGAGTTGAGCTGAAATTTACTATCTAGTGATGTCTGGCAGTGACAGGTTTAAGCAAGCTGGTTGAAAAGGTGGTGATTTCAGTTGAAAAGAGTTGGAGATGTTTACGTGGAGCTTGTGTTGGTTTTAAGTTGAAGTCGCAGTTGTGGTGCTGCCAAAGAGCTGAAGAACAAGGTGTTATGGGTTGGAGATGCTTGTGCTTATGGTAATTGTCAAGGGATTGGAGGAAATGGATATTTGGTTGTTACAGATAAGGCGACAGTGTTGCAGTTGGTTTGGCTATGGTGCAAGGGATGTTTAGGAGTTGGTGGCATTGTAATTGCAGCTGCGGTGGTGTTGGTGCTGTAAATATGGAGGAGAAGTGTAAGAATGGTAAGGCTTAGGGTCTGTGCTGGGAAAAATAAGCAAGAGAAGGTAGTGCTAGTGCCACTGAGGTGGAGTTGTGAGTCACGGTTGAAGTGTGCTTGAGTTGTTGTTTCTGCAATGGGTATGCGGCTGAGACGATGATGTTGGTGGCGGTATTAATCTTGGTGCAGAACATGGGAATTGCAGGTGAATTGGTTTGGTGAGAAAGTGGTAACAATGGTTTGTATAAATGTTGGTGTTGGTGTTGCAGGGTTGGTGAGAATAGCTAGGCATTGATGGAGTTATGGTACAGTCACAGCTGGTGAATGCAAGAGCAGCAGGGTGTTGATAATGGTTGGAATTGAACTGGTGGACAAGAAGGTAGAGCTAGATAGCCATCATGGCTGGAACTGAGGCAGTGCAGCGAGAATTTTCGAGCCAAGAATAGTCACAGAGTTAGCCGGTGACTGGTTCCAACTCAGCTCCTTTGACCAAGTTGACTAAAAGAAGACCGTTAAGTCAACGGTTAACTCTAACAGAATCGTGACGGAATATTCCATCGACGGAGGTGCATTTTCAGATGGTTGGCGGCTACAATTTCCGGCGACCGGTGACCGGATTCCGGCCAAACACCCAGTTTTCCGGCGAGCATTTTTGGGACATATTTTCTACACGGGTTTCTCTCTCTTGTGGGTTTGGTGGACTTCTAACTAATGGACTTTGAAGACAAAACCTAATTTTGGAAGAAGTATCCTTTATGGAAATTGAGAAACATATAAAAAGAGAGATCTTTAATCTTTTAATATCATATCTTCTACTTTTGTTTCTAGGGTTTAGAACATGATAGGGTTTATCTTTCTTCTTGTTATAAACTCAATGAACATGAGCTAGAGTTTTATTATTGGTTTTGGAATAATTGGATTTCACAAAGCATGATTCTTTGATATGATAAATTAGTTTTGTCTCGTATTTATCATTTACGATTCTCTGAAAATATAGTTACATGATTTGATTGATTGTTTTGTCAAGTTGCAAATTGGTAGAACTTCTAATCACATCTATTGCTAGTTTAGGGTTTATTATACGTAAAAGTGATATTCCTTGAATACAAGTAGCATAAATATGATTATAGTTTGTAGTGATATATTCTTATGATCATATGTGAATCGTAACCTTTGTTAAATTGAATTAGTGCGCTTTCCACGTTCAATTGCTTTGATTGGCCTGATTTCATAGAACTTAATGCATCTAGGGAATTAAACTTGATTAGTGCTTTTACACATTAGGTTGTTCTTTTAGATAGAACTCATACTCGCATCTTTTAATGTGTTTGTTGATGACAAAAGGAGATTAGCGGGATATTCTTGCGATGAAGGTATTCTAGGGATTTTGATAAAATTTGAGATTAAATATCAATTCTACTTATTGTTTTGAAAATATGTTAGTGAATGAAGATGAATCCTTAACCAATATCTTTTCTATTTGATTTGTTTGCTTATTTCTTTATTTGCTTTTATTTTACTTTATAAAAATCAGAAAAATACCCGGTGTTTTATATAAGGAATCCGAAACAACTTGACAACCTAGACCTCTATGTGGGATCGATCCTTTCTTTCCCTTGCTATATTTATATTTTGAGTAGTAAGAAAGTGTAATTTATTTTTGACGCATACGACAGCGATCATGCAGTAACACTTATCTTTAATTGTTCAAAGTTATTCCTTAATAGCTAAAGAAATAAAAATCCGAATCGAAAAATAAATAAGTTAAGAATCTTTTATTTAAGGTTTTTAATTTTATTGTAGGAAAATGAGAATTAGCAATGTGCATTTACTAGTTAGAGATTTTTCAAAGAGATTTTCGATCAATATTTTGGACAGAGCATTTCCAGGAATTATGAAAACCGAATTTGGGATTTTATTGCATATCCTGAGAATATTTTCTGTAGTTGCAGGAAATCCCACACTACACCCCTCATAAGAATTCATACAATCAAGTCATTTTTGGATGAACAATCACAATCTTTATTTATTAATCTCACAAATTCTACAAGAAAGGAAAGAAGTGAAATTAAGAAATTAACAACTGCTCTGGACTTTCTCTCTCTTAATGACTTGCACAATACTCGAAAAAATATCTCTCCTCTCTTAAGTCTGTTCGGCTCTTTATATAGGGAATTACATAATGTATGGCAACTAAGTTGTCCCTTAATTTCGGATCTTACTTGCGATACTCTCGCAAGCTTACAAGTATTAGTTTCACAAACATTATTAATTTCGCAGGATCATCACACTTCTCTCGTGTTTAGGCTGACGTTATCTATTGCATCATTTCTGTAATTAGTTTGCGACGGCTTCGCAACGTTGTAGATGAAGATTTCTAAAATGTGTTGTTGTTGCGATATTCTGATCTTACATCTTGCCTCTTCTCATGTATTCTCTGTGAAGGGGAGAATGTCATGAGAAACCGCTCTTCAGAATGCCGCAACTGTTCATATTTTCACATTCATCTGTACTGACACGATTCTGTACTTTGCGAAAATTTTGTTACACGTATCTCTTCTTCCATCCATCTCTTGACACGTCTTTTTCAACCGCTCATGTTTACTTTTCGCATTTAATGTGCTTATCTTCTCGAGAATTCTCCTCTCTATATATATCTTTCTCATTCTTCTCTTCTATTCTTTTTCACTTTCTCTCTTATTTTCTCTGCAACTCTAATTTACTGTTCTTTCGTAAATTCCGCTCCTGATACTGTAACTTTTCTTGATTCTTCTTCTTTTGATTTTTACTTTCTCCTTCATTCCCATACTAAAAATTCCTCCAGCTGGTCGTAAAAATGAAATTGCCTTTGAAGAATTTCGAAAGGGATTTCTAACCAGAGGTTTTACTTTATCTTTCATTCCTGGCCAAAGTTCTAAATCTGATCTTTCTGCCAAGCTATTTTCTGATCATCCTTGCAATCATGAAAAGATCATAATCTCGCTAGGTCAGCTTCAAGATGGTCTTCCCATTCCTCTCTATGATCCTGAACTTCCTTTGTTTTACGAAATACTCTCTCATGCGAAATTCTCGTGAGCAATTTATCAATTAAGTGGATATTGTATTCGCCTAATGCTTGAGTTTGCTAATCGTGGCGCTGGTAAGGGATCTCTTTATCCCTTAGAAGTTAAAGATCCTAAATTCGTTGGTGTTGCAATTGTTCACATATACTGTAGAAAATTTCTTTGAAAATTACGAAATAATTCCCATGAAGAGAAACAATACTTGTTGGGGTGTTCGCTTGAGGAAGAGGGATAATATTGATGATGACAAAATACTTATTCAAGACATCGATTGGCACCCTGGTAATAATACAACTCCACGTCATTCTAAAGATGATAGGTGGTGTATCTTACCATTAACTCTAGAGGGTCCATATATCTCTGGCTCTCATGTTTTACCTGCGAATCTTGCCACGTACCAACCATGGGCATTCAACTGGCCTGAAAAGAACGCAGAGGTACATTTCCGAATTTCACTTTACTTATGATTCTTCATATTTTTATATGTAATTTCGCTGAACATTCTTATGCCATTGTCTTCATATCCTTTTGAAATTGTTAGATTGAGAGGTTGAGGAGAAACTACATCGATACTAAGAAACCAAGTATCTTAGCGGCTTTGCATTCGATCACAGATGAAGTAAGAAACATTCTCTTTATAGATTTTAACATTATATTGTTACCTCTATTTCTTATCTTTATATGTGTGTGAAGATTGGTGTTGTAGAAGAATAAACTGAGGATCTTGTCCCGGCTGCAAAAATTAAAGGCAAAAAAGTTTCAAAAAATAAAGGCAAAGATAAAGGTGTTATTCGCAAGGAGAAATCTGCCGCCCCTCCTTCAAAGAAAAGAAAAACTTGTTATCTCTCTTATTCAAATTCTCATTCTGATGAAAGCTCCAAGGACAGTGAGGATGACGTTGATAATCCTTTCGCAAAGAAAGCTTCTCCGCCTGAATCTTCAATGGCGCAATTGTCCAGCATATTCTATGATACTCTGCATGGAATTGGTGATACTCCTCTTACTAATGCCTGCAAATCCATAGCTACTATCTGTGATGCCCCCCCTCTTAGAGAATAATGAGTCTCTTCGCGAGGTTTCAAGATCTATATCTCCAAGTTTCTTACATTCGCTTAATATCTTGGTAAATTTTCATACTTATATTTTTCCTCTTTTATTTTTGCTTTGAATTCATAATGTATTCTTAAAATTTATTGCATTATTTCGCAGGATAGGAAAGCTTCTTTCGCTATTACTTCAGATTTGGAAAGAAGGCATGTGGTTCTTGAAAATAAAAATATTGATCTTCGCAAGAAGAATGAAAAACTAGAGGCTGAAGCTGTTGGCCTTCGTAAAAAGAGCAAATAATTGGAATCTGAGACTGCCGTTCAAAAGAATAAAATCTCTAGTCTTCAAAATGCCAATAAGCAACTTTATGGTATAAAACTTTTTCTTTCCTTTCTTCATTTCATTTTCTCATTATCCTTTCTTATACAATTTATCATTTCGCAGACGTTTATGGTCTTTCTGATGAAGCTATTCTTATTCATTTATTTCCCCATCATATGGATGATGACACCCTTCTTGATCATCTTAATAACTCTTTGAATAGTTTTTTTCAAATGACAAAATTAAATTCCTTTATGTAGATGTACTCAGATCTAAACTTCGCCTCTTAGAAATTGAACATAGATCCAGCTTGGGTTTAGCCAATAAATTTAAACGTCTATTTCATAATTCCAAAGAGGAAATCACTAATTTAAGGGCCAAGTATAGTGATCTCATAGATGAAAAAGATCGTATTGCTCTCCAAGGTGCTCAAACTTTAGCGAAATTCCAAGAAACTCATCTTGAGGTCCAAATTGAAAGAGATGATCTCAAACATAAAAATGATGTGCTCTACGAAAAATAAAACCAAACTCGTTCCCGCCTTCTCATAAATGATGATGATAAATTTTCTTGGGATGCGAGAGTTCTAGATAATGCCAGAAATAATTTAGGTGTAAATGTCAGTCTCCAAGTTGAGCATACGACCTTGATTAGAGATATGATTTCTAACAGAGAAGGTTGTTAACAGTTCTTCCTTATTTAATTGTTTTTTTTCGTAAACTACCATCAAATTGTTAATTTATTATTATATTTTCGCAGAAGCTGAAGATAGATATCGCAAGAGAATTGAAGAGCTTGAGAATGAGAAATCGAAGCTCGCAAAGGATCTTTCTTCTCGCAATGAGAAATGTTATAGACTGAAGAACCAACTAAAAATCACTGTTGCAAACTTCAAGAATGATGCTGTTCTTTTCCACAAATAAACTATTAAAACAATTTGTGATGAAAATGGCATTCCTCATTCTATATATCCTTGTCTCTCAGACAAAGTTCCGGAAAACGTTCCTAACTTGGTTATCTCTGATAGTGATGCTGATGAAGAAATAGAGTCTGAAGAAGATGAAGAAGAGAAGTCTGATGAAGAATCTGATAAAGATAAAGGAGAAAGCTCTGGTGAAGAATCTGATGATGATAATGAAGATCAATCAAGAAGTAGTTTTTGCTTCCTTGCGCTTCCTTGTTCAACTTTTTGTAAAACTTGCACATTTACTGTTTGGTTTTCAATTCTCGTACATTTGTAATCTATCACTGCGAATTTCTCCAATCTTCAATTCAAGTTCTATTTCTTTTGTTTCTTCTTGCATGTGTTAGAAAAACAATCCTTTTTCGCAATATAATTAATCAGTATATAATTTATTTTTCATTTTGTGCGTAAATCTATCATATGGAGACAAATAACATATTCTCATTTTATGCATTCCCATACTTGCCTCTATTATTTATGTTCGAATGAGAGATTAAGAAAGTTGCTTTTGTTCAATAAAATTATTGCGACAATCTCGCAATTATTTCTGCGTAATTTCGCAGTCACATATTTTAAGATTGCATTCTTCTTTGTATTATGATGTGGACTTATTTTTCCGTCCTAAGTAAAGGTCTTATTTTGCCACCTTTTGTCATTGCGACAAAATCGCAGGACATCGCTGCACTTTCATGCAGAAACCCATTGATCTTTCCTTAACTTTTTGTTCTTTTGTCATTTTTGCTGCGACAATATGACAGGCCTAAGATTTCTTGTTAAATTAAAGCCACATGACATTGTCGTCTTGCGACGAAATCGCAGGACGTCCTTACACTTTCATGTAGTGACCCATTGATCTCGTCTTAACTTTTTATTTTGTATTATTGCCTCTTCAGGATTGTCGCACAAATATGACAAGCCTTGATACTCCCATGAGTAAAAAGCCTCGTGACATTTTCGTCTTAAGACACTTATCAGCTCCCTAATGGAGGGTGCCGCCCTTATCTCCCCTGGTTTCCCCTTCAAGGAGACGTACTTCTTCCATACAATAATAGATCCTCCCATCCAGTCTTGACAACAACCAGTTGTTTTCGCAACCTCTTATCCATTTTGCATATATATCTTATGGTTACGAGACTGCACCCTAAGTGGGGTTTTCTTCGAGACGAGTGCATCATAGTCAAGACTTGCCAAGAATGGATAGGGTAGTTTCATACGCCCAGGGCACTCTTGGCTCAACCATGTACCTCGGTGCCTTGATCATACTCTGCACTCCTTAGGAGATTCCTTATTACCTTAGTCGCCCAACTTAAGTCATATACTCAAGTTGAGAATCCAAGGTGCCTCTCTTGGATGGGCTTTCATTGACCCCAAATCTCCATGACTCAGGTTCCAGCAGTGGTATAACCTTATCCCTGAGCCATGCAACATATACCCCCTTCTATGACGTACTTTAGGTCTTACATTTTCCTCTTACGAAATTTTATTCGCGAACTAGGGTGTACGCCATAAAGGTTCTTCCCATTCTAAGAATTATTATATTTTTCCATTTGCATTTCAGCTCTATTGTAATTTCTCAATCTCATTTTTGTCATTAAGTAAATTATATTTTTGAAATTTTTGCAACAAATCAACCATACAGCTCTTTTTCTTTTCTCAATATGTCTTTCATTTTACAGTTTAAGTTTTTTACCTTTACTGCTCCATGTCCATGTACTTTTGTTTCTTTTCGTTACGGTCTTTCCTTCTGCGACATTGTCGTCAATTGTCATTTTCTGCAAGCATTGACTTCGCAGCATTCCTTCTTCTTTCTATTCTATTACATCAACCATCAACCTCTCACTTTTTTGTCTTTGTTTGATGTTATACTTCCAATTTTCCTTTTTGGAATCTCTTTCTTCGCAGGATTCTACATCGATTTCATAGCACTTGTTTACTTCAACCCATTCTCCCTTTATGACTCCAACTCCACTAGGATGAGGGAACTTGATGCATTGATGAAATATCGACGCTACACTTAGAATCCTATGCAACCAAGGTCGCCCAATCAAAGCAGTATAAGGTGACTTCACATCAATAACGCAGAATAGAATCTCAGAAGATAATCCTTTCAATGGAATTCTCATAGTGGTCTCTCCTTTAGTCTTATTGGAAGTACCATGAAAACCATAGATTTTGTAGGTTGAAGGTATTATATCTTCATCTTTCCCTCCCATAGTTTTATAAGCATGATAGAATAGGATATCCACAGAACTTCTAGTATCAATTAAAAATCGGTTGATTACCCATAAATCTTTTGCTTCATCATCTTTAGGGTTTGGGTTAATCTCCAATCTTACCACCAATGGATTATCATGCACTTCTCCTCCCTCAGGTACTTCTTCTGCAGTGAAAGAAATAATTTTCTTTTGCCATTCTTTTAGTGGCGAAATTTTCGCAATGTTCATAATTTCTCTTCCATCATCATCTTTTGCGAAAACTTTTCTTAGAACATTGTCGTGAAAGTCTTCAATTGTTTTGTAAGAATGTACAATAGAGTTACAAAACAAATTCTTCGTCTTCGCTCCAACTTCTATGAAAAATGTTTCTCCTCCTTTTGTTGTATTTACTCTACGAATTTCTAGTGGTGGTGGTAAGAGTTTAGATTGAGGATGCCCTATTAGAAAATTATTTAATTTTCTTTGATCTATCATCTTGAGAATGATCTTTTTTATGTCCTTGCAGTCGTTTGTTGAGTGTCCATGAAAATGATGGTAAGAGCAAAATTCTTGACTTCGGTGATTTGGAAGTGGTTCTTTTTCCATGTTCCAGGGTGCTGGCATGTTCTCCATTAAGATTATAGCTTCCCAAATTTTTTCCACACCAGCATTCAAAGGTGGCATCTTGATCTCTTCCCATATTATCTTTTGACTTCCTGATCCTTTATGATAATTTTTTCTTTGTCCTCCATAGGTTTCTTGTGGCTGATCAAGTCTTTGAATTTTGTTGTTTCCACCTCGGCTATAGAATTTTTTCTCTCTCTCAAATTCTTCTTGGTCACGACTTCCCATAGCTACTACCTTCTGCTGACTATTCTCCATTATCTTCTCTTGGTGTGTCTGCGAAGTGCTCGCCACTGTGTTTATCAATTTTGGTAGTAAGCTTGCATTCGCTGCTGCTGAGCTCGTATTTGCAATTGGGTATGATTCCATCTCATTCAGTTTTTCTTCAAGAGCAATATACTCCTCCTGCAATTCTCGCAGCTCAGTCATTGTGATTGTATTCTTAATTCTGAAAATTTTAATGTACAATAGATTGGTTGCGAACATTGCGTTAATGAATGATAAAATAAGATATCTCTCATCCATACGTCCAGCCATTTCACTACACATTGCCTTCCATATTATGGTTATATGTTTCAAACTTTCACCAATTCTCTGCTTTAACCCAAATACATCTTCGATGCCAGGTCGTGAAGAGTTGTTACTTATGTATGCCCCTAAGAATGTAATCTGCAAATGGTTGAAAGACGTTATCGTATTCTTGGGTAAACCTTCAAACCATTTCAGTGCCTCCCCTATTAGACTGGATGCAAAATACTTGCATAATACAGCATCATGGTTTTCCCACTGTAGCATACATCTCACATACGCCTTGATGTGTTGAATTGCACAAGTTGTTCCATCGAAAATGCTGGTTAACGCAGGTAGATTGTACTTTGGGGGTATCCCTCCTAGTTGTACTTATTGTGTGAATGGAGTTTTCTCAGCTTCTTCTATGGCTTCATCCAACTTTCTTCTGCCTCCCTCTCTTATGTTATGTAGCATTCCTCTCATCTCCGCCAATTCTCTTAAGATTTGTTCATTTACCCCAGGCACTGATCCCATTGGTATTTTTAGTTCTGCTTCTCTTCTTCTGCGTTCTTGATTGTTTTGTCTTGCGAAATCTTGATTTTCTCCTTCATCACTCTTATTTTGCCTTTCCCTACGATCTTCTCCTTCACGAATTCTCACATGATTATGCCTCCCAATTTCTCCTCTGCGATTTTGTTCGTTTCTCGCAAATTCTCTTTGTTGTCTTTCAACTCTCCTTTGTGCCCTATAATATTCTTCATTGATGTTAAGATTATTGCGATTTTGTTCGCGTCTTCTTTCTCGATTGTCGTGATTATTCTGGAGTATTGCTTTTTGGAGCTCTCTTTCCTCTATTTATGCTCTCAATCATTCTCTTTCGAAATCTAGACGTGTTTGTTCAGTGTAATGTCTCTCAATTTCATCCTCAATTACCTGTTGATTTCTTTGAATCTCTTTCCCATGTAATATTCTCCTGCATTCTTCTTGATTTTCTTCGCCATTTTGATTATTTCGCTCATGACGTCGTCCATTCTCCTGATTTCTGTTGTTTTGTCCATTTTGGAGAATTTCGCCTGGTGGGATGTAGCGATCTTCAATTATTTCTCTCCTTTCGCGATGTTCTTCATTTGAATTTTTTATTTCTTCTCAATCTCTTTCTTCAATATTTTCCGTAGGCGAATTTCGTCTTACTTCACTTCTAATTGATCTTGAACTTGATCTTGTAGTACTTCTTGACCTCCTATTCTGTAATATCATGTTTTCCATTCTCAACTCATGGTTTTTCCTTGTTAAATTTGCGCGTTCTTCTGCTTCTAACCTCCTATCTTCGTGTATTCTTTGTCTCAATGCCTCTAACGCTTCAATTCTTTCATCTCCATGAATTATTCCTCCAATTGCTTCCAGATATCTCTCTTCTTGTCTACCGCTCCTTAATTGTTTCTTTTCTTCCATTTCCTCCGTTGAATCTGTTTACCAGGTGTGTACACTCACTCTATCATAATCCATAGTTATATTTTACACTGGTGTACACTGAATTGGTTGTTGAATTTGATTTTCTCCATCATTTCTTGTATTCATTCTTAATGGTTCTCCGGTTTCATTTCCTCCTTCTCTAGCAAGTCTTTTACTCCTTCTAACAGTTGTTGGTTGTCTTGAAGCATTTCTTCTTCTAGCCATCTCTTCAATCTCAATGAATTGTTGAAAATTATATGAAACTTTCACCAACTATTCCAAATTCTTTCAAATTACAATACTAATTTTCATACTAAAAACAAGGAAAAATCCCTGTTTCTAGCGCCAATATGTAGTTGCAGGAAATCCCACACTACACCCCTCACAAGAATTCATACAATCAAGTCATTTTTGGATGAACAATCACAATCTTTATTTATTAATATCACAAATTCTACAAGAAAGGAAAGAAATAAAATTAAGAAATTAACAATTGCTCTGGACTTTCTCTCTCTTAATGACTTGCTCAATACTCGAAAAAAGATCTCACCTCTCTTAAGTATGTTCGGCTCTTTATATAGGGAATTACATAATGGATGACAGCTAAGCTGTCCCTTAATTTCGGAACTTGCGATACTCTTGCAAGCTTACAAGTATTAGTTTCGCAAATATTATTAATTTCGCAAGATCATCACACTTCTCCCGTGTTTAGGCTGACGTTATCTATTGCATTATTTCTGTAATTAGTTTGCGACGGCTTCGAAACGTTGTAGATAAAGATTTCGCAAATATGTTGTTGTTGCGATATTCTGATCTCACATTTTCGGTTTTGGAAATTCCTTGGTGTCCAAACTTCCTTGTCAATAAATAGTTGAAGTTTGCATTTCGAGCAAACTAATCCTTCGTGGAAGCAAACTTCCTAGGTTATGTTGTTACTGGTGAAGCTTCCTATTCGTAGAGGAGAGTAACCTAATTGGGCGAAATCTCTTACGACCGCTCAGTTTAAAGTCTTCTTTGGGATAGTGAAGCTCTATTAGTACCGTTGGTGGGAAACTATATAATTGCGGTTTATCTTGTGTTTTCGATTGATTTGATTGACTAATGGTGATTGAACTTTGATTGCACGTAGTTTTTTTATGCTTTAGAATCTTCTCTTATGATATAAGATTCACTCAAACTAGATCGAATTTTCGACGGGGATCTTTAGATTGTTTGTAGATCTAAAGATGATCTTGTGATAATCCATTGTTAACAGACTCCGTTATGTGCGTGATTAATTACAAGAGATTCAAGTTGTTGAGCGCATGTGTTTATTGCAGATCTAAGAATATTTGAAGAAAAAAAAGAGTTTGAAGATTTATGATTTGGGTTTATAATCTTTGGTGTGCATAATACTTGTTTCGGTGAAATAAAATCCAACTATAATCGGTTTATCCTTGTGGTAGATTAGATTGATTAGTTGTGTAGATCGGCATCAATACAATTCTTTGTGATTAAAAGTATTGATTGTAAAATCTTAACAATTACCTTTGGTAGTTGATAATAAGATAGATCTAAGAACCTGACGAAGGAGTTTATTGAGATAAACAGAAGAGCCTTTGTCGAACTCACATCACTTGGTTGCAGAGAGTTGATACCGAACAGATTTGTTGTTCCTTTACTATTTGGAATACGAACCAAAGGAATTGTTCCAAGTACGTGACTTATTATAGGTCAGAGGCGTGGGAATACAGACGAAACTAGGTGAACTATAAGTTTAGTTACTTGGTCTCAACTATACGAAGTTGGTTTGATTTTGTATAGCGGCTTAATCTTGAGAGTATTCAATTCTATACAAGGTCCCGGGGTTTTTCTGCATTTGCGGTTTCCTCGTTAACAAAATCTTGTTGTGTCATTTACTTTTATTTTCCTCAATTATAATTGTTGTTATTATAATTTAAAGTAAATCTAATAAACGTTAATTACTATTTACTTGATAGCAATCCTATTGTGTTTGGTTAAGTCCGAACCTCTTATCAAGTAAACATATTTCGTTGTTGTATTGTCTCGATCTTGTATCCATAGACGAACACACGAAGTGTGAACCGATTAGTTGTATTGTCTCGACTCAGTCCATAGACAATCACTTTCGGAGAAAGGACTTATAGGTGGAAACGTTTTAGCTTGAGGTATATTTGGGTACCCTTTCCTTTTCAATTGGTATCAGAGCGGGCAAACATGAAAAGATCTAATAATATGTGTTTAGTGCGATCCAACATATAAGAAATTGAATCCATGTCTGATTCAGTTAACGTTATGCAAGAGTATGACTACTCAAAGGTTGAAGATGTTACTACTTCGTTGACTCATGATCCAGGGGTTGCGAAAACATCTGTGTCCATCTATGATGGAAAAGTAGATGCTGATGAAGAGTTGGCAAAACTCCTAAAACCTATAAAATCTCTGTCTTCTAAAGTGTTGATATTAAAGACAGAGACAAATCTTCTTAAATAGGAGATCAGAGATAAAGACTTTTAACTGAAGATTCTAGGCATAAAGATTATGAATCTCATTGTCAAACTAGAAGATCTTTGTAAATCTCTTACTTTTGATAAAGATACATGTCCTATGATTCTGACAAATGATGTTGTTATTTCTTCTGATGTTGAGGAAACTAAAAGTCCTTGCTCGACTTTCATAGAGTATGATAAAACCGATTTAATCACATTTGAAATAGATCTAGATGATGGTAGTTTGCCTAACTACATCAAGTCAGGAGAGGATAATAAACCATATTTTATATCTATTGATGATCAAACGAAATCTTGTCCAAAGGAAACTTTGAACCGATTCCGTGAACGTGATCTTAAGGAATACAACCTTCCGTCACTTGACAAGAAACTTATACTTCTTCAACATACGGTGGTAAAAATATTGAAAGAAGTTTCTTATCTTAAAAAATTGAAAGACCATTCCTCAGTAGAAAGACAGATCATACCACTTTCCGATAAGATCAACTCAAAAGAGTCAGAGAAAAGAGTTGATAATAGCTTCTGGGAAAAGGTTCCTCCTCACCCATATCGAAATAATTCTCGTTTTGATAAAGAACGACTCTAGAAGGAAGGGAAAGATATAATCTCTGCCAAAATAAATAATCAGGAATCTCCGATAATTGTTTCAGATAATTACACTGATGGGGATCATAAGGAAGTCCTAACAATGAGAAAATCATATGAAAATCTCGTTGAAAGAATTAAGAGAGATTTATCTATCTCTGAAAATTCTCACGTCAGGTAAGTTTCTCCACATGTTCATATCTCTAGAGTTAGAAAAGATCATCATCTTGGGAGAAAACATTTTGGGCAGAAATTCCGAAGAGAAACATGAACTATGTTTCTAATATTCACTGTAAGCTAGAAAAAGCTTACTCCGATGCAACTTAGTTGTATCAAAATTGTGCACTCCCATCTTTTTCCGCGCTCTTTTTATGGATGGGAAAGGCACAATAAAACTAGAGCACATTTGTTTGTGTAGTTGTTTATCAGAAAAATTATGACAATTTATGATTGTCTGAAAAATGCTGATGATTAACATGATCTTCCAAAATTAGGTTTTATTTGGAATTTTCGAATTTTAATAAACCTTCCATATTGAGAAGCTCGGACAAAAGAAACGAAATATATTCTTTAATATTTTCGGATTCTCATGATATCTTTCATGTATTATTGAAACCCTTATCAATCCTTATTTATATAACCGAGCATGCCTCCAATAACTCACAAAATCACAAAGGATAATAGGGAGGAAGATCAAAAAGTTAGTGATTGTCAAGGAATCAATACAGAGAGGAAGAAGAAAAACATTTCAAATATCATGTCTGATTATGATTCTGATAGTTTAGTTGGATCAATATATGAGTCATTTATGTTGGCTTACAACCTACAAGATCCAACCAAAACCAAGTGGATTCGTTCTGATAGTATGATTGACTATATCCAAGGTTTTGAAGAACTAAGAACCAATCTCATAATAATGGTTCGAAATCTGGACTGGCTCAAGGATAAGATTGAGGGAACAAAAGCTGATGTTGCTGACATGAAGATTCAAGTTGAAAAGATTTAGAAACTGGAAGTGGTTGCAGACAAGCCTCTTGAGACATGCTTTAAAAGTTTGAACACTGAAGAAACCTCAGTGAACAACAAGAGCACCACTAGAGATTAAGTTATATGATGTAATACTTAATCCGAGAAAAATAAACATCAATTTTTGATTTCTTTCAATGATTGTATTAGGTCTATTATGAATAAAACTATTATGAATGAAATTATTCGATTTATAATTTTTCTTGTGATAGTTTTTTATTTACATAGCCTGTGCTTGAATGCTTTATTTTATTGCTATGTATGTTTGATTTTGGTTTTACTACCTTGATATTCGATCTCATAATGTTGTGAACCCTTATGGTTTAGGTGATTTTTTGATTTAGCAGGATTAAGTTCTTTCCCATGTTGGTAGGCTTTATCAAAGGATCATGAGGGGTTCTGATATAAAGAATATGTGAAAAAGTCACAATATGTTGAATCGGTTTTGGTTTAGCATAAAAGCATATATGTTTCGGGGTTTCCAAACTTTCTCTGGTAAAGGTTGGTTGTTGTTATTCTTTTGTTTTGCATAAGGATGACAACATGATGATATTTCGTTATCAATTCTCCCTGGAAGAAGATGCAAACATATTGGAGAAGCGGATGCGAAATTTGAGGTAACAATCTTGTTAATTAATTGTTTTCCTGTTTAAAAAAAGACTGATTCTATTGCATATATTTATTTCTTTTACTTAACAAAATTTCGATACAATTGATGTTTTATTCCATTATGTGTGTATGGATGTGTGCGTGATTCAATTGGTTCCGGTTAAGAAAAACTATTGTTATCTTGCTTTATTGTGTGGTATCAATCGTTTAGGCTTACAAAATTTCAGTGCTTTAATGTTTACGTTGTTTCAATTGCTTCCGGTTGAGGTGAATAATTATGCAAGTTGGTTTATTTGGTTTGTATGAATTATTTATGGATTAACGGAAGAAAAGGTTTACGGGATGAATTGTTTAGTCCAATTCGATTCCGGATAAGAGAAACTAAGTTTATTTTGATCTTAGTTAGAATTATTAAAGTGGAGGTTTCGGTTATTCAAGTCTAATCGAATTCCTTAACAAGAAATACTTGTTAACTAACCTAATACTTGTCTTGTTTAAAAGTTAAAGGTCTTATATGGATAATTAGAACCTGATGAGAAAAATAGAGTTATCTTTTTTTTGGTCTTATCGAACAAAGCGTTTGTATTTGTACAATCGGTTTAGCAAAGGAACTAAAGTGCTTAGTTGATTTTTGATTTGGTAAACTAAATTGGGAAAATTTCTTTAGGAAATTATTTCCTTGGTAACATATCAAAACAAATAACTTTGTAGTTTCGGTTTTGATATTGGTTATCAAAAATGGTGTGTGGAACCCTCGTGCTTAACTCTATAGGTTGCAAGTCTATTGAGATTTGTAAGTTCCTTTCGGTTTGTCCTTTATTTTTTCATTTCTTTGTCATTTTGTGACAAAAAGGGGGAGAAATATATGGAGTATACAAGTGATACTGGTATCACTAAGGGAAAGTACATTGGTGCTTAAACGTTTATCAAACGAAAGAGTAAAAGCATAGACTAAGGAGGAGTAGCATATCATATTAATTGGTATAACAAAGACGTGCGGATTAAAAATCTACCTATCTCACCTTTAGGGGGAGTATTAGCTTTGTTATTATAATGTCAATAACGACATTTATGGATTGAATGTATACAGGTTATTGTGTTGTTGAATTCGGGAATCAAGCGTACGTGTAATGAATTCTTGTAATTTTTTTATCCATATAATGTAGAAGTTTTGTCACTAAAATTGACAAAGGGGGAGATTCTTAGAGCATAGCTCGGTTGAACCCACCAAGCGTTGGTATGCCAAGTTTGGTTGTCATATTTTAGTGAATCAAAACTCATTTAAAGAGTCGCTTGATTATGTACTAGAGTCAACTTTGTATAGGTTAGCTTGAAAGTATTAAGATATGAGACATTACAAGTATTGCGAAGACTTGAAGAAGTAAAAATCTAAAACGACAACATCATCCTTCCACTTGAGGTTAGTGATATTTGACTTGAACGGTTTCATTCCCTAACGTATCTTTCAAGTCGTGCATATTGAAAACAAAACTGCGAAGCATGAACACTCAAGATAAACATAGTATTAAGGAATACAATACGAGGTTTATTGCTTAACCATTAAACTTTGTAGATAAGACATCGACATAATCGTTTGAATGCTATTGTGATTATGTATGGGTATGAGGTGAGGATTTCATCCTAGGAAACAATGTTTTACATGTGTTTTAAGGAAGTAAATTCATAAACTTATTTTGTGAATCGAAAAGGAAATCGCCAGGCATTATTGGTATTGTTATTCATTGCATATCTTATTAACTACCAATATGTGTGATTATTATAACCGCTCATGACTTGTTTATGTTCTTGGTAAAACTATTCACAAAGGCCTAACTTTTATATTTGTATAAGTTTTATTAGTGAAACCAATCTTAAGTAATCACCTGAGATGGTATGATCGATTTTGTGATTTTGTGTATGACCAACTTTGGGTAAAGGGGAACCGATCCTAGTAAGAGGTGCAACACATCACAAAGGGGAATCGATCCTTGTATGAGGTGCAACAAGTTTGTAGCAAAAAGGGGAACTGATCCTATGGACATGTGCAACACGTATTTAGGCAAAGGAGAACCAATCTTATGGACATGCGCAACACATACAAGTTAGATACCATATATATGTGGGGAACCGATCCTAGTACCTAGTCAACCGAATTTTGGAAAGCTAGTGTGACTATGCATAGTACTCACATGGAGGTAGAACCGAAACTTGTTTTGGTAGAACCGTTAAACCCATGATTTGTAATTGAGTATTCTTGATCAATCACATGGTTCTTGAAAGTCAAATGAACCAATTCTAAACTTGTTTGGAAGTGTGGCAAATCGGTTTCAAGGTTGTAAGTATGAAAGAGGACTTACAAAGTGATAGACGCATTTATGTGTCTATTTTCATCTCGATTTTCTATATTATTAGTACCCATTTTTGTACTTATATGGTGTTTTGTGTATTTGTAGGTATTTTTGGGAAATAAACATTTGTGGAAAATTCGGCTCGAAAAGTTGCTAAAGACATCTCTAGAGGATATCTACTAAAGGGACCCTCATTTTGGATAAGGGGCAAACAAATTGTTAAGGGCCACCCACCTGCTATTCGCACCCCAACAGAGGATAGGGGGCGACTATCTTTTATATTTGAATTATCAGTTTTGGCGGGAAAAGAAACCAACACGCCTGCAGAATTAGGGTTGAGATTTTGATCGAGTTCTATGGAGACTAAAAGGATGAAATTGATTGGGTTTACTTCTTAGGACTAAACAGGCATGGTAAAGTCGTTTGTTTGAATCCAAATTGGCTAGAACTCGAGTTGGAGCAAAACAACAGGGAAAGAAGTTCACGGGTCCCTGTTTGATTAATTTTGGAAATTTAAGGAGATTCAAGGTAAGAAACGGATTTCCTAAGAAACTTATATGCCTAATAAAGAGTTTGGAAAGAATTGGAGAGGCCAGAAACGCGTAAAGAAGACTTGGAGAGGAAATTTCGTACCTTGGCATCAAAGAAAAAAAGGAGAGATTTAATCGGGTTTTAGAGGGTTTGGAGGTGTATAAAAGGTGTGCTCGAGTCCCATAGAGGGGTATTGAATTTTAGAAGAAGTTAGGGGAAGTTTAGAACACCACAGAGATCAACAGGAGGAGTTGCAGGAAGTCGAGTTCTGCTGCTGCTACTGAAGAACACGAAGAAAATTAAACAGACTAGAGCAGTCTTTTATTTTACAACATATCAGTTCTATCATTTCCTGTAACAGTTCATATTTCAACAGTGCTCTGTAACAGTCAGTTTGTAACGCCCGTTAAACGTTGCAAGATGTCTGCTTTATTAGTTTTCTCTTGTTTTTCACCCTTTTGAGCTATGAACACCTATTTTGAGCACGTGAATAATATGAGGAGATAAACCCTTAGTTGAGGTGATGGAGGAAGCTATTTTTCCAACCAATATGTGGTAATATCTATTTAATTAATTTCTGCAATTCTTTTTATGATTATTTGCATTGAATAAAAATTGAAATAATGGTTTTTGTTAACTCGTTGTATTTTCACTTGATGGTGCATGCTTAGCTTAGGGCTCTTGATGTTCCATACTTGAGATTAACAACTAGTATTTTGAAAATCTACTTTTGGCAACATTTAAGAATCAACTGAATGTATGAACTGCATGATAATTATTAATATTGAATCACATAAAAATTGGAAAATAGTGGAATCATGAGTCCCAGTGCTTTTAAAATCTTGATACAACCTTCTTTGAGTTTTCTAGTTTTATTTGAATCTAAAAATCATCCTTTACAAGTCTGAGTGAACGACATCTTTCTTACCACTTTACAACAACTTTCAAAATCACATCACAAAGTAAGGATGTCGACATACTTTGAACACATGTAGTAACGCTTATCTTTAATTGTTCAAATCTATTCCTTAATATCTAAAGGAAGGAAATCCCGGATCGAAAAATAAATAAGTTAAGAATCTTTTATTTAAGGTTTTTAATTTTATTTTACGAAAATTAGAATTAGTAATGTGCATTTACTAGTTAGAGATTTTATAAAGAGATTTTCGATCAATATTTTGGACAGAGCATTTCTACGAATTATGAAAACCGTATTTGGAATTTTATTGCGTATCTTGAGAATATTTTCGGTTTTGGAAATTCCTTGGTGTCCATACATCCATGTCTATAAATACTTGAAGTTTACATTTCGAGCAAACTAATCCTTCGTGACAGCAAACTTCCTCGGTTGTGTTGTTACTGGTAACACCTCTTATTCGGAGAGGAGAGTAACCTAATTAGGCGAAATATCTTACGGCCGCTCAGTTTAAAGTCTTCTTTGGGATTAAAAAGCTCTATTAGTACCGTTAGTGGGAAACTAGATAATTGTTGTTTATCTTGTATTTTCGATTGATTTGATTGACTAACGGTGGTTGAACTTTGATTCCACCTAGTTTGTTTATGCTTGGGAATCTTCTCTTCTGATATAAGATTCACTTAAACTAGATCGAAGTTTTGACAGGGATCTTTAGACTGTTTGTAGATCTAAAGACTATCTTGTGATAATCCATTGTTAACAGACTTCTTTCTGTGCGTAATTGATCACAAGTGATGCAAGTTGTTGTGCGCATGTGTTTATTGAAAATCTAAGAAAATTTGAAGACAAAGAAGAGTTTGAAGATTTCTGATTTGGGTTTATAATCTTTGGTGTGCACAATACTTGTTTCGGTAAAAGAATATCCAACTATAATCGGTTTATCCTTGTGGTAGATTAGATTGATTAGTTGTGTAGATCAGTATCAATACAATTCTTTGTGATTAAACGTACTGATTGCAAAATCTTAACAATTTCCTTTGGTAGTTGAGTATAACATAGATCTAAGAACATGACGAAGGAGTTTATTGATATAAACAAAAGAGGCTTTGTAGAACTCACATCACTTGGTTGAAGAGAGTTGATACCGAACATATTTGTTGTTCCTTTACTGTTTGGAATACGAACCAAAGGAATTTTTCCAAGTACGTGACTTATTACAGGTCGGAGGCGTGGGAATACAGACGGAACTAGGTGAATTATAGGTTTAGTTGCTTGGTCTCAACTATACGAAGTTCGTTTGATTTTGTATAGCGTCTTAATCCTGAGAGTATTCAATTCTGGACGAGGTCCCGGGGTTTTTATGCATTTGCGGTTTCCTCGTTAACAAAATCATGCCGTGTCATTTACTTTTATTTTTTGAAATTATAATTGTTGTTATTATAATTTAAAGTAAATTACGCAAACGTTAAACCCTATTCAATTGATAGCAATCCTATTGTGTTTGGTTAAGTCTGAACCTCTTATCAAGTAAACATACTTTGTTGTTGTATTGTCACGATCTCGTATCCATAGACGATCACACGAAGTGTGAACCGATTAATTGTATTGTCTCGACTCAGTCAATAGACAATCACTTTCGGAGAAAGGACTTATAGGCGATTTTTTTTTAGCTTGAGGTATATTTGGGTACCCTCGTCTTTTCAAAATCCATCATAGTCTATATCACACAGAGCCCCCAGGGAAGAGAAGTAATAGTATTGCTAAGCTCGGTTTTAGCGCGTTTGGATACAAATTTGCTTCTGACTTTTGCTTCTCCAGAAGTCGAAGTCAGAAACATAACTATTTTGTTTTCACAAAAAGTTAACTTTTTGACTTTTAGAAATCGTTTTAAAATTCGACAGCCAAACTGACTTCTAACTTTTCGATTTGCTTTTGGTGTGCTATACAAACATGCTATAAATGCCTAGTCACTAGTAAAGTAACAACAAACCCCCAATTCAGAACGCTAATTCAAACCCCAACTATTTTTTGTCAATTCATCTCTTCAATCAACTTCAAACCCCCATCAACCAAAACCATCACCATTCTTCCTTGTTAAAAATTCTCAGCAAGACATTCAATTAAAACCCATTCATTTTCTTCTTCGTGAAACCATGGCTAGCGGACATAAACATTTCAAAATCACCATGATTGATTTTGAAAAAAAAAACCAAGTTCTAGGGTTCCCCAAAATTTCAATTTTAAAAACAGTAATTAAAATTCTATTCAAATTATTGGAGTATGTGGAAGATTAAGGTAATATTGTGTTTTATTTAAAGATTTGAATTTCATAAAAGTTTGAAGAAGATTTGGGTTTTATTTTGAAGCAACAGATATAGGGAAGAAGAGATACATTGTCGATTGATTAGAGATGACGAGAGTGTTGTTGCTGCTCCATTAGTTCTCTAGTGATTGAGGAAATCTCTTATTTTGAAGCATAAACGAGACGAAGATTCTGTCAAATTCGAGAATGGTAAGTTTGATGATGTCGATTTCTCCTTACGAAGCTGTAGAGAAATATCACAACTCAAACGAAGTTCTTGATCTCAAATAAAAAACTTGTATTATCTTTCGAACGAAAACTTAAAGATAACATTGAAGCTCGATTGAAGTATCCAGACCATCCTGAGAGATTTGCTGATTCTGAAATTAAACTCCATGAAGAAATCTGGAAGTTTAAAAACCTTGCTGGTGGACCTGAACTGTATCCCGAGTTAGTAAATCTTAACACAATTCAATCAATTATTGGTTTATGTGGTCATGAAAATACTGATATTGCCATTGATGTTGTTGGTTTACTTCAAGATCTAACTGATGAAGATGTTTTAGAGGGTAATGATGAACCAGCTAAGATACTTGTGGATTCATTAGTTGAGAACAATGCTTTACAGTTACTTGTTCAGAATACGAATATGCGATAGAAGACAAAAAAAATAGGAGGATATTTTAGGCATTTAGTGTAACATGTGTTTGGTTTTTCCACGTGAACATCTGTGCTGACTCAGATAACTGAATTATGGATGGAAAAAGTAACGCCAGGAGGAAACACTAATTTAAATCTTTTTGGGAAAGAAATGCTAATTAGTGATCTTGGCAGGGGAGGAAATGCAAAATAGCCCCAAAAGAAAACTATATAAGTGCCAAGAAAGAATTGTAATTTTAGGAAGATACATTAGAGCATCACAATGGTGGATTCTAAAGGTGCGGAAACAACCTGGATATATTTGACCGTAGTTATCGTATTTTCGCATTAGTAAAATCCATCATAGTCTATAACAAACAGAGCCCCCGGGAAGAGAAGTAATAGTATTGCCAAGCTCGGTTTTAGCGCGTTTGGATACAAATCTGCTTCTGACTTTTGCTTCTCCAGAAGTCGAAGTCAGAAGCAAAGCTATTTTGCTTTCACAAAAAAATAATTTTTCGACTTTTAGAAGTCGTTTTAAAATTTAACAACCAAAATGACTTCTAACTTTTCGACTTCTATAAGTCGAAAAGCTACTTTTTTTGATGTGTTATCCAAACAGGCTAAATGCCTGGTCACTAGTAAAGTAATATATTTGGCAGGGATTTCAATGCTTTCTCGGACGGGTATCTATGTCACAGTTCCAGGTTTTTGCCAAACACCCTCCAGTCCACTGTCTACATCTTCACTTCACTCCCAAAATTGTCTAGATTCCACCCTGAAGTCGCAGATTTTTGTTGTCCTCTCCTCTCCTTTGTGGATATTCTTTCCTAGTCAACTATATACACCTCAGATCGACGGCGAGATACCATCCATAACTACCTAATATTCTATGTGGGCCGCTAGATTATTCAAATTAAAAAAACTACTTAGTTCCGTTCCAAAACTAACTTTCCAAATTTCCACGGATGACGGCTGATAATGCGTTTATATATTGTGGCAATCTAAGACTCAGATCATCCCACTCAGATTTCTTCTTCTTTTGTCTTCGTAGACTAAAAACAACCTAAGATGGTGAACCAACAAGCTGAACAATCACTTATTGATTTAGTTAAACAAGAAATTCCGATTCATCAATCAGAACCAGAATCACTGGTTTTATCTGATCATATCAAAACTGGATTAGTTCTTGTTGATATTGTCAACGGCTTTTGTACGGTTGGTTCTGGCAATCTGGTAATAATTTCTGATTTTTTTGAGTCTCTATGGGTTTTTTTTTTCTTTTTCTTGTAGTTTTTGATCCTTATTCATAAATTTGATCATGGGTTTGTTATGACAGGCACCAGTTGTACCAAACACACAGATCTCTAACATGGTAGAAGAATCTGTGAAGCTATCTAAAACATTCTGTGAGAAGAAATGGCCAATATTTGCGTTTATTGATACACATCATCCTGGTAAACCTGAGGATCCATATCCACCTCATTGTCTAATTGGTACTGATGAATCAAAATTGGTTCCATCTTTGCAATGGTTGGAGGATGAACCAAACGTTACCATTCGACGCAAAGAATGCATTGATGGGTTTATTGGTTCTTTTAAAGATGATGGTTCTAATGTATTTGTTGATTGGGTGAAAACCAACAAAATTGAAGCTGTGAGTATTTTTATTTGTCTACATCGTATTTGATTAATTGAAACAAAGGATTTTGAGTATGACTGAGATTTTTCTTTTTCGTTTGTGAAGATACTAGTGGTGGGGATATGTACAGATATCTGTGTTCTGGATTTTGTGTCTTCTACATTATCTGCAAGGAATCTTGGTCTGCTTGCTCCATTGAAGGATGTGGTGGTTTATGCTAATGGTTGTGCCACCTTTGATTTGCCTAATCAGATAGCCTCAGGCATCAAAGGAGCAGTAGCTCATCCACAGGTAATACATTCTGGTACAAGTACTTAGGTTTGTTTGCTTTCTGTCATATTAACGTTTCTTTAACTCTGCTATCTGGAAGTTTATGCTAGCTTCCTTTAATGCGATGAACGAAAACATAGACTTTGTGCCTTATGATCATCGATTTCCATTGCAGGAGCTGATGCATCATATTGGTCTTCACATGGCGAAGGGGAGAGGAGCCCATGTTGTATATGAAGTGTCATTAGGTTCTATTAAGGAGCCGTGATCAAAATCAAGTTGCTGCTACGAGTAATGTTGCTTCTAGTACATAAACATATCTCTATGCATGAATAGTATAGTTTGGCATGCGAAAAACAATGTTTGTTGTTAAAGACAACGTAACTATATATGAATTATAAAATCTACTTTGGTTCAGTGTTGTACCAACATTGGAATCAACAGAATTTATCAGATGTTTGTACTGTATAATTTATCATATGAACCTTAAGTACAATGTCTTTCAATGTTCCGTTTTTTATCTATTGATAGTTTTACAAAAATCACTATTAATTGAGGAAGTTGTTCTGCAAGTATATACTGGCTGTGTAATTCAAATTCCATTGAACATATCTTTTGTACAAAAGTTGAGAAATAGGAAAGACAGATACAACTATGCCCAAAGAAATGTGATCTCAAAGTTGAAACCAGTTTCAGTTCCAAACTGGATAGAGACGAAAAAATAACTTAAAGATGCTACTGATACAAGAATTGTGAAATAAATATACTACGCGATTTAAGGAATCCGCAAACAAATTGAGATTTAAAGAGGGATATGACCTTGAATATCGCTATATTGTTTCTGATATGCTGGATTTATGCAGGCAAAGACTGACGGCTTCTGTTTTTTCTGTTTAATGCCAAAGATGAATGACCTCAGAGGAATTCGAGATCGAATTGAATGTTTTATGTCATTTTGATCTTTCTTTGATCCTGACAGCTTGAATTCATCATTCATTTTCGTAAGTGTCGTCTCAACTTCAGACTGAAATCCTGTCACGAAATCTAGACCTGCTTGGAGTTCATCTGCCACCTTGTTGTTCTCTTGCTTCATGTTTAAAATCTCCCCTTGAAACTTTGCAGCCTGGTAGCTTGTAAACTCCAAATCTCCATCTTCTAAACCTGCTTTTAAGGTTTTTGATATCTCCTCTTGTATATCGCACAAAGATATAAATCTAGACTCCAATTCAGCTTTGAGTGATGCACTTTGTTCCACCCAAGTATCCATTTCCGTTTGAATCTCTCTCAAGTGAACGTAGAGTGGGCGTGCACGAGATTTCTGAGACTTATCAGTAGAAGTAGTCTTGGAGGGAGATGAACCATCATCTTGCTTGTTGTTCGCTGTCAGATCCGAGAACTCAGCTTGTAAATCTTGAATTACAGTTTGGAATTTTTGTATCTGATGGAAAGATGTGCTGAACCTTAACCAGAACTCCAAGTTCTCCTCTAACAACGCATCAATATCCCTTCTAAATTTTTCTTCAGTTGATGTGAGAATTTGGTGTTCATTGATAAGAATAATGTTCAACTCCTTACGTGACTTGATCCTATTCAAGTGATCCTCAATTCCTTTATCTCCATATGCAAGTGACTTATTCCTTTTCACCATGGATTCAAAACCTTGATCTTGGTTAAATTTGACGTCTTGGTTCTCCAAATTCATTGCTGGGGGTTTCCTTAAGTCATCGAACGTGGAGTCACTTAGGTCATCAACAGAGTTTGTTTGCAGAAGGTCGAGTTTCTGACGCAGCGAACGAATCTCTTCATCCTTCATGGCATTGGAGTTCTTTAGCTCCTGTAGCTGCACTGCCATTTCGGAAATGGTATCAAGATTTTTGTTCTCTACATCTGAAAGCTGCTTTTTTGCTTCTTTGAAATTTCGAAGGACCGTAGTATACTCGGCTAATAGAGCCTTCTCTCTACCTTCCAGACCATTCATGAATAACTGCTGCCAGTTTGGTTCATCCTCCTCCGGTATCCCTTCCTTTTCATCATCATCTGCAAAACTAGGATCCTGCTTTACTACTTCGTTAGACAGATTTAGCTCCTCAGATTTTTGAGTAAGATCATCAAAAGTTATGCTGCTCATCTTGTCGGTAACATTTGCTGGATCATTGGATGCAGCGATGAATAGTTCTCCAAAATCGAATTGTTGGTTGGGACTAAGAACTTGTTCGGCTTCTTCTTTTTGCATGGAGTGCAGTTTCTCTGAGAGATGCTCAAGGTTACAACGTGCTTCAATAAACTGAATTTTTAAGCTGCTATTTTGATGCTCGATGTTCCTGTTAAGATCCTGAATTCCATGCAACTTCTCCTCCGATTCTCCCAGCTTGGCGTTGGAACTGTTTGATTTTGCCTCATCGTCCTCTGAATTTCTCAGACGTTCTTGAAGCTCGTCGATTTCCAACCGTAATCTGTTTATCAAACCAGTCGGAGTGGAGACCATGGTCTCCAAGCTGATGACCTTCTTTACTAGTTCGTCAATCTTTTCTGCCATTTCTGTGGCAGTGAGAGATGAACTAGATTGCATCTCCAACTTTTTTCTGATATCCTTCACCATAGCCTCTGATTCAACATCCTGTTGCCGTAAAATTTCTGCTTCTTCTTCCAAGGTTAAAGTGTAATCCGTCAAATCTTCGGCGCTAGCAAACGGATTCCACTGTTTCATTTGTTCATGACGAAACTTCTTCTTAAGAGCCTCTACCTTTTGTTGGGCAACCTTGATTCTGTCATTCTCTATTCTAGCTTCTTCCGCCGATCTCCCGTGTGTCTCTTGCAACTGGCTCAAGGTATCTTGACATGATTTCAAAGCAGTGGATGCCATCAAAGTCCGAGCGTCATCGTCCTCAATCACATTGCTCATGCTGAATTCATCTTGCAAATTACAAACCTTCGCCTGTGCTTCTGTGACCCGATTCTCAATTTCCCAATACCTCGCAAGCCTACTCTCGTATGAGCTCTTCACGAACTCCTTTTCCGTCTGTAAAGCCAAAATCTCTTTCTGAAGCTTGTCCATCAGTTCAAGTCCCTCACTTTTGCTAAGATATGATTTCGGGGCAGCGATAGTAGTAGGAACAGGAGCCATTTTCGGAGTTTTCTTGATACTCATTTGAAAACTCAGTGCCTTGGGCATTGTTTTTGGTGGTTGAGGCAAATCCTTTGATACTTTTATCTGATCGACAGGAGGTGGTGGATATCTCGGAGAACCATCATAGTCTTCATCATCCTCGTCCATTCCATACTGAATTTGTTCGGGGAAGACCGTTGCAATAGTATTATTAGCACTTTGTAGCTCACCTGAAATGTGATCATATCTCTCGGCTAAGGCTCTGTACGCCCTGTATGCCTCTTCCACAAAGATTATCAATTCCGGCCTTTGCCTAAAATATATTTCCGCCCTTCTAGCGAACGTATCTCCTTCCCCTTCGACGAGTTTCAGCATGTATTTCACCTTCTCCTCCATATCTAAATCCCCAAGAGGTTCATAATTAGTATAAATTCTCTTCGAACTTATGGGTTAACGTTGCACTATCACTATTGAAAATTTTCAGAAAACATAAGTTTTGGTTTGGCTAAACTAGTTGCAGAAAAAAGTAAGATTATGATTGCAGAAAAAAGTAAGATTATGATTGCAAAATAAAATGTTTAATTGTGTTGATTCTAGCATAGCGATTGATCAAATTAAAGAAAACCCCGTATAGATCATTGAATTACTTTAGGAAGAAAGAAAAAAGGATTGTTTACCTTGAAGGTTTTGTTCCAGCCATTTAGATTGCTTAGTTCTAATATGACTAGCCCACCACCATGAATACGCATTGCTTGCAGCCCTCTGCAACATCTTTACTCTGTGTCTCTAAATCCAGTTTACACAAGAATTTCGGAACTCTGGATTCAGAAAATTTGAGGGGAATCAAAGTTTTTAGATTGGAATTCAACCTTTGTGACTTTGTCATAGGCTGGCCTCTTGAAAAGGAATGCATTTATTTTGCCAGTGATATTGACAGGAAAGGAAAAGAAAAAAGAAATGAAAGAAAAGAAAAGAAGAAGGTGTGCATGTCATTTCCTGTTCGGTGGGGTCAACTCCACTCCTTTTCCTTCTTTTCTTCCCTTTTTTTTATTTCACGGACAGGTGTCTTGGTTTCACAACTCCATAGTACTGCGCATGAAGATATTCTAGTTGCTCACGTTGGAAGATGATACTGTATTATATTTCAAATTTCCGACGAACCATGAGTGTGCTTTTTCATATTTTTTTTGTAAACTTCGTATCATGTAAGTGCGTCGATCAAAAATACCATTGCTGGTAATTGCTAGTACAGGGGTTACCGGTATCAAACATAAAACCCTTGATAAACTCCCCGTGGAATTTAATAATTCTTTCTGGCGGTCAAAATTATTTCATTGTTCAAGTTTTTCGAGGTTTTTTGGTTCGACTCTAATAAGAAAGAATCCTATTATTGGGGCTATGAAAGTCAATGGTCTTTTGGGGCTATTTAGGGTCATGAAATAGTAAATGAGGTTACCCCTTATCACATCATATTCCTAATGTTTATTATACCTCTATCCGAATTTTACTATTCATAAAATAAAAATTAAAAAAAAAAACCCAAATCTTTAATCTTCCCCTTCCCCTTCTCATTTACAATCATGATGAAGATGATGATCATGATTTCATCATAATGAAGATCATAAAAAACTTAAAAACTAAATCTATTATCTTCTCCCCATCCTTCTTTTCTCATTCATAAATTTTGAAAAGATGATGAGCATAATTTCATCATGATGAAGATGATGAGCATCAAGAAAACCCAAAACAATTTTCTTCTCCTTCTCCTTCTCATTCAAAAATCATGATAAAGATGACGATCATCATAAAAAAGAAAAAACTAAGAAAATCCACCATTTATTTGTGTTTTAAATGGTTAAAAAAAATCCAATTCGACGAATTTCAGGTAAAAAACAACAACAGTTTCTCAAAGTATTTACGGCTGGGAGTTCTTAGATTCCCAACCGTGAATCAACATTACGGCTGGGATAGTTTGTCGACCCAACCGAGAGTCCATGTTTCGGCTTGGTTTTCAACCGAAAGTTTTTTCGATTTTTTTTTTTTTGGTTTCCAGAACCAACTACGGCTGAGAAAACATCAAATCTCAGCCTCAACGGACACTTATCCGGCTGAGATAATTTTTCGACCCAACCGTAGAACGCAAAAATGGTTGGGAAATGATGGTGTTCCAAGCCGTATTTTTATTTACGACGGGGAAATGAAGAACTCTTAGCCGAAATCATTTTTCTGATAATTTTTGTTTTTAGAACCAGTTGAAATTTGGGTTTTCCACCAGCGAATCTCGAAAAAAAAAAAAAAACTAATTTCGGTTGGAAAACAGAGCCGAAACATGTACTTTCGGCTGGGAATCTAAGAACTCCCAGCCGTAAACATCTTCAGAAGCTTCTGTTTTTTTAACACGAAATTCATAGAATCATATTTTTTAACCATCTAAAAGCAAAAATAAATGGTGGGTTTTCTTAGTTTTGATATTTTCATCATTTCTAAGTAATGGAAAAAATGAAAAAGAAGATAAGAAGAAAATAATAGATTTTGGTTTTTTTGATGATTATCATCTTCATCATGATGCGATGAAGAATCACGATGTGATGGAGAAGAAAAATAAGAACAAGAAAGAAAGAAAATTATAGATTTACGTTTTCTAATGATTTCATCATGATAAAATTATGATAATCATTTTCATTATGATGAAATGAAGAAGAAGAATAGAAGATTAAATATATTTTTTTTCATAATAGTTAGATTATGTTTATTGGAAGGGGTATATTTGACTTTTACTATTGGTTAGGTGGTCGGTTGTCAGCCGAGCAAAAATAATTTCACTTTCTTACTTAACTAAAATAAATGTAGTATGCGATAAGAAAGAGTTCGTATCCACAGATACGCTTTTGTTGTTATGCAAATTTTCAGATTCTTAGTAACCAAGGGGGGGGGGGGGGGTTTGATATTTCAAAGCAATAGAAAGCAAAGTAAAAATAAAAGTAATCAATAAAGAGAAGATATTGGTCACGGGATAGTTTCATTCACAAACTCGAATTCTCATCAATGACTAGAATTGAAATTTTAATCTCTCATTTACTAAAAGTCCTAGGATACCTTGATCGCAAGTATATCCCGCTAATTCCCTGATTTCATCACAACCACATTAAAAGATGCATATGTGAATTCTTCCTAGAAAGCAACCTAAAGTGTAAAAGCACAATTAGATTTAACTCCCTAAAAGCAATAAGTTCTAAGGAATAAGACTAATCAAGGCAATCAAAATGTGTAAAATCACTAATTTGATTTAACCCAAGTTATGATTCATATGTGACTATTAGGATATATCACTACAAGCACTACCCACAATTATGCTACTTAGAATCAGGGATAAACAACGTTTCATATTGAAAACCCTAATAAAGCTTTAGAAATGAAAGTAAATCGGATTGATTCCGGACTCAACCAAACAAATAATCAAATCATGAACAATATAAACCATGAATCATAAACAATAAATTACTGAGTCAAAACTAATGCATTGAATCAAATCTTATTTGTGAAATCCACTTATTATCCCATAACCAATAAATGAAGTTTAGCTACTCATAGTTTTTGAGTTCATCATAATCATAAAAATCAATCATAAAAATCAATTATAAAATGAAAAAGATGAAAAATAAATGAAAGCAAACCCTAGTCGCTGCTCTGCTCCAAAACTCCCGTAGAATAATGTATCACCAAAAGAATAGAAACTTTTTCTTTTTATAGCTTTTCAACTTTCCAAAATTAGGTCTTCAAAGCCCAAAATCCAATAACAAGAAGTCCACCAAGCTCATGTGTGTGAAATACCCGTTTGAAAATATGTCCCAAAAAATATGTCGCCAGAAAACTGTGTATTCCGCTGGAAATTGGCCGGAATCCGGCACCGGAACAAATCTAAGGTGACCGGCAAAGTCCACCCGGTCACCGATCAACGAGTCAGCTCGGTCAGGTCAACCAAGTTAACGCTAAGGTGAGTCAGATCAGATAACTCATCTAAGTGGCTGAGTTGGTATTGACCAAGGACATTGCACTGGCCTAAGCATTGATGCACAATCATTGTGCTTCCAGCCATGATAGCCCTGCATTGCCACTCCCAACACCTGCAACTAAGTTAAATTACTCCATCATTATCTCTGTAGATCTAGATGCTTTCTACCAAGATTCAACTAACCAATAGCTTCACCATTTCAACCCTGTCGAATGCATCATCTGTAGCTCAACTACACAACCACACTCATTTCGTTTCCTGCAATGCTCATTAAATCCATTACCACCAAATTATTTGTATTGTACTCATCCATACCCATATAACTCAGTTGTACCAGCTACAACTTGAACTGCAGCTCAATCTCCTCTGAAATCCACCAATTATTCATTCCACCTGCCACCAGAACTGCGGCTTCATTAATCATCCCCATCTCTGAAATCATTAATCCCATTTCTTCAGCTGTACCATCTCAGCACCAACTACTCCAGTTAAAAGCCATTACTAACTCCTGCCCTTGCAATGCTATTCAAACCATTGTACTTTTCTCTACCAACACCATTGAAACTTAGTTAAAACCTAACATTCATCTACATTGCTCACTCTCCATTTCTTCAACAAACCCATTTCCTTGTTCTTTCCTGCAATTGCAGCAACAACTCACCACAACCAGTACATTTTCTGCTCAACCAAACATGTACAATTAACAACACAACATCCTTTCCACCTGAGCTGCAACTGCAAACAACCAATGCAACACCTAACCCTAGCTGTAACATCACCACCAATTTGCAGCACAACATCAACACAGCCTCAAACCAATTATAACTTCACCTGCAATTTCCACACTGTTGTCTGAGCTTCTAAATCCAGCCTGAAAATGCCATACTGAAGTAACCATCACCTCAAGCACACTCCCCTGCAACAGCTGCATCTTCTCTTTCCATTTCTACAACACCAGTGCCATTCTCCATCTCAGTTTGTAACATTTGACTTGCTCAACTACTTACAATTGCAGCTGCAGATCATAAAACCATTTGCCAACAACCACTTTCTTGAGTTGCAGCCAGCCAATTGACACTGCCACCTGAGACTCAACCTGTAACAACTTCTTATCTGGTTTCAATCAACAGCAGCAGGATCTAACCACCTACACTTTCATTCTCTGCAACCAACCACTGCACTTGCAATTCTCTGTCCTCAAACTTTCACTACCCATCACTTCACCATTTCCTTCACTTTAACCAGTTCCAAACCACCAAGGAGAGCACCACCTGCTACAATCTCATACACCTACAGCTTCTTCTCAGGTCCCTTTCCCCAATTGCAACTGCATCAGTTCATCATTCAAGCTCACACAAACTCAAACCCATTTCAATATAACCACTGCCAATTCCACAGACCCATCTTTGAGCTTTCCTGCACTACAGCTGCTTCACATAGTGCAATTCATGCTTGCACTTCCATGCCATCTCCTTCTCAGAAACCAACACCATGACTTGAGCTTTTTCTCTAACCCATCAAAATCTGCAATTCCAGTCCATCAACAAAATAGCACCAGAACCACCACCATCTCTTCACTAAATTCATCAATACCAATCTTTCCATTCATTCCCTTCAATCAATACACAGACTCCAACCCATTTCTTCTCTACATCAGATTCACGGGAAAAAAAAACATCTCAAACCCATTAAGCAGACATCTCAGATCTTATTCAAAACAACCCAAATCTCCATTTTCATCACTACAAACCCCAACTGAACAACAACAAATCCTTGGTCTTCTCAGCCTTGGGACTCATTAAAACCCATTCAATCTCAATCTCAATTCAATAACCACAAACCCTAAATGTTCTTATTCTTCTACAGAAAACCATTAGGATCTTGTTTCCTTGAATCATTCACAAATTGGCAACAACATCAATCATTCTTCAGTTTCTGGTTCAAAGTCAATTCGAACCCATCTTCACATCAAACCCACCATGACCCTGTAATCTCTATCTTTGTCGATCTCTCATCTCTGAAATTCAGAGAAAAGACGCACCAATCTTTCCTTCTGTGTCCTCTCTAACTTTCAGGAAAATGTAATGAGACGAAAATACATTTCTTCTTGTTTTTAGGGATTGGTAATGAGAGGGGATACAACCACCCAAGTAAGGCAGATAAGGGGTAACCAAGGTGATTCTAGGCATCACTCATCAGATAAGGGCCATCATGGTTGTTTGGCTCCCTTGCTTCTCTAGACTAAGTTGTAGTGGCGGTCTCATATTATCGGCCTGGCTCAGCGACGCTCTCAATAACAATTGCACATGAAATGCCGCGTTTGCCTTTTATGCTCCAAATGGACGATTTCTCCTTCTTTTGCTCCCAAGGACTCCATTGCACCTAATAACTCAAAACTAAGCATAAGAGATGCAAATTCCAAGGATAATAGCAAAGAAAGCATAAATACTAGATAATAATTAAGGTGTTTACAACACATATCATTAGGTTTCCCCCTATCCATATTAGGATGTTAAAACACAAAATAGCCCCCAAAACCCATGAACTTTAGAGCCCAATAATAGGATTCATAAGAAAATGAAGCTTTCCCGTAATGATCGTGTAATTAGGGAATAAATGATTACTTACATTGTGTAATGTTGATAATTAGTCGTGACAACATGTCTATCGCGGAAAAAACCCAAGAGAAAGGAGTACTAAATCATCCGGACAATAAAAGTCATTTCCCCCACAAACTTGATATTCAAATCGACCGTCAATGAGAATTATGACATCGTACCATGCATGACTTAACCGCGTAGAATCAAACGGCAAAAAGAGTTGATTACCACCTGTAAGGCAGGTCAACAGCTTTGTACTCCTACTTGTCATTCTAAATGAACGATTTTTTGGAGTCCAAATCTGTTCACACTCCTCTAACGAGTGTATATTTCACATATTCTTCTGATTGGTTGATTATTTAACTGATGGTCTCATTACCCTCCATGTTTAGAATCATGACCCTTGTTACATAATTTCCTAAATTAAATCAAGGGTAGAGATTGAAATGTGAAATATACACTCGTTAAGGAGTGTGCACGAATCCGCACTCGATTTTTTGGGGACTACTCAAAATAGAGGGGGACTACTCTTCAATTTTTTGGGTGAATATTAGAAGTAATAATGAGTCACCCCTTATCGATTTTTTTTAATACCAAACTTGCCCTTAGTAATTAAATTAGTTAGTGTTAGTATAATGATTAATTAGTGAGGTTAGATTAATTAGTTGGGTGTTTTTAAAAGAATAATTTCTGAGAAGAAGGGTTCTTTTTTTTTCTAAGATGGTTGATTTCGAAATGAGGGTTTTGGGGTACTTAGAGCAACCATAGTGGGCGAGTAAAACTATATATTTGGTCAAGAAACGAGACACGGCGGGACAGACTATCGATTAAAATCCGGACCAAGATCAAATCCCATACTATATTTGGTCTGGGACCAAGACCAAAACCAAATATAGTCGAGCGAACGTATAATATACGCCCCACACCAGGCGTGCATAAACTTCACGCCCCACACCAGGCGTGCATGAAGTCTCTGCCCCACACCAGGCGTGCTTTATACCTCCGTCACTTTTTTTTCTTTTTTTTCTTTAATCGAACTTATACCCCCATCAGGCAAACTTATAATGTACGCTCCAGCAATCGGGCGACCTTATAATGTACGCTCCACCAAATTTAGTCTTCTCCCATAGCGTTGAAACACAGACTAAACTCAAACTTTGGTCTTTTTTTTTGTCTTTGGTTATGATCGCACCACTGCAGTTGCTCTTAGGTATACTCAAATTTAGTTAATGTTGCTTCAATTGGCAAAAACTTTCGAAAAAATGAAAAATTTATAAACTGATTTCGACCATGGATATAAAGTTCGGCTACGACATATGAAGAACAGGTAGTCAAACTTATCTGCAAGTGTAGTTCGGCTAATGGTTCTGAAGACACAGGTAGCCGAACTCAGTTTTAATGGAGTTTTTGCTTTCAGAGAAAAGTTCGGCTAGGAAAAAAAAAGTTGCGACGTAACCGAACTAAAAGTTTGGCTGGGAAAATAAAAATATCGACATAACCGAACTCAATACATAGGTTTTCAGAGAAAAGTTCGGTTAGAAGAAAAAAATTGCGACATAACTGAACTAAAAGTTCGGCTAGGGAAAAAAGGAAAAAAAAAGTTGCGACGTAACCGAACTAAAAGTTCGGCTGGGAAAAAATTTGCGAGGTAACCGAACTTTTCTCTGAAAGAAAAAACTCCATTAAAGCTGAGTTCGGCAAGTTCGACAAACTGTTTCACATAAAACCTAGCCGGACTTCTCTCTGCAACTTCCATTTTCAACTCATTTGATGATTACTATTCATTTTTTCAACCAAATAATGGGTTGGTGGATTTTTTTTGAATCGAGACGATGAAGCAGAAGGAAGAGAAGAAAATGAACCCTCTAATAATAAAGGATTTATGAAAAATTAAAATTAATGAATTTGTTATAATTTTGATTTTGTTTTGTTAATGATTTAGATTATATATATGTATATTAGATTAGTTTTAATTTTAATTATGTTAAGGGTAGGTTAGTCATTTTCACACTTTAGGACACCCTTTATAAGTATAGGGTAGACATTCCTATCACAAAGTAGTTCCCCTCCATTTTTGAGTAGTCCCCAAAAAATGAAGGTTGTTTTTAGGCATACGGAAATCTTTTAGGGCATACCAAGTAAAGACAAAAAAAGAGTGTAAATAGCAAAATCATAAGCCCCTTAACCAAATATTTTTGGTAATTTCAAATTTGCCCTTTTAGGATTTGTGTTAATACTAATGATTAGTTAAAATAATTTTGATTAGTGATTAGTTTTAAGATTATTTAGTTATAAATTTGTAGGCATTTAGGCAGCTCCCGGGGTTCGACCTTTATTAGGTTACCAAATATTTTTGGTAATGGAAATTTTCCAGCGTTTAATCTCACTTTTGTAGGTTAAAATCATCAAAAGTTTGTGTTTTTTCACTAAGGTTCGGCGAATCTGGATGAACAGTTCGGCTAGCTGAAAGTGTTGATTAAGAGCCGAACCTACCTTGTAGACCAGATTTCGGCTTGGTTCGAATTGTCCTAACAAGCCGAACCCTACACTGAACTGTCTGGAAGAAAAAATGTTTAGGGTGCGGCATATATTTAGAAATTCGTAAGCGCTGAATCTGTTGGAAACACATTGTTCGGCTATTTGAATAAGTAGAATATAATCCGAACTTGATCATGTACATTCCTGGGTTAGTAATTTTGTATTGGTTCGGCACATATTGTGAATATCGTAATAGCCGAACCTCGTAAATGTGCTAGGTTCGGCACCTGTTATGATTATCGAATACGCCTAACCCCTATGCATCTCTTTATGTGACTAGGTTCGGCTTGAAATTTCATGAAATTGCAAGCCGAACTGTTCATATACACTTACAGGAAGCTTTTGTGAAGAACAGTTCGGCTAAAAAGGCAACTCAATTTTGAGCCGAACTCAACCCCGTAACCGTCATTTAATCGATGAAAAACAACAAATAGGAGATTGGGTTTGTAAAACTTACTTTCTTATCCTCATTTCCAGAGTTGGAGATGCAGTTGGTTCAATTTCTTGTTCAATTGGTGGTTGATTTTCAGTTTCTACACCTTCATCTTCAATTGGTTCTTCTTCTTCAATTGATGGATTAGAAGACGATTTAGTTTCCCTAGTCCCTGCTTTCTTTGTACGAGTCATTATGTAGTTCAGTTTAATCGACAATCAAATTTTTACGAATCGACAATTAATCACGGTGATGGATTTTTTTTTTCGCTGGAGGGGAAGAGTTCGGCTAGAGGAGGAAGAAGAAGAGATGTTAAGGGAAGTTGATTTTGATTTTTTAGAAAACTGATTTTAGATTTTTGTATTAAGGGTATATAGGTAATTGAGCTACCCATAGGTTACCCCTTATAAGGTCACCCAAGATGAGACTATCATTATTGTACGCCCAGAAAGAATTTCGTATGCCCAAAAACAGCTTTCCAAAAAATGGTTCTTCAAAATAGCTTTGGACTACGTCCATCTATCTATCTAAGTCCCACAGTTGATAAGCCCAATACCAACTTCTATCGTGAAGGCCTAATCCCGTATCTCATTTCATTTCTTCTCATTTCTTCCTTGCATCACGGTGACAGACAGTAACTGCAAGAAGGTGGATTAACACCAACATGTTGGTGCTCTAGTGTTCATTCGTTTTTGACGTCTTATGGAGCATATTGACTTGAACTATAGGTACGACAACTCAGAAAAAAGCCAAGAAAATAATGAGCGAAGAAAATAAAGAAAATCATGAATTTTCACATCAACTCTTTAGTTCGAATTGGCAAGCAGAAGATCACTGACGAAACAAATCTCACACACAACAAAATCACCCAAAATTGAATGGGGCCAACGGTTACGATAGGATCCACAAATAAGCTGGACCACCTGGTCATTATGCACACGAAATAATGATATTTTGGTTCGGACCACATTGACATCATGTACCCAAAGTTGTATCGTTCGTATAATTGTAAACACACATTTATTCCGCATCTTATCCAATTGCGCCATTATTTTTCACTAGCAGGCAACTATCAATTCTTAGTAATAGAAGTACTTGCGAAAATCTAGCATTAAGTGAAGAATGGGAGACATTGCCAGACTTGCAAACTATGAAGAAGACGGGAAATAACTAGATCAACTACTCCTTGACAGAATTTATTCACAGAAAACAGGTTTATTTACAGCGAACGGGGCAGAAATTTGAACATGCCCGAGTCTAACCAACAAGTGGTCGATACTACAGTCTCTCTGTTGATAACAGAAGTTATTTATTTACAGCAAGTAGTAGCAAACTAGTAGGAATAGTAGTTCAAAGCAGCAAGAATGTGTTCCTGAAATGTACAGAGAAGCTAAATTTTTATTTACAGCAATAACTTTGCATGGAACATACCTTCCTTTCTCCTTCATCTCTCTATTGCTTGCCGGATCTCTTGAAGGTAGAGAAGGAGTATAAGCAGCAGCATTGGCAGAAATCAATCAAATAGTTCAATGAGTTATACGGTCTTAAAACTGTCATTCTAAATCTAAAAGATCTGAAGCAATGAGAACCTACATATCTTGAAACTGAGTTATTTTTATCTTATTCTACACAAAATGTTGATCCTCGCGGACCTCGCCTTCTACCTGCAGCGCGAATTGAAAATTGGGGATCTCCTCCTTCAAGTTTTTTTCAGTTTGATTTTTCCTTTTAAATTTTCTTCTTTTTTCCTTTTCTGGGGTTTTCTTCTTTTTTCTTCTATTCTGGGGTTTTCTGCTTCTAACCTCCTCTCTTCGTATATTCTTTGTCTCAATGCCTCTAACGCTTCAATTCTTTCATCTCCATGAGTTATTCCTCCAATTGCTTCCCGATCTCTCTCTTCTTGTCTACCGCTCCTTAATTGTTTCTTTTCTTCCATTTCCTCCGCTGAATCTGTTTGCCAGGTGTGTACACTCACTTTATCATAATCCATAGTTATATTTTGCACTGGTGTACACTGAATTGGTTGTTGAATTTGATTTTCTCCATCATTTCTTGTATTCATTCTTAATGGTTCTCCGGTTTCATTTCCTCCTTCTCCAGCAAGTCTTCTAACAGTTGTTGGTTGTCTTGAAGCATTTCTTCTTCTAGCCATCTCTTCAATCTCAATGAATTGTTGAAAATTATATGAAACTTTCACCAACTATTCCAAATTCTTTCAAATCACAATACTAATTTTCATACTAAAAACAAGGAAAAATCCATGTTTCTAGCGCCAATATGTAGTTGCAGGAAATCCCACACTACACCCCTCACAAGAATTCATACAATCAAGTCATTTTTGGATGAACAATCACAATCTTTATTTATTAATCTCACAAATTCTACAAGAAAGGAAAGAAATGAAATTAAGAAATTAACAACTGCTCTGGACTTTCTCTCTCTTAATGACTTGCTCAATACTCGAAAAAAGATCTCACCTCTCTTAAGTCTGTTCGGCTCTTTATATAGGGAATTACATAATGGATGACAGCTAAGTTGTCCCTTAATTTCGGAACTTGCGATACTCTCGCAAGCTTACAAGTATTAGTTTCGCAAATATTATTAATTTCGCAGGATCATCACACTTCTCCCGTGTTTAGGCTGACGTTATATATTGCATCATTTCTGTAATTAGTTTGCGACGGCTTCGCAACGTTGTAGATAAAGATTTCGCAAATATGTTGTTGTTGCGATATTCTGATCTCACATTTTCGGTTTTGGAAATTCCTTGGTGTCCAAACTTCCTTGTCAATAAATAGTTGAAGTTTGCATTTCGAGCAAACTAATCCTTCGTGGCAGCAAACTTCCTCGGTTATGTTGTTACTGGTGAAGCCTCCTATTCGTAGAGGAGAGTAACCTAATTGGGTGAAATCTCTTATGACCGCTCAGTTTAAAGTCTTCTTTGGGATAGTGAAGCTCTATTAGTACCGTTGGTGGGAAACTATATAATTGTGGTTTATCTTGTGTTTTCGATTGATTTGATTGACTAACGGTGGTTGAACTTTGATTGCACGTAGTTTGTTTATGCTTTAGAATCTTCTCTTATGATATAAGATTCACTCAAACTAGATCGAATTTTCGACAGGGATCTTTAGACTGTTTGTAGATCTAAAGATGATCTTGTGATAATCCATTGTTAACAGACTCCGTTATGTGCGTGATTAATTACAAGAGATTCAAGTTGTTGAGCGCATGTGTTTATTGCAGATCTAAGAAGATTTGAAGAAGAAAAAAGAGTTTGAAGATTTCTGATTTGGGTTTATAATCTTTGGTGTGCATAATACTTGTTTCGGTAAAAGAAAATCCAACTATAATCGGTTTATCCTTGTGGTAGATTAGATTGATTAGTTGTGTAGATCGGCATCAATACAATTCTTTGTGATTAAAAGTATTGATTGTAAAATCTTAACAATTACCTTTGGTAGTTGATAATAAGATAGATCTAAGAACCTGACGAAGGAGTTTATTGAGATAAACAGAAGAGCCTTTGTCGAACTCACATCACTTGGTTGCAAAGAGTTGATACCGAACAGATTTGTTGTTCCTTTACTATTTGGAATACGAACCAAAGGAATTGTTCCAAGTACGTGACTTATTATAGGTCAGAGGCGTGGGAATACAGACGGAACTAGGTGAACTATAAGTTTAGTTACTTGGTCTCAACTATACGAAGTTGGTTTGATTTTGTATAGCGGCTTAATCTTGAGAGTATTCAATTCTAGACAAGGTCCCGGGGTTTTTCTGCATTTGCGGTTTCCTCGTTAACAAAATCTTGTTGTGTCATTTACTTTTATTTTCCTCAATTATAATTGTTGTTATTATAATTTAAAGTAAATCTAATAAACGTTAATTCCTATTTACTTGATAGCAATCCTATTGTGTTTGGTTAAGTCCGAACCTCTTATCAAGTAAACATATTTCGTTGTTGTATTGTCTCGATCTTGTATCCATAGACGAACACACGAAGTGTGAACCGATTAGTTGTATTGTATCGACTCAGTCCATAGACAATCACTTTCGGAGAAAGGACTTATAGGTGGAAACATTTTAGCTTGAGGTATATTTGGGTACCCTTGCCTTTTCAATTGGTATCAGAGCGGGCAAACATGAAAAGATCTAATAATATGTGTTTAGTGCGATCCAACATATAAGAAATTGAATCCATGTCTGATTCAGTTAACGTTATGCAAGAGTATGACTACTCAAAGGTTGAAGATGTTACTACTTCGTTGACTCGTGATCCAGGGGTTGCGAAAACATCTGTGTCCATCTATGATGGAAAAGTATATGCTGATGAAAAGTTGGCAAAACTCCTAAAACCTATAAAATCTCTATCTTCTAAAGTGTTGATATTAAAGACAGAGACAAATCTTCTTAAATAGGAGATCAGAGATAAAGACTTTCAACAATCGGGCGAACTTATAATGTACGCTCCAGCAATCAGTCGAACTTATAATGTACGCTCCACCAAATTTAGTCTTCTACCGTAGCATTGCAACACAGACTAAACTCAAACTTTGGTATTTTTTTTTTGTCTTTGGTTATGATCGCACCACTGCAGTTGCTCTTAGGTATACTCAAATTTAGTTAATGTTGCTTCAATTGGCAAAAACTTTCGAAAAAATGAAAAATTTATAAACTGATTTCGACCATGGAAATAAAGTTCGGCTACGACATATGAAGAACAGGTAGTCGAACTCATCTGCAAGTGTAGTTCGGCTAATGGTTCTGAAGACACAGGAAGCCGAACTCAGTTTTAATGGAGTTTTTGCTTTCAGAGAAAAGTTCAGCTAGGAAAAAAAAAAGTTGCGACGTAACCGAACTAAAAGTTCGGCTGGGAAAATAAAAATATCGACATAACCGAACTCAATATATAGGTTTTCAGAGAAAAGTTCGGTTAGGAGAGAAAAATTGCGACATAACCGAACTAAAATTTCGGCTAGGGAAAAAAGGAAAAAAAAAGTTGCGACGTAACCAAACTAAAAGTTCGGCTGGGAAAAAATTTGCGAGGTAACCGAACTTTTCTCTGAAAGAAAAAACTCCATTAAAGCTGAGTTCGGCAAGTTCGACAAACTGTTTCACATAAAACCTAGCCGGACTTCTCTCTGCAACTTCCATTTTCAACTCATTTGATGATTACTATTCATTTTTTCAACCAAATAATGGGTTTGTGGATTTTTTTTGAATCGAGAAGATGAAGCAGAAGGAAGAGAAGAAAATGAACCCTCTAATAATAAAGGATTTATGAAAAATTAAAATTAATGAATTTGTTATAATTTTGCTTTTGTTTTGTTAATGATTTAGATTATATATATGTATATTAGATTAGCTTTAATTTTAATTATGTTAACGGTAGGTTAGTCATTTCCATACTTTAGAACACCCCTTATAAGTATAGGGTAGACATTCCTATCACAAAGTAGTTCCCCTCCATTTTTGAGTAGTCCCCAAAAAATGAAGGTTGTTTTTAGGCATACGGAAATCTTTTAGGGCATACCAAGTAAAGACAAAAAAAGAGTGTAAATAGCAAAATCATAAGCCCCTTAACCAAATATTTTTAGTAATGTCAAATCTGTCCTTTTTGGATTTGTGTTAATACTAATGATTAGTTAAAATAATTTTGATTAGTGATTAGTTTTAAGATTATTTAGTTATAAATTTGTAGGCATTTAGGCAGCTCCCGGGGTTCGACCTTTATTAGGTTACCAAATATTTTTGGTAATGGAAATTTTCCAGCGTTTAATCTCACTTTTGTAGGTTAAAATCATCAAAAGTTTGTGTTTTTTCACTAAGGTTCGGCGAATCTGGATGAACAGTTCGGCTAGCTGAAAGTGTTGATTAAGAGCCGAACCTACCTTGTAGACCAGATTTCGGCTTGGTTCGAATTGTCCTAACAATCCGAACCCTACACCTGAATCGTCGGAAGAAAAAATGTTTAGGGTGCGGCTTATATTTAGAAATTCGTAAGCGCCGAATCTGTTGGAAACACATTGTTCGCCTATTTGAATAAGTAGAATATAATCCGAACTTGATCATGTACATTCCTGGGTTAATAATTTTGTATTGGTTCGGCACATATTGTGAATATCGTAATAGCCGAACCTCGTAAATGTGCTAGGTTCGGCACCTGTTATGATTATCGAATACGCCTAACCCCTATGCATCTCTTTATGTGACTAGGTTCGGCTTGAAATTTCATGAAATTGCAAGCCGAACTGTTCATATACACTTACAGGAAGCTTTTGTGAAGAACAGGTTGATTAAAAAACGCAACTCAATTTTGAGCCGAACTCAACCCCGTAACCGTCATTTAATCGATGAAAAACAACAAATAGGAGATTGGGTTTGTAAAACTTACTTTCTTATCCTCATTTCCGGAGTTGGAGATGCAGTTGGTTCAATTTCTGGTTCAATTGGTGGTTGATTTTCAGTTTCTACACCTTCATCTTCAATTGGTTCTTCTTCTTCAATTGATGGATTAAAAGACGATTTAGTTTCCCTAGTCCCTGCTTTCTTTGTACGAGTCATTATGTAGTTCAGTTTAATCGACAATCAAATTTTTACGAATCGACAATTAATCACGGTGATGGATTTTTTTTTCGCGGGAGGGGAAGAGTTCGGCTAGAGGAGGAAGAAGAAGAGATGTTAAGGGAAGTTGATTTTGATTTTTTAGAAAACTGATTTTAGATTTTTGTATTAAGGGTATATAGGTAATTAAGCTACCCATAGGTTACTCCTTATAAGGTCACCCAAGATGAGACTATCATTATTGTACGCACAGAAAGAATTTCTTATGCCCAAAAACAGCTTTCCAAAAAATGGTTCTTCAAAATAGCTTTGGACTACGTCCATCTATCTATCTAAGTCCCACAGTTGATAAGCCCAATACCAACTTCTATCGTGAAGGCCTAATCCCGTATCTCATTTCATTTCTTCTCATTTCTTCCTTGCATCACGGTGACAGACAGTAACTGCAAGAAGGTGGATTAACACCAACATGTTGGTGCTCTAGTGTTCATTCGTTTTTGACGTCTTATGGAGCATATGGACTTGAACTATAGGTACGACAACTCAGAAAAAAGCCAAGAAAATAATGAGCGAAGAAAATAAAGAAAATCATGAATTTTCACATCAACTCTTTAGTTCGAATTGGCAAGCAGAAGATCACTGACGAAACAAATCTCACACAACAAAATTACCCAAAATTGAATGGGGCCAACGGTTACGATAGGATCCACAAATAAGCTGGACCACCTGGTCATTATGCACACGAAATAATGATATTTTGGTTCGGACCACATTGACATCATGTACCCAAAGTTGTATCGTTCGTATAATTGTAAACACACATTCATTCCGCATCTTATCCAATTGCGCCATTATTTTTCACTAGCAGGCAACTATCAATTCTTAGTAATAGAAGTACTTGCGAAAATCTAGCATTAAGTGAAGAATGGGAGACATTGCCAGACTTGCAAACTATGAAGAAGACGGGAAATAACTAGATCAACTACTCCTTGACAGAATTTATTCACAGAAAACAGGTTTATTTACAGCGAACGGGGCAGAAATTTGAACATGCCCGAGTCTAACCAACAAGTGGTAGATACTACAGTCTCTCTGTTGATAACAGAAGTTATTTATTTACAGCAAGTAGTAGCAAACTAGTAGGAATAGTAGTTCAAAGCAGCAAGAATGTGTTCCTGAAATGTACAGAGAAGCTAAATTTTTATTTACAGCAATAACTTTGCATGGAACATACCTTCCTTTCTCCTTCATCTCTCTATTGCTTGCCGGATCTCTTGAAGGTAGAGAAGGAGTATAAGCAGCAGCATTGGCAGAAATCAATCAAATAGTTCAATGAGTTATACGGTCTTAAAACTGTCATTCTAAATCTAAAAGATCTGAAGCAATGAGAACCTACATATCTTGAAACTGAGTTATTTTTATCTTATTCTACACAAAATGTTGATCCTCGCGGACCTCGCCTTCTACCTGCAGCGCGAATTGAAAATTGGGGATCTCCTCCTTCAAATTTTTTTCAGTTTGATTTTTCCTTTTAAATTTTCTTCTTTTTTCCTTTTCTGGGGTTTTCTTCTTTTTTTGGGGTTTTAGCTTTCACTAAGAAGTACAAAGATAATTGAAAACAATCGACAAATCTAACATATCAGCTGCCCTGAAGAGATGTGAGCCACTGCTCCACCAACTTATTGTTCTCTGCACAAAAAAGAGAAACAAGAATCAGTATGTATTTCAGTTATATGGAAGGAATTAGTACTATTAGCCAAAGGTGGAACTCAATGATCAAAGAGAATAAAACAGACAGAAAGCAAGAGACTCTTGACTCCCACAAATGCCTATGAGAAATTAGAGTTCAAAATTCATTTAACAACACAAGAAACATGGAAGATGATATACAGTTAACCATTTTGGATAAAAGTAGATAACGCCTGATACAGAGAAAGCTTTAATTTGTATAATTTGATAGAATTGGCAAATGCCAATTTCATCTAGGATTCAAAGGCTCCGGTAATCTAGTTCTTAGGAGTACCACCTTGGTAACTATCATAAGCGGTTATCCTAAAAGGTTCCCAAGCAACTTGGTCTGTAGTGAATCAGCTATAGTTAATAAAACTCATCCTATCTATGATAATATTAGACAACAACGTTTTACTTGAAACAGAATGTCCTGTGGCCAAATAAAGCTAAATCAAGTACTAAACGACTCAACAAGTTTTAGCAGGTGAGTATCAAACTTATATATTGCTACTAGTTCAGGGACTTCGAAATCCGAGGTCTCAGTCTCACAAGATTAGAACAGAAGCTAAATACGTACAAGCATATGAAATCTCAAAAACATTGCAACCAAGCAGAACAACACCTTGAAAATTCGGGCTGCGACTAAAAATTTCATACTGGTATGAAATTGCTACAACAAATGATCCGCCAAAAGTAACAATATATATTTCCAAACTCATTTGCCAACCCAAATCTCAAATAGCTATTGTTTCTACACCAAACTAAGCAAGTAAAACAATTATGGAGTTTATATCATAACTCATGACTACTATCAAAATTGAAAATGAAAATGAGAATGAATTATTACCAGCAGAATACCCATTTTTGAGTTCACCAATGGCACCCAAAGCAGTCTGATTCTTAGAATTCTCTCCAACTTCGTTCCGACCGCGTCCATAACAAGGAACCAAGACAGCAAAACTACTCTCACCTTCATCACCACTATGAAATTCAGGAGCATGAGGTTCCATCCACCCAATAGACCAATCTGAATCATCTGACTCAGAACCTGATAAACACCCACCATCAGATGGTACTAAAACAACATCATATTCCCTATCAATTCTTCTCTCTTGTCTACTATTCCATTTTCTCTTAGTCCTTCTAGATGATGATGGCATTTTCGCCCCAACTGATGTAAATTTAACACTATCTGATTCTCTCAAACCCAATCCAAAATCTGAATTCTGCAAAGATGATGCGGATGATCCGGTTGTTTCTCGATCTTTTCCTCCCCAATACCACCATGAAAATTTAGTAAATGATATCGCCATTTTTGAAAGATTTCCCCAAAATTATCAAAAACTAGGGCGGAATTGGAAGGGCTTTTTTCAATACCTTGATGAGTAAATTCTGCAAAAAAATCAAATTGGAAAAAATGAAGATGGTAACTACTTTAAATAAATAAAGATTGAGTACAAAAAAAATTAACAAAAAAATAAAAAAATAAAAAATCCGTTAACTGATTAAGATAATAGTCCAACCTAAAATAACTCCACTTGAAAAGCAAAAAAAAACAGTAATGAATATATATCCAAATGTATCAATTAAAAACACTTTTCAACTTTTATACAAACGGGAAAGAAACAATCATCTAATTCCGAAACTCCATCTTCAAACCCATAAAATCAGACACACGCAAATCATTAACTTAACTTCGATTATAAGCATGAACAACTCAACACACCAGAACTCTAAAATCCGAAGAAAAAAATGGTTCATTTTTTTTGTCTTAATTAAAAGGATACAGCTGAAGTAAAACCTTGAAAAATTCAAAAAAAAATGCTTGCCTTTTTTTCTCTGTTCGAGTTCTCTGGGTAGGCAATATGAACTGATTCTTCTACAATTTTTTTGGTTGATTTTCAAATTTTAATCTGGAATAATCAAACTACGAAACAATTTAATCCTGAAATTCGCTGAAAATGAAAAAACTTTCCGTCTCTCTTTTAATCTTTCTTCTCTCTTGTTTCTTCTATCCCTAGGTTCTATAAAGAGTTGACAGGTCTTTAAAAAGCTCTCTCTCCCTCTCCTTTTTTTTTAAAGACTTTTGATGTTTGGATTTCACGCAAACGAATTCTAACCATTCTTGATTGAGATGATGAAATTAAGACCGTTGATAGTAAACATGGAGTTAATAAAGGTTTGACTATCTCCAGACGTGAATATACTTTAGTTCACGAAATTGCTGAGGTGGTAGATTTCTCACGATAGCCGGGAGCTTGATGAATGATTAGATTACTTGTGTCAATGTCCCAAAGGTTTTCTTGGAGGCAAACGATCGTCCGGAATAATAAATTTCCGGAAGAATTATTACGCAGAAGTCAAAGGAAATCGAGTTGTGTTTGTACTTTGATGATCAGGTGTTTGCCGGTTGAGCTTAATTATGGGATATCGTGCCAGTTTTTGAAACCATATCTTTGCAATAGTTAGCCGACCGACCGAAACCAGGGAGGACTTTATTTTTGATGACTTTATGTCAATGTAGTTGGTGACTTTTTTTTCCAAATTGAAACAAAAAGATTGAGTTTGTTTGGTGTCCCATTTGAAATGACGTCACTATTCCTCCATTTTATTCCAATTACTATAACTCTTTATGTATCATATATTTTTAAAGGTATAATTTGAAATCAAAATTTAACATAACATATCTAAAAATACGTGCCTCGCAATTTTACAAAATTTATCTCGTTGGAAAGCTAACAAAAAAACCTATCCAACGAGCACAAACAACAATATCAAATTTAGAGTTTTTACGAAAAATTCAGAGGTGTTTATCTCTTTAGGCATAATTTTTGAAAATTGAATGCATAGCCACATATTATGCATCCATATTTTGGTTTAGGCATTAGCTAATTTTCTGTTGAAACTAATAAAACAACGTGCTCTCCATTTTAGGAAAAATGATATTTCCAATTTAAGCACAATTTTTAAAAATTGATTGCATAGCCATTATATAAAATTTAGTTTTGCACCAATTTTTTCGGTCGGCCGTCCCACCGTGGCAGCGATCATCTAGTTAATAGTTGCATTTGTCGCATCTGTTTAGGGGGGTGATTATCTATGTGTAATGAATTGGTATTATTGTTTACTTTTAACAACAGAATTATGCACGAATTTGTGTTTACTGTGATGATGCTTTTTTCACAGGGGGCCGTATGAGTTTAGATTCACTGAATTTAGACAAAACATGAGATTGTATCTGAGCATTTATATGGACTATTTTCATGGTTTAGACATGTGATACATTTACCTACAAAACCTGGTACTAGGAGGATTCGTAAACGCCCAACTCTCGGAGAGCATGAGAATTTGATTTGAATAAAGTTATCAAGTCAATCTTGTTCAACTAAAAATGCTAACTCTGGTTTTGGGTGTGTTCTTCGGAATTGTACAGGCACATGTACAGGAGCAGCAATGGGATTCTTCAGAGCTTCAACAGCTGAAGAAGCAGAAGCACTAGCTCTCCTGCATACTACTAAATGGGCCACACAAAACAATTTGCAAAACTTGATCATAGAGGGAGACAATCAGGCTACTATCAACTATCTTCAAGGAAAATCAGCTTCAATTCAATGGAAAAGCATGGCTATCTTAGAGGAAGTGCTTTCTGAAGCAAAAAATCTGATCTCTTTTTTGGGTTTTAAGTATGTAAACAGGCATGCAAATAAAGTAGCAGATTGTTTAGCTAAGAAAGGAAGAAAAGAAAACACTGCCGCCTGTTGGTTAAATTCTGTACCTTTATTTTTAGCACCATCAATTTCCTATGACTCTGTCGGAGCACAGATGAGTTGTAATCCGCAAAACATTGTTGTATCTTCTTCAGATGTTGTTAACTCGGCTGATTCACTCACCATTTCAAATGGGACTGAATCAAAGGATTAACACTCTTTTGGTATTCTATCTTACTTTCAAAAAAAATCTTGTTCAACTTATTGGGGATTTAATTTTAACTAGATTTGTGCCCGTGCTACGCATCGGGTATATTTTTTCTTTTAACTTGGCGTGCGCGGGGTTTTTTCTCTTCCCGTGACGATGTATTTTTGAGTTAGTGTGCGCGGGGCATCGCCCCGCCCCGTGGCGATGTATTTTTGATTTGGCGAGCGCGGGGCTTCGCCCCGCCCTGTGGCGATGTATTTTTGAATTAGTGTGCGCGGGGCTTCGCCCCTTCCCGTGGCGATGTATCTTTGGATTTTATATAGGTGGAGGATATGTGCAGATTTTATTTATTTATTCTTTTTTATTTTCGTAGAACCAATCATACATTTCGAAGTGTCCTCACATAAATATTGTCACTTCATGAATTTCCAAATTGAATTTGGTTTCCTTTTTTAATCTTTTTCTTATTCTTTTTAAACCAATCATATATTGCCAAGTGTCTTACCAAAATGTTCGTTTCACAAAACTCAAAAAAGACCTATTTTGGCTAAAGAATGAACCGGCCGGAGGACAAAGACAATAATCTATATACAAAAATTTAGTGTGGGGAGGCATCGTATTTATCTATATATATTATTTTAAACTATCAAAAACGGACCAACTACGAATCACTTAATCACGTTGTGATGTGCAAAGTAAAGCAAAGTATAGTGTCGCATATGTACATATGTTTGCTCGTCATGTTTACTATCCCATGATGTGCATGTGCAAAGTAAAACCAAGTATAGTGTCGCATATGTACATATGTTTGCTCGTCATGTTTACTATCCCATGTAAACATAGCTTGTTCGCATGAAGTAGCTAAGATCATACTATTATGCCCACAAATCAATTAATTATGGGCTAATGGTCTGACCAAGATCATGTATCAACTAATTTAACTAATTTTATATTCCTTCAAACATACGTGAGTACCTTTTATTATGTCAAATTCTTTATGCTAAGACACATGTACGCTATTGTTGTTCCTAATCTATGTACTTACAGTTTGTTTATATTACAAACGTTAAGTACTCTTATTAAAGAAAGGATAATTCCTTTTTTAGCACGATCTCCTGATTTCAACCGATTTCCTTTTTTAGTGTGTAAGGATTTTCTTTTTAAAAGGAATTCCTTTTTAAGAGTTTCACGTTTTTTCTAATCTTTTTTTTTTCTTAATTTATTTAACGGTTTGGAAGTTAGTTTTGTCCACCCTTATTAAAGTACAGTTAAGTATAGGTGTAAACACGGTGTAACTAAATAATTCAAGCTTAAATTCTAACATAAGTATTGTTTACCCACTTTTTTTAACACCGTTACTAATGGACAGTTAAGTAAATTAATGTATCCAAATTGTAACCAAATTCTAATTATTACAACCAATAGAGTTATGCCAAATGTCCTCACCATAGTTTCTGCATTAGAAAATGCCTTTCTAGACCAATAGGAAGCGAAGATTTCATCACCGTTTAATGTGAAAGCTTTATTTGTCTAGGCTTTTAGGGGAGAAAGATTATCTCACATGCTTCGGTTCAGTATAAAAAATTACTTTAGAGATGGGTGTGAGTGTGACAGCCTAGCACGCTGATTTGCCACTGCGTATAAACATTGTGGTATATACCCCTGATTTCTAATGGCCGCTGCGATGTATAGAATCTTTACTCTCTAGCTCGACAAAATTTTCGTATAAAAGACGTTTGGTGACACGTAAAACTAGAAGGACCTATATATGTAGGACACTTGTTTGACACCAAGTGGTTCAAGGGAGCTTTTGGATTGACACCTAACAATCTCACACGAGTTTTAAGATCCATTACCATCGTTTTATCATTGTGTTTGATTTGATGACGTGAGTGATGTAACTTATATCAAATAATTAGTTCGATTGATATACTTTGATCATCTGGAGATTCGTAATTAGCGGCTCTAAGCTAAAGAGCAAGTTATCTCCCACTTAATTCTCTTAACAAGTCTTCCAATAAAATTATCTTCCATTTAATTAATCATGTGTAATTAGTAGCTTTACAATCTGAGATTATCATCTTGTTTGTTCAATCATTTAGGGCTCTAACAAGAGATGACAAGGACATTATTTGATACATGTAAAATGCACATGCTCTTCGGGACCACTGCGTGTATGCCGTATTCTATACCTACTCTTGTGCATGGGATGATGATCTTACAACCATATATGGCTAACCTAATCTCTTTAGTTGATACAACGGTGATCCTGTGATTATTAAAATTCGAAATATATTTATTTATTGCATCAAAATTCTATATGAACAGTCGATTTGGGTTTGGGTCAAAAACATCTTGGATGAAGAAGAACAAAGATCTCAAATACACCCTACAAAAGAAAAAGTTGATTATTAATTAGTCGTGTAGTCGCTGAAGACAACAACATTAACATGAAAATGGTGTTTCTAGCTAGATCCAGTCCCAACTTGGATTGCCATATTATTGTCAAAGTTGTTGGCTTGCATGTGCTTCCATGACTATCATGTTAGAAAAAACGTATTTGGTTTTTAAAACAATAATGCATGGACTATGTTTTGAACCCAAGATCTATTGCCCCCTAGTTAGTTTTTTCATTTGAATGAATAAAACATTAAAATCCTAAGGATTTTAAACTTAAATACCATGGGTTTTGCCTTAAGGTCATGGGCCTTTGGGTCTTTAGATCTTTGTGTGGTTGGGGGAAGACCTAGACTAATGGCAAGGTTGCCTTACCCGTACAACTTTATGGCAAAGTTGTATTCCCCGTTCACGCGGTGCTTTGCATAGAAGCACGCACGCCGCCGTCCGTCGGGTCGGCTCGGGTGAGGGTGTGGGTGTGGGTGTGGGTTCAATTAGAGTATATCTTTTTACTGAAATTTTGAATTTGGTCTCATGGTCTCACAAATTATACACGGTTTTTCTTAACACCCGTGCGCACGGTCCTTCCTCGTGAAGAGTTAGTCACGCTTGGGATTCCTTCTATTTTCTTGACACCTGTGCATACTGTTTTCATCGTAACGAATCTCGAATTTTAAATGTCCGACCAAAAGAAATGGCACTGTTATTTTAACACCTGCTTTTACTTAACTTTCGTTAAGTGCTCGACAAATTGAAAGCGTGATTTACGGATCTGTGTCGCTCAAACGTTCGAATTGATTTTCTCACCTATAAATACGAGTTAAGGCTTCAGTTTCAAAATACACCAGAAGAACATCTTCTTCTTTCTTCTTCTTCTCTGCTACTTATAGAAACTCTCTTAGTCTTCAGAAACATAAATTTTCTGATATACAGAAAATCAATAAGTTATTTTCAGAAACTTGAGAAACAATTAGTTCTTACGCTACTACTCCATTTTCGAAACAATAAGTTATATTATTACTCGAAAACGTTTTGAATAATAACTTTGTTTTTAAGATTATTGTTTTTGATTTATAACTGCCAAGTTCTAAGAAGTATTTTCTTTGTATGCTACGAAGAGGAGTACTAACAGTAGTTGTATCCTGGAGGTGATTTTCCAAATGCTATAACATCTCAGAGGAGTAGTAGGCAATATTACCTTTAGGTCAGCGTATTTTATACGTGCCTCTACTACGTTTTTTTTTGTTATTATCATCAGTGCATCTCCTGGGACAACAATCACACATCAGTGCAAGCTAAGTATTTTTTCACAGTTGAATACGATTGTTATCAATATTTTCCAACATATCATATTCTGCGATTTCATTGCTTTGTCTTGCCCTGATCATCATTAGAAATTTGATTACCTAGTTAGCCTTTTTTGTATCAGTATTCTTTTTCACTTGTTGCGGTAATAGGGTGGTAAAATTATAAAATGTTAGAAATTTATAATATGAATACAAATTTCCTCGGTGTCCCTAATTTCATTCACGGCCAGTTAAAAATTTGGTAAAATTGCAGCTTTATGTACAAGTTGAGCTCAGCGCAATCAATCATCTAACAAGTGCACAAGTTGAAGGGCCGAAGGGGTTTCTCTCAAATTGGAGTGACACTTTTTTCTTTCAAAATGTCACAATCTTGTGACGAGATATATCTCGCATTCATCATAATCATCACCAACAATTTCTTAAATATGTCCATGCAAGTGCACAATACTGTACCACATATTTTACAATCATGTACGACTCCATCTCTCTCTTCCTCACCTGAGTTCTTTTTCCCTCTCTTTCTTCCGGTGGCTTATAGCCGTAAGTTTCTGTCGTTTTGTCTCTCAACGGCTATTTTCTGCCCGAGCCTTTGCCGGACCTATGCCGGAATTGCTTGATTTCTAATCGTTCATCATGAATCACAAATTAATATCCGAAATCACTGATACCCCAACTACTTCTACTCTCTCGAGAATCACTGTTACCCCAAAAATCACTGGAAATACCCAATTTACTGAAATCACATATATCACAGCTCACTCTCTCAATACCAACTGGATCATAATCACAAGAATCACATTCAAAACCACAAGAATCACAAGAAGCACATTCAAAACCAGTCACACATATCACTTAATCAACACCCAAGCTAATGGACACACTAGAACTGGAATCTATTTTACCAAAGAAAATCAAAACCCTAGCAAATTTCTGGAAGCTCCAATCTGAGAGTGGTTGCTCACAAAATCAATCGAGCTACCATCCTAAAGGATCATCTGATAACTTCTCACATCTATTTCATTGTGTTGATTACTAAGTTCATCAAATTGCTTGTTGTCTCCAATTTCAATCATAGAGGGTTCTCTCTTCAGACCTTCAAGACCTATTTAGGCAATAACCTAGAAGAGCTTAAATTATTTCACCTTCAATCTCGAGTCATATGCTGGACTCAGACATATGCTAATTCTGGTATGTCTCTCTTCACTGTACTCTCTAAGGTTCATATGGCTAATTTTGGTAGGTTTCCTATGCCTTTTTCTGGTAGGTCTCTCTTTCCAGATAACTCTGATATTAGCTCAAATTTTTATCACCATGACTACCTATGCACCTACACTAGTCACACATTTTATTATGCTTGCCTCACTAATACAAATGCTTCTAGTCAAAATTTAGATACTTATGGCATGTCTCCCTCTCCAGATAATTCTGATAATAGCTCTAGTTTTAATCACCATGAATATCTATGCATCTACACAATTCACACAACTTATCATGCTTACATCAATTATACTAATGTCTCCATTAAAAACTTAGCTAAATTTGACATGTTATGAAAAATCATTGAAAACACGAATTATGTAAGCATGATTTTTAAGCCAATCACAAAAATCCCAAAGTTAAGTGTTAAACCATGCCGAATTTACAGACCACTAGCATGCAATCATCCAAAGGCCCTGTTTCAACTTAAAGTTCTCCTACAGTTTAAACATGATAAAAATAAGAACATTTGTCTTTTATACAACCTCATTTTCTCTCTAAGCTTGGTGGGGAAGGATACCTGGCTAGAAATTTCCTACATCTCCAGAATCTTTGGCAACCATCTCTACATCCTTGGTCACTGCAGATTGATACACCTAAGATACAACCTTCGCATCAGCACCTGGTGGCAGCGTCTCTGCCAGCACTTCTGGTGGCTGAGGCACCTCCCCACGTCTAGCACTTGCTACTGCTGCTTTGAAGATCTGAGCAACCACCCTTGCATCAACCCCAGGAGCCAAATTCATATCAGCAGGCACCTCATGAGGATATGTAATCTCCCCAATTCCCGCCTGAGACATCAGAGCCACATCTGCAGCCATTTGCCGAAGAGCATGAGCAATCATGAACAAATTAGGGAAGAGAATGCTATCTGCAGCCGGTGGAGTCAAATCATTTCTGTGAATCTGAGCCTTAGCATCGTCAAGAACATGAGTAGGGAAAAACCCTTGTTTTTTCCCTCCATACACAACTCTTTCATCTTTCACCAGCACAACCCCTTCTTTCACAACATATCGACCAGGTTTGGGATGAAGTGCAAACAAAACCCACCCATCATCTACACCCATCAATTCACCATTCTCGATCCTCCCCCTGGTGCAGCCTTGCTGTTGAATGCCAACTTGATCCTGTGCATGCACACCTTCAGAACTACCCTAAAAAATTATCAAACAAGAACACCAACATTAATCAATCAAATCATATTTCTTGGATACATCAATCTTTTTACACAAATCAAAATCAAACATATTTGGAAAATTGAGGAAATCAACCTGAGAAAGGGGCTCCATTACTCGAGGTTTCTTTGCTTCCCTATGATCATCAATTTGATTCTTCTGATCATCTTCCATGGATTGAAGATTCAAGGAAAATTATTATATATCTATGTGGTTGATAAGCAGAATATTGTAGTCTCAACTGACTATTTTCTGGGAGAAGTGCAAGCAAAACTGAATGTTCTTTCTAACAGTTTGGTTTAAACTGGGGAGGGAAGAGTAACCGTTTCACAATCGCAACCGCTGATTTTCCAAGTTGGCACTCATATCGCTTCACCTAGAGATTGGACATGCACTCCTAGGGGAATAATTAAGTCTATTAACTCTCTACATTTTCCTAGCGCAAGCAAGAACCTCTCATTGGTACATGGGAAGCGGAAATTCACACTTGGAAATATTGATCCGATATTTCAAGTGAATCGGATTCGGTGCAACTCTTCATGGACCGTTTACAAGAACCCAGACCCAAGTAATAATCATTCAGCCTTGAAATTGGTCACTTGGAATATTCTCAAACCCAGTCAGAATCAAACTGAATCATTTTCTGAATGGATAGTTCTGTACTGGTGGCCACCATATGTTTTTACTATTGGCAGACACCAAATCATCACCAGCAATAAAAAGCATACTGAGCCATCATATATTTTTACTATAGGCAGACACCAAATCAGCACCAGCAACAAGAAGTGTTCTGAGACAACAACCAAAGTAAACCATGCTAAACCTTTTTCAAACTATATTAATCTTTTCTGGTCGAGTAAGTCTTTTTTGCTTGAGATAGATTGGCCAAGATGTGGGTAAGCCACTCATATTTCGCGGCAGGATAAAGTCTCTCTCCTAAATATCGTTGGTTGTAAGTACAAACCCAGTTTCAAACCTAAATCCCAACCCGTGACTTACTCTCAAATATCTGCTAGATACATCACTATCAATATCAATGAAGGCAAGACTCCCAACCGTTACAGGTACTAATGGAAAGGACAAGGTAAAAATCTCAAGGCTTTAAATATCAATTCTTTATCTTTTGAGTGCAGGTACTTGAGTCATATCCCATTAGTCATACACTGCAACAACAACCCTCAACATACTAAGCACAAGGAGAAGTCATTATCTTCAGACCAACATAATCCAAATCTGCATTGGACTGGCTTGAAATCTACTCTCTCGCCCGAGTCTTTAAAGAATCTTATTCAAATTAAAGCCCGGAAAGTCTCTCCACAGCACCCCTACTGGTCTGATATCACAATTATTGATATTAGTCATATCACTGGCTGGTTGACCCTTCTACACTACCTTTCTCTCTCTTCTACCATGGCTTCATCCTCTAAATCCTACAACCCATGCATTGAAAACCTTGTTTCCAAAATGAACAAATCTCTCAATATGCCTGAAGCTGATCTCTACCCAAAGGTTTTCCTCAACCCTGAAAACATCAGAACCAAGCACCCTTTAGATTGGAAATGGTGTTTTATTGGAAAACTTTGCAGTAACACTTGTTTTGAAATATTTAGAGTAAGCAACTTTATCAACAACAACTGGGAATTTAATGGCAGGGTTGAGTAGGAAATATGGAATAGAAGAAGGAATTTTTTCATCCTCCGGCTCACCCATGAGGATGATTACTCTACAATTAGAAATGGAGGAACTAGAGGAGTTTTTGATAAACTCATGGTGCTTGTTGGAATCCCCATGGGAGGTCCAGACTTAATTCATGAAGAATATTTCACAAAAGTGATGATCTGGTTACTCATCAAAAGAATCCCATCTCACATCATATCAGATATCAGAAATATTCTTCAGCCCGTGGGTGTATACCAGAAGGAGAAAAAACCTTATGGAAGAGACATATTTGAAAAAAAACCTTGAGGTCCTACTCACCATTGATGTCACCAAACCTCTAAAGTTTGGAATTGAAGCTTATGAAACACCAACCATCTCTCATTGGCTTGAATTTGCTTATACTCTTAATGGAATCCAATTCTGCAAAGTCTGTAGAACCTTAGACCACCCATATCCCCCATGTCCCATACCACCTACATCTTCAAAATCACACTATTCAAACTACACAAGATTACCAATACCTCAACCATCACCACCACCCCAAACTGATTATCAAAAAACTGTTCAAGAAAGAAGAAATGTCAATCACAGAAGGTACACTGATGCTGATGCAACCCAAGTCTTTGAAATCAAAATGAGAAATGCTAAACAGAAAGATCTAGAAAATACAATTGCAAATATTGCTCCCTTATCATCCAAATACCTCTCCTTTGGAGCCTCCACTAGAGCTGACCCCAACTCTCCACATCCTAATATCATTGCTAGCCAAATCAGAAACAAAAGGATTGACCTTTCAAAGAAAATCCTAAACAATTACAAGCACCTTCAAACAAAAATTAAGATCAAGGATGCAGCTAGAACCAAATCACCCAACACAGTTATTACCAATACCAGCCAAAAAGGTGATACTGATGGTCTCTTCCCATTAATCCCCCCCCCCCAAAAAAAAAAAAAAACCCTTCCTACACTTTCTCAAATCAAAGAAAGAATGGATGCTAAAACTTCTAAATTCAAGAAGAAAGCCTGGAAAGATAGAAAGAAAATTCATACATTTGCTGAAGACCCCTTGCCTAGTGATTCTCATAACATCAAAACTTCTGATAAGAGAAAACAACCAAATTGTGATGTCACTCCTATGGAAACCAATGAAACTGATAACATCAAAAGACTCAAGGAATTATCTGACAACTATGTTGAACCATTAGACTCACGCAATCCCCATATGAATAATGGTGAATCTGACTCATTAACACCAGATACTGAGGTACACTACTATAACTTTCTCTTTTTTCTCTGTGTTAAATTTATGCATCACTTCCATACCTACTATTGTTGTTACTCTATAATTTACTTTGATCCCATAGCTAGGAGACCAACATCCAAGTATCCTCCCGTATCTTATTTCTGGAAATTCTTTATCACCATTGCTTGGAACTGTCAAGGGCTAGGACAAAGACATACCAGGAAATACCTCACTGACATTTTAAACAAATTCAATCCTGACATTTTCTTCATCTTTGAAACTAAGCAGAAACATGGAAAACTCTTAAATTCCATGAAACAGCTTAACATTCAGAACTATTGTCATGTCAATCCTGGAGGGGATAGTGGTACTACTGGTGGTTTAGTTTTGATATGGAAAAACAACTTTGATGTTTCCATCCTGGACTCTTCCATTAATCACATCAATGCCACAATCCAGTCTACTAGTGGCCCCTCTTGGCTATTTACTGGTTACTATGGCAATCCCAATAATACCCTTTGTAACCTCAACTCTTGAAAAGTCTTGGAAAACACAGCTTCAGAACACTCTATTCCATGGTTGGTTATTGGAGATCTCAATATCATTTTGCATGATAATGAAAAGTACAGTACTCAACCATTGGACACTGTGGAAGCAAATATTTTTAGAAACAAGATTGTTGACTTGGATTTCATTGATTTGGGTAGCACTGGGTGTTCCTTCACCTGGTATAACAAGAGAAGTGGTCCTACTCTAACTGAACAAAGGTTGGATAGAGGTCTAGCTACTGAATCCTGGATTACCATCTATCCAAACACTACAGTCACTAATCTTTTATCCATTGGTTCTGATCATCATCCTATCCTCCTCAACACAAACCCCCATTGGAACACTGGAAAAATCCCTTTCAAATTCTTTGGTCCATGGTTGGATCACAAGGATTGTAAGGACATTATTCTTGAATGTTTGCAAAGGAACTTGTCTGGTTCTAGTGCTTATCTAATAGCCATAAAACTCAAGGATATCAAACTAAAGCTCAAAACTTGGAACAAATAGGTGTATGGAAACATAAAGACAAACATTGAGGAAAGCAAGCAGTATCTAAACTGGCTACAAACTACTTCAAGCAAGACAGAAGCACAACAATAAAAACCGCAATGCAAGTTCTAAAAGATTGGCAAGATATTGAAGAGAAATTTTGGAAAACCAAAAGCAGAGACCAATTCATCAAATTGGGAGACAAGAACACCAATTACTTCCACAGATCTACCAAAAGCAGAATAAGAAGGAACAAGATTGATGTTGTCCAAGATTCTGATGGGAAATGGATTGAAGACTACCAAGAAATAAAACAGTGCTTCACCAACCACTTCTCTAAAATGTCTACTACTGAATCCCCCAAGATGAATCCTGAAATCATCAACCTCATCCCCACAACCATAACTGAAGCTGACAACAACATGCTCAACATAATTCCTGAAGATCATGAGGTAAAGGTCATTCTTTTTAGTATGGAAAAAGATAAAGCTCCAGGCCCTGATGGCTTCCCTCCAAACTTCTTCCAAGCCAACTGGGATATTGTTGGAGCAGATTTGGTTAAAATGGTCAAACACTTTTTCAAGTCTGGACACCTGCTAAAAGAAATAAACTCAACATTCATAACCTTGATACCCAAAACTGATAATCCTTCAAACCTAAGCCATTTCAGACCCATCAGCATGTGCAACATAACCTATAAAATCATATAGCTCCTAGCTCAGAGAATGAAACCATACCTAAATAAAATCATATCCCCCTACCAATCTGCTTTTATCCCTGGGAGACAAATTGCTGATAATATAGCTATTGCTCATGAAATTATACACTAAATGAGAAACATAAGAGGTCTCAGAGGTTACAAAGGTAGTATGGGGATCAAGATTGACATGGACAAGGCTTTTGATATAGTGGATTGGACTTTTCTTCAGAATATTATAGCAAAAATTGGTTTCAACTCTGATTGGTGCAACAAGATCATGCAATGCATAACTACCACTTCTTCTGCTGTGCTGATCAATGGCTCCCCTGATATTTTCTTAAATCCCTCTAGAGGTCTTAAACAGGGGGACCCCTTATCTCCTTATCTTTTTCTGTTCTGTATGGAAGCCTTGTCCAGGACTCTATCCCATGCTAAGGACTTGGGTATTATCTCAGGCTCCAAAATCTGCAAGAATGCTCCTTCAATAACACATCTCCTATTTGTTGATGATTGCATGGTATTCTGCAAAGCCAATTCTACTAAAGCTAAGAACCTAAAGGACATTCTAAATATATTTGGAGCTACTTCTGGCCAACTCATCAATTTCAGCAAATCTGGTGTTTTTTTTTTAGGAAAGACACTGATCCAGCCATCATTCCTAACATCTGCAAGCTCTTAGAAGTTCAAGCTCTGCCTGAGAATGACAAATATCCTGGCTCACCTTTGTTTACCCATAGAAGAAAAATACAATGTTTCAGACCAGGGGTGGACAATATGAAGATAAATCTGTCCAGCTGGAAAAACTCCCCATTAAATCCAGCTGGAAGAGAAGTTATAATCAAATCTGTCACATCTACATCCAGCATTTATCAAATGAATTGCTTCAGAATACCTAAGCAAACCTGTCAAGACATGAACAAGTTACAAAGAGATTTCTTATAGGGAAAAAATCTGGAGAATCCAAACTGGCTTCTACCCAAAAGCTTGGACAACCTTATGCAAGCCAAAAGGCCTGGGTGGGTTAGGTTTCATGAATATGGAATTATTCAATAGTGCCATGATAACAAAGATAGGTTGAAGACTGGAACAAGACAAGGACTCTCTCTGGTACCAGTTGATGGATGCGAGATACCTACTGGGGAGAAATGTTCTAAACATGAACACAAATGCTAAAGATGGAGATTCCTGGATATGGAAAGGAATTTTAGAAGGTATTCAGAACATCCAGAAGCATTGTGGTTGGAGAATAGGTAATGGTAACACAATCAATATCTGGGAAGACATATGGATACCCAACATTATTGAGAAGCTCACCAAGCCAGCCAACTGCCTAAATGATATTCAGATTGTGGCTTAACTAATGACATATCAGAAGGATTGGAACATACAACTCATCCAACAACTTTTTAATCCTGACATTGCTCAAACTATTACTGCCTTAACCATCTACTCCAGGGAAGAAGACATCATTCACTGGAACATTAACAACACTGGAAAATTCTCAGTCAAAGCTCTTTACACAGCTAAAATTGAGAATCTATACAGAAATGATCAAGCCACAAGAGATTGGGGTGCCATTTGGAAGATGAAAGTAGCTCCAGTTATCAAGATATTTCTCTGTAAATGTGGCCATGAAATTCTCCCAACCAATGCTAAAACTGCAAGTATTCTCCGCTACATTGATCCCATATGCAAAATCTGCAACTGTGGGGAGGAAACAATGACTCATATGTTTATCAATTGCCCTGTTGCAACTGCTGTCCGGCAGCAAATGCTAGGGGTAAATCATGGTCTCTTTGATCATCAAACCTCTTTCATGGGGTGGTTCAATGAGTGGTTCCAAAATGAAAGCAACACTACAATACCTTCATCTATGCTACCACTTGCTGGTATATCTGGAAAGCTATATGTGATCTAGTTTTCCAGAACATTGTTCCTAACGCTAAGACTACTACGCTCAGCATTCAACACCATCTCTGTGATTACAACAGAGTTCACAATCTGCCTCACCATGCTCTGAACTCTCAGGATCAATTAAATGATACTGAGTACCAGATACCATCTGCAGGAGTTATTGTTGGGGGTCCAACAACACCAGCAGAACTATGGTTTTGTAATCAAAATTTGTACTATCAAGGACCCCAACACTTCCCAATATTATTCTGCTCTAACTATCACTGATTTTGCAGGAAACTTGGTTGATAGCAGAGGACACTCATCTCAAAGAGGACCAAAAGGAGCCACAGGAGGAGCAGACCTAGCTTTTAAATGGGCAGAGGAAAAGCAACACACAAACATTGTCATACAAGTTGAAACTACTGATATTCTGGAGCATTTCAACAATCTCTATCTCCAAGCAATCAAAGGGAGATTCAACAGGAATTACTACAGGGAGAAGCAAATCTTGAATGAAGAAAATACCATCCACATCAAGCCTGTAACTTTCGTCTTAATAGGTCTTAAGATTTTAGAAAGAACTCAAAACATTCAAGCCTTAAACTTGACTCTTAATTGTAAGAACTTGAGTAGTGGGTTTGTGGTTTGCCTAAACCCAAGACACCACTAGCATTTCTGTCTAAAAATAAATAAAAATGGACCACCACGACTAGAATGAGAGCGTAATTGTAGCTTTGTGATAACCTTATATCGACCTAAACCGCCATGTTAAAAGTACGTCAGTCTATCACATGCCCGATAGAGACTCGCCCTGTGGCCACGTGCATCGCAGCACCAGAGCTATTCTCATGATTTCATCAAGCAAATATCCTGATCATGTGACGGCATGCACTTGAATGTGATATGCATCGTTTCCCTGTCATGTTTCCATTCTAGAATACACAAGACCTTCATGTGTATATGCTTCAAAAAAAAAAAGACCTTCATGTGTGCGAACGTCATATGCATTCTTTCCCTACCAAAAGCCTCATTCCAGGACACCCGTGACTCATGAGCCTTCCTAGATGTGCATGAGAAGATGATACAATACAAGGTCTGCATTTGCAACCACGTGATACCTAAGCAAAATTTCTCTTTAAGAAGACACCTTTATCAAATCTTTAGTCCGGAAAGGGGCTTGAAATGACCAAATCCAAGATCAGACCTTAAAACGATTTAAGGATTAGCGGAGTGCTTCATTTGGAGGGAAAATAGAACAACACCAAATGATACACGGCAACGGGGGATTAGAAAAATGTTAGACGGAAACACCTCAAATAATGACTTGCAGAGCTTATCCGAACCTCATAACAGCAGGTGGACATAGGCATTACAACAGGTGGACATAGGCATCAGAGAAAGTTAGAACAGTTTGTGGATTACAATTACAATCACTTATTTAAAAGGAAGGCCCAGAATTCATTTACAGAGACAAACTTAAAAGAGATTATTGATTGATCTGATTTGTGCAACCTTAACTAGACCTTTTTCAATAGGGGGTCTGTAATGATTTGAGGTGCAAAGTCTGGCTTTACATAGTGGGCAAGCATATCTGCGTACACGTCATACCGGGCAGTCATGCGGAATCCCCACTTGTCTTTGTACTGTCTACATAAGTTCAGATCCATGTCTGATATGATCAAGCCATCTCTGTGGTGTGAAAGTGATGGCGTACAAGATGCATCTGGTGCAGAAAAATAACTGGATCCGTAGAAGTGCCCAAAATCTGTATGTTGAGGCTTCCCATCGCCTGAAGTAAACGGATTAGGGAATACCTCTGTTCCAACGCGATTGATTGATCCCACAAAGTAACTATTGGCTATCGCAGCATTACGAGCCTGAAAGAGATAAAAAAATTCAAGAAAATTACTAACTTTCAAGAATCAACTTCGCCTTGCTAACAAGCATGTGAACAGTCAGGGAATAACATTGAGCAAAATAAGAATTTATAGGAAAACAACCTTGCGAACAAGAATGTCAAGATTTCAGGGATAACATTAAGCAAAATAAGAAATTATAGGAAACAGACCTCGATAGGCCACATAGGCTCACTGAGTTCACCAACAGTAGCAGAAGGATTAAAAACAATCTCAGCGCCGTTTAGTCCAAAACCCATCCAGTTCAGAGGATGGTGCCTTCCATAACAGATATTAACTGCTATCTTTCCATAAGCTGTCTCAAAAACGGGATGGCCAGTGTTTCCTTCCATATAGTATGTGCTCTCATTGAAATCTCCAACTCTTGGAATGTGATTCTGATAGATATCATCAAATATAAATTCCAAATTCAGCACTAATAGTTAGGCAAGAGAACAAGACTACGCAGAATTCAAACAGTAAAAGGAGCACCAACTGTTACCTTGCGATGCTTCCCAATTATGTTACCATGATTTCCGATTATAACAGCAGTGTTCCAAATTGTTTCCCCATGGTTCACGTCCCTCTCAAGAATCGGGCTCACTATGACCATATTATATTTTTGTGCCAGACCCCTGAGAAATTGAGTTGATTCCCCATCCACAGGTTCAGCAAATTCACACCAACTCTTCTCCCGTGTACAAAATCCAAAAGGCATTGTCCATGCTTCCTGAAATAAAAGAAAAAAGAAAAATGATGCTATAGCAAACTTCATTATATAATGGGATTTTGCATCCAAATTTCAGCTAATTTGGATTTAACTCACCTGCAAGCATAATATGTTGACCCCTGAAGCACCTGCAGCTTCAATAATTGGTTTGAGTTTTTGAATTATGGCTCTCTTTTGGTCGAGAAAAGGATGAGTTGTAGGAAGTGCAATAGAGTTCTGAACGAGACCAACCCGTACAATTCGAGGTTCTCGCATTAACTCTTTGTCAGCATGAAAGCTGAAAGCCTGTAATAGGTTTTACAATATAATAAAGGAAATGCAGTATACTGCGCTAGTAGTAGTACGATGCACTATGCAGACCTCTAAAGCAATCTAGTTCGTCATTTGAGAACAGTAAAAATCTCACCACAGAAATGACAACATTTAGCCAAGACAAAAACTTAATAGTTTAAATGGCATCTTAATAGTACACCTGATTTGCATATTCACAAACCATAAGCACAAGCCAATTCTTCTAAGAAATGAGGTGCTGCAATGGATGTGTTTCACCTGCGTTTATAAATATCTACCTTTAAGTCAAAACCATGGTTTGAAGATAGTGTAGTTGCAGAGTCGGGAAGCGCAACTGATTCAAGTGGTTTTCCGCAATTCAGCCCTTGAAGCAATCTGGTTACCTCCTGCAAAATGGTGATTTAAAAAAAGTCAACTATCTTATCACCAACTCTCCCAAGTCCCAAACATCCCAATTAAAAGTTATCATTAATTTCTTAATTGAATTAAAGTGGTTCATGTTTACAAATTTACTGTAGTCGATCAAGAAACGGAAAAAAAAACATCAAGAGGTATCACAGATTCCCAGTGTCTGCTTCAGCAGAACTCTCATAATTTTCAAACCCTAGCCTAATTTATATACACAATAATTTTGATATCATAATTCCATTACAACAATCTTTGAAAAGTAAATGTTTGATTCAATAACAAATTCCTAATTCAAATGAAATATTAAAAGGGGAATCAAACAAAAGATAAGTACACCTGATAGACTTGAGGCTTAAGAGAAGAGCTTAGAAGTTGATTAAGAGAATCAAACCCACAAATTGAACCTTCTTTTAAATGACTCTCTTTATCATCTTCCTTTCCGTTTTCACTGGTCACAATTTTATCTTCTCTCGTGTTCATCTTCTTTCCGTCTTTGCTTCCTAGAAAGAGTGGGTATGTTATTAGATGGCTACCGAGGAATTGTATATGATCAACCGATCAAAGCAACTGCGTATAAAAAATTGTGAGATTCTTACCAGCAAATGGAATCTCACTGATTAGATACGAATTAAATATATTGGTTGATTAAAAACGTTAAATTGATAGGTGGATGATGTCGGGTTGCTTCCGTTTGTTTTATGCAACCTGCAAGCAGGTACCGTGAATCTGCGATAGCTCGATCGAGCCTGAGTCAAATACCACACGACGAGAAGGCTGACTTGGTTGATCAGCTTAAATGACACGTATACGATACAGCATACACCGCCCAGATGCAAGCACTGAAGCACCTACAGGTAACATGCCGTTTTTGTCCGATCAGGTTAGAGAGAGTTGTTGTTAGTACGGCATTCCACCTCTCATTTCATTTATATGCCAAATGTACCGAACTGGGGTAAATGTTCGTTGGTTCTCAAATCATCCAAATCCTTTCCTCACAACTTTGAACGGGATCTGGTGTTTAAGTTGTACGCAACAAGAATTTTGCCACATAGGTTTGGGTGTAAGTTGGTCTACAACTAGTACTAGAAATGAATCCAAAAATAAGATTCTTTTTTGCAGGCAAAGCGGTTGAAAACAGCAAAAGAATGAGCGAAAAACATTAGAGAGAGATCGAGGTCCGCCGAAGTTTGCTCATCGTCTACGAGGAATGGCCAACTTAATTCTCCTCTGGAAGTCACTTTGAGTCCGAAGGTAGTTTGGGTATATAATTTTGTAATGACTTCTGGAAAGAAAAAAAAGTGACTTTTTGCGAAGAAAAAACATTTTGCTTCTGACTTTTACTTCTGATATCCAAACATTCTAGTCATCAGAGAATCTCAATAAAAGGTGAAATTCTTGAATTTATTTGCCGAATAAGATTTAGCATCTAATTATTTTTAAACTCCATCTCCAAACACCGGGGTCCTTGAGTTTATGAGTGATGACATGGACTAGAAAATGTCTTGGCGTAAGTCTTAACTAGGCTTTCAATTAGATCTTTCATATCATTTTCTTCCCCATCATTTTTTTCTTTAATCATTATTTAAAATAAAATTGAACGGTTCAGATTTTATCACACAACATATTCTAAATGTTAAACCTCTCTATTATCGGAGATAGTTTAGTCATAGGAGTCCTATATTTGCGAAATTTCTAAACCCTCTGAAATAAAGGACTAAATAAGGAATCCTATTATTTGGGCTACGAACGGATGGGTTTTTGGGGGCTATTTGGGGTCATGAAATAACAACCCATATGACCCCTTATCCATCATTTTTTGTATGCCTAATCTACCCTTAATTTGATTAGTGCTAATTAACTTGATTAAGCTAATTAATCAGTCTTAGTGAATCGATTAGACTAATCAAAATATTAATCTTTTGCAAATCAAAACCTGATTTTTTTGAGTTTTGAAGAAGGAAAAATGGTGATTTTGGTGAAATTTTTTGATTTTTTTTGAAGAAAAATGATGAAACCCTTCATCACAAAATTCAAGATAACCTTATAATCAACTCCCAACATCAATTTCATCAATTCAAATCCGTCAAAAATCTGAAGAAAAAAATCTAGAATTTTCTGCTGTTACGGCTGGGTAAATTTGTCGACCCGGACAAAATTAGTAATTTACGGCTCGTAATTGAAGATTTCCCAGCCATAAATTACTTTCGCGGCTGGGTCGACAAGAACTCTCATTATTTTTTTCCTATTATTTTTTGTAAGTATCAGAAACAGTTGCGGCTAGGTTTTCCAAGCCGAAAATTTAAGTTACGGCTGGGGAACCTAGCCGAAAGTAAGCATTTTCGGCGGGAAAACCTAACCGAAATTAGACCTATGTTTTTTTTTTTTTATGTGATTATCAGAATAGCTTACGGCTAGGAAAATCTAGCCGCGGACACTCTTTTATGGTTGGGAGCTCTTACTTTCCCAACCGTATAGGTAGGTTCAGGGTTCACGTTTGGGAAACATGTATTTTCCCAACCGTAATACAAGATTCACGGTTGGAAAGCGTGAACTCCTAGCCGTTATACAGTTTCAGAAACTTTTTTTTTCTCAACTTAATCGAATTGAATTTTTAAGTCGATCAAAAGTAAAAATAAATGGTGGGTTTTCTTAGTTTTTGTTTTTTTTTTCTATCATCTCTATATACACAATGGAGAAGATGAAGAAGAAGAGAGAAATAAAAGTAATAGATTTTTATTTTATTTTAGGATCATCATCTTCATCACGATGCAATGAAGAATCACGATGTGATGGAGAAGAAATAGAAAAGAGAAAGAAGAAGATTTAAGTTTTTTAATGATCACGATTTCATCATGATAAAATTATGATCATCATTTTCATCGTGATTTTATCATGATGAAATGAAGGAGAAGAGAAGATTAATGTTTTTTTTATAATAGTATAATTATAGGAAAGGATATATTTGACCTTTCCTATTGATTTGGTTTCCCCCTATAACATTAAGTCTCCACTTAGTAAAATAGCCCCCAAAAACCCATCCGTGAGGCCTATTCCTATGCACATGCCAAACCAGTTGTGCCACTATGGGTAAATCTCTGAGCGATCGAATCCCTAGCGAGCGATATTAACAATATCGACATCGATAAAGTTTTTATCGCTGGCGATATTAAGAATATCGCTCGATAGAAAGAATATCGGTGGCGGTACAATGGTTATCGCCAGGTATTTATTCTGCAACGGCTAGTTCCCCCCATGGTTCCTATATATACGCAATTTTACCTCGACAAAAAACTCACACCTGCTTCTAAAGATATTACTCCTTCATTCTCAATTTTAAGCTTCATTACAATGTCGAGATCCAATGAAGAAAGAGATATTATGAATAGGTTCAGGTTACAACAAGAAAGTTATCGTATGAGGTTGCAAGAAATGACGAAGAGGAAGCTGAAGATGATAAACTAATCGAAATTTTGATGCTTGTACACACGGGTCAAATACCAAGAGTTCCAGAGCCCAAAGAAGTATTATCAAGAAGATATACATATCGAGGGAGGGAATTTTACCATCATAAGCTCATGCACGATTATTTTCTTCCCAATTGTGTGTACTCTGATCAAAGTTTTCAAGGTCGATTCCGCATGCCTCGTCATCTGGTTAAAAAAGATTATTGAAGAGCTTTGTCGAGTGGAACCTCAATTCAATTATCAGTTTGATGCATTGAATATTATAGGTCATAGTCCTGAACAAAAAGTTACTTCGGCTTTAAGGATTCTAGGTTATGGCACTCCAGCGGATGCGAATGATAAGTACCTTCGTATGGGTAAAACAACTTCTTACACTTACCTTTCATTGTTCTATGAAGTAATTATTAATCATTTTGGTCCAACATATTTACGCAAACCAACCGACGAAGATGTTAGACAAATTTTAACGATGCCCAAATGGCACTGAGGAAGGATGTGGAACGCGCTTTTGGAATTTTGAAGAGGAAGTTCGCTATCATTTGTGGCCCATATCGTGGGTTGAGTCCTCGTGAAATGCATAAGACTATGCTCACTTTCATAATTCTTCATAACATGGTAATTCAGGAAACCCGGAATGATTCAGATTGGATTAACTATGATGATGAAGATTTGAGGCCGGAGATTCGACCTCAAAGAGGCCTCCCTGCAAGGAATTATGGTCAAATGACTAACTACATTCAGAACCGTAATTTGTATGAACAGTTAAGAGATGATCTGAGATTGAATCTTTGGGAAGAGCATGGAAGATGATTTAATGTATTTTTCTTCAGTTTAAGTTATGTTATTTATTTTTAATGTTTTAGCTTAAGATGATTTTATGTATTTTTCAACATTTCATTTCAAAGTTATATATTTTTCAACATTTCATTTCAAAGTCATGATAAACTTCAACATTTCATTTCAAACTAATATTAATTGGAATGCATAAACAAATCACATTAAAACTTAAACTAAAAGATTAAAACTTAAACTACTGCTGCTACATTAATCTATCGGAATTATTTCATCAAACTCATCATCAGTTCCATCCTCATCATCTTCATTAGTAAATCCGCTGCTACATTAATCTATCTAATTATTTCATCAAACTCTTGCTTTTTAATCTTTGCTTGAATCCTGTCAAATTCGATTTGCCACAAATGTTTTTGTTGGTCGTTCATAATTGAGGTGTTAGCTTGAAGAATGTTATGCTTGTCATAGTCAAACTGGAATTTTTCTTCAGAAAGACGACTTTTCTTACTCTCCCGGTTTTGAATTTTCCTTTCAATGGATATTTCCTTCGCGACGGTCTTTTGATGTTCCATAAACTCCGCCATGTTAAACCCTCCGGAACTCCCTCCTTCTTGAGCTAATTTTCTAGCCAGTTTTGCCTGATTCCTCCCTGGAAGTTTTCCCTTATTATTACCATCAACATAATTATTGAAAACTACGTTGGAATTTGAGCTTGTAGGGGTATCTGGTGAAGAATTTGATGGACCTTGTGAAAATGGTGAAGAATTTGGTGTTGAGGGAGAAGAATTATATGGTGACTGTTCAGGAACTATTTGATTTTTTGCTAATTGATCGGGATTATATTTGTTCAAACCCTTCAAAATATGATAACAACTTTCGAAAGCAAACCGTTTACCATGTTTTCGTTGCCAATCTGTACGAACCTCTCTTTAAAAATCAACATCAGTCTGACCACTATCCTTTCCTTTTCTCTTAGCTTGCATTATCAATGCAACATAAGCGGCTACTTCCCGGTTGATTACAATGAAGTGTTCTGCCAATCCTTTTGCATCACGATTATTGATATTCATGGTTTGTTCCTCATATTTTTGAAATATATTATCCCACATGGTGTTACCATGTTGTTGTGCACCACCGATACAATCTTGGGTAAAAAAACATAATTACGACAAATACATTCATCATCTATCATGCTGTATTTTGCACCACATACTCGGTTCTTCTTACCTTTGCCTTGAGTTTGTGCTTGTGAATCCATTTTACAAGAAAATATAATTGTAGAGGAGCTATGATAGTTTTAGATTTGAAAAGGATTGAGAAATTAAGAAATTCTAGAGAGATTTAGAATTTCTGGTGTGAGTTGAAATGAGTTTGAAATCAGGTATTTATAGAGGGGGGAAATTGCAGCCGTTAGATGAAGATCTGCTGAGCGAGCATCATACTAGCGAGCGATATCTTGACTGTCGTTGGCGACTGGAAGACCATCGAGCGATGTGCTGATCATCGAGCGACCAAGACTCTATCGCTCGCTGGAAACTCTGTCGTGTATGTCAATATGCCAGAAATAACATATTGGCATATGAGTTTGGCAGTTTGGTATACCCATAGTGGATGCATATATGCCAAATATCATGTTTTGGCATGTGCAAAGGAATAGGTCTGAAAAGCTCCAATAATAGGATTCTAAATAAGACCTCCACACATAATTTTTTACATTCACTATTGGAGATGCTTTTATACGTGGTCCTAACAATTTGCAAAGACTAAAATATACAACTGGAACTTTATCTCTCTAAAACTATGTGCAATGAGGAATGAGGGAGTTCCCTTGAAATCCTTAGCGAAAGGGATGATGATATTTGACCATGAAGTCTTATGGGTAGTTATGGGGTTGGTTCACCGATCAACTAACCTGTATTGGATCAGTGATTCATCAACCGACAAGTATTTCCTAGTTAATTAAATTTCGTTACCTATTTTTATAAAAACTTTTGGTAAATAACATTTTTCAGCTTGTCGTGTTTTTGGTTTCCACGTCAAAGCAAGGTATCCTACGTAATCGTACGCTAGCAAATGTAGTACGTCGTGTTCGTTTCCCATTTAATAGTCCATCAGTCGTTTAATAGTTTGGTGACCCTGACAAATTTTGTCGGCAAAAGGATTTGCCGGTCGGGAAATGTGAAGCGACTAAGAACTACATTGGTGATGGTTCATCGACTGCTAAATACTTCATTCATCGTCGGATTTGTCGATATGTCAATGGTGTATCTAAATCTCTTATTCCACTTCCAACTTCCCCATATATAGGGTAGGGAATAAGGGTTGTAGTGGCCATTTTTCCGGCTACACAACCTAGAGATCTATCTATACCATAGATTAAAAGATAAAATTAAGATGTAAGATATAAAACTACAACTTCTAAAGCGAAACATGAATAAGTAAATGAACTCAAATATTATAGCATATAATAGTTCGGTAATATTATCTACGTCCACTTTGAAGTAAATATTTATTAACGTTCACTTTGAAGTAAATATTTATTAACGTTGAAAAACTTATTACAAGAATGAAAACTCAACCACTTAGATTTAGAACTGTTCACTCAAACTTTATTTGGTTTCTTTAGAATTGGGATAAGTATTTATAGGAGAAGTGTTTATATACCACACTTTGCTACTTTACATTACATTATATTTAAGATGATAGTTCTACCATGTGTCAGGTCACTTGAGCTACCCTTTCGTTCCATAGGAACTGAGCTGAAGAACACAATCTACTTTAAGAGTATAAATATTTTCCCATGCTCCAAGATAACTAACAGTCAGATATATACTATCTTCGAGGATATTGGTATCCTCTGTCACTTATCGCGATCATTAACAACTTGTTCACGTATCATCGTGATGGTTCGCTATTTTCTTTGAACTTACCTACTGGAATACTAATGGTCTCGATGACTGGATCTTTGACTCTTATTGGTCGCCTTTAGCCTGTTCTTCCACTTGGTTCTGACAAACCTAGCCATGCACACATGTCCTTCACATTAAATGCTTTGTCTCGCATCTTTCCACGTGGTGCACTTTGCTGAGAGTGGTAGGTATCTCGAAACTGAGAAAGGTAACTCATTCATCTTTATTCAGTGTTTCTCATCGCATCTTTCTCGCCATATCTATATGTTAGTATGTCACCACGTGTCATCTAGATATTTTGCGATCACAAGGGTTAAATGGGATTTCCTATCCCATGAGAGATGGCATTTCCCTTACATATGGGTATGAATCCCTCATCGGAGATGGTATAAGGATTGTTTAAAATGAACGGATACATATGATCTCTATACCTTGGTAACTATTATTATAGAGGCGGAATTCAAAATAATAATAGATAAAAACTTAGAAAACAGAACACAAGTAGTAATTCGAATAAATGTATCTTCTCTAGATTATGGACAAGAAAACGATTTACAATTCTCTCTTTGTTATGCTCAAAATCTCTCTAAACAGTAGTTAACCCTAAAATGTTTGCTAAAGCTTGCCTTTGACAAATAACACAGGAATTTGTCTACAAGCTTTCTCTAGGTCTATGTCTAGTTAACAACAAAACCTCCCTATTTATAGAATTTCATCATACTCATGCGACAAGGTCTTCTATTAGGAACCTATTTCCCAAACTAAGAGTGTTTCCTAAAACAAAACTCTTCTTAACTAGGAATTCTTCCCAAATAAGGATTCCTCCCTAATTTAGGATTCTTCCCTCAACTTAGCTTGAGGTTTACTAAGTATTAGAGCATTGCTCGGTCGAAATCGCAAGCATTGCTATCTCAAGCTTGTTTGTCAAGTTTAGTTACCAAAACTGTAATTCTTGATTTCTAGTTTATCTATGGTTAAGTCTCGGATTAGGATAGATTGTATATTTGAGCTTTAGACTTCACGGCATTCATCGATTGAAGACGAAGAACTATTAAGGCGAGCTTATGGAACTTCATCAACAAAAGGTATGTGAAGACTTGAACTCATCTATCACTCGAAAAGTCTATTTCTACTCTATATGCTTCTTGAGACAAAATTCGTATACGATATAGTTTTCAGCTTATACACTTTTGATATTTTGAGCTGAGTTTAACTCGCTTATATATTTCTCGAAATATGTGTTGGTAAGCTTTTTCTTTAACCAAGTTCATCTTATGTTCTTGACGCAAGTCAAAAGATGATCACGTGGAAATTTCCTTGTAACATCTTACATGATTTGTGTGAGACAGTCATTTGATGTAGACTCGGAATGTTTCGTATTGATCATTCGATCACTTGAAAATTGCTTTGAAGCTAATAGTTTGTGTGAGACAGCTATTCCCGTCTTTCGAGAATATTTCAATGATTGAAAATGGAGTTTAGAATAATTAACCATGATTGGATATAACACAGTGTGCTTAGTTGCATATATGTTGTACATATCTGAAACCATGGTATGTGTACTTCTTGGTTTGGTGAAAGTCCGGGAACCATGGTATGCATACTCGTATGCATATTGGTTGGTTTTGTGAAAGTCTTAGAACTTAAGTATGCACTCCGATATGAGTATTGTCGTAAGTTCAAGTTCCAGAATTTCAACTGAGTTTGGTGGTATGCGTACTGGCGAACCCATACGCAGTCCGGCTACTTAGGTTTGCGTACCTGAGTAGGTTAATTACAAAATCGGTTTATTCATGAACTAATACATTTATATATTAAGGAATGCAATCTTTTGCAAACCGTGGATACAATGTTCATGAATTGATTCATGTGAATCAAAATCGATTTTTCTTCGATTGTGTCTTGTATACTTCTACGAGAATATAAACAATTGAACAAATCCATAACTAGTTTCATTTGAGTCATTTGAGTTAATTGTGATTGAGATGAACAAGGTTAATAAGAAAGTATTCATATGGCTAACTTCGGTTAGCTGTTGTTGAACCAACCGTGTGCACATGTTTAGGTATGATTACCCTTATCTAAATGAAAGCACATTTCATTTGTGTATAACAAGCTAAGTTCGATCTAACAGTTGAAATATATTAGCTTGAATCTAACCAGGTTTTCATCTAATGGTGAATATTGAATGCTTTGTTACCAAGGTAACTTAGATTGCAGAGACCCTAATTTGAAAACTATATAAAGGAGAACTATAGTGACTGAGAAATCTAATACCCACACCTCATGTGTGATACTAGTTGCGACTAGAGTCGATTCTCATTTAACCTTAGGTTTTTCACAAAGCCCTGTAGGTTAACGACTTGAAGACTTCATTGGGATTGTGAAGCCAGACCCAACTATTTCTCTGTAGTTGCGTGTTCTGATCTTGTTGTTGTCTATCGTGATTGAGTACTATATTCTCTAATATTTGCTTGAGATTTATTTTACGATAGGAAAGATAAAAAGTAGTCACAAACATCTTCGTCTCATCGTTTGTGATTCCACAATATCTTGTTTCGCTACCGTACAATTAAGATTATTATGAGGTGATTGATATTACTAGGCTGTTCTTCGGGAATATAAGACTGGTGTATCAATTGGTTTCCGTTCACTTTGATTTATCAAAATACGAAACAAAATTCATAGGTTTATCCGTGGGAGACAGATTTATCTATTCAATAGGCTTTTCTGTGTGAGACAGATTTGTTTATTAAAGTCTTCGATTTTGGGTCGTAGCAACTCTCAGTTGTGGGTGAGATAAGCTAAGGGAATCAAATGCGTAGAGTCTTGCTGGGATTTAGAGATGTAAGGAGCGCAACTGTACCTTGATCAGTGTGAGATTAATTAGGGCTCAACTACATTCCGGTCCGAAGTTAACTTGGAGTAGTCTAGTGTCTGTAGCGTCTTAATACAGTATGGTGTTCAAATCTGGATTAGGTCTCGGGGTTTTTCTGCATTTGCGGTTTCCTCGTTAACAAAATTTCTGGTATCTGTGTTATTTCTTTTCCGCGTATATTTGTTTCACCACAGTTCGTGAATTGTCCCTTTTAGAACTCTACAGTTTGGAACTGGCTTGTCAACCTTCTTATATTTTGAAAATAAAATATCCATGGTTTGCAAAGTGGTTCGCCTACCTTCCCTGTGTGTAAATTATAGTAGTTCAAATAAACTCTCTTTTGATGTTTGAAACATTCCCATTTCCCATATATACAAATATCATTGCTGTTAGAGCAATGCTTGGTTGAACCCATAAGTTTTGTTATCTCAAGCTTGTTATCAATTTAGATAATTAATTTTTTTTATTGATTTCTAGTTTGCTAGGTCAAGTTTCAAACTAGGTTAGAATTTGGTAGTTGAGTATCCGACATCACCCTCTAAGACTAAAGACGACGAAGATATTTGAACAACTACTTTATCAGGTATGTGCAGACTGAACCATTCTATTTTACTCACTATCTTACCATTATATCTATTGAAACTATGTCGTATGAATTCTTGTATATTTATAAAGAAGAAATTTCGAGTCAAGCTTGTCTTGTTAAAAATCTCGAAATATGATTCTAGCATAGATGTTCGAAGGTCTTTAACAATATTAGTTCGAAACAATTTATTATTTGGGAATTAATTTGTGGATCAATTGAAAGTAGCCCATACAATTGATTTTATCATTTGGGAATATTTCAAACATCATAAGAGAGATATTCATGAATTTATGATATTTCTATTCATGGTAGGTTGGCAAACCCATTTGCAAATCACAAATATCTGATTTTGGAAATACGGGGAAAGTTGGAAAACTTGTTCGCATACCACAAGTTCAGTTGGGAATAGTTCACGAACCTGGTTGGAAAACCGTAGTGAATTGATTTTTTTAATGTTGGTATAATCGAAAGGCTTAAGGTTAGAGAATACGATTGGAAAACTGTGTCCATCTGAGTTTATAAGCCAAGAACGGTTGGAAAACCCAGTTCGATAACTGTGTTCATCTGAGTTATCGATCCGAGTAAGGGTTGGCGAACCCGATTCATGAATTGTATCTCCTTGACCTGTGAACTAGCCTTATGGTTCACGAACTGTCCTAGTAAAAACAAGCAGATGCTAAAAGACTTATTTTAGCATTGCTATGACTCTCATAAACACTTCTAAGACTTCATTGATTACTTAAACTCTTAATGTTTTGATAAACATCATATTGCTTTTTATTCACATGGCATGTTTTCTAAACCGAACAAGTTACACGGTTCTAGAACCGGATTAAAGTGTATATTCCTCTATTGTGTATATTCTTCTATTGTATATCTTCCTCTATTGTATTTTTAAGAACTTAAGCGTTTGATTCCCAAGTTATCTTTTTTTTTTTTGAATTCTAAGCAACCCCCAGTATTGAGAATCTATAAATAAAGATGTTCTTTCAACTAGGAAATTCAATCCATGATACTGTGTGTCCTAGTTAATCTAAAGTCGTCCTCTATGAACCTAGGTTTCCTAGGTTTATGATTAAAACACTTCTCTTTGGGGATCCGTGAAGCTATGTCTGATTATCTTTTACCTTGATAGTTTGTGAATCCTGATCTTGCTTTTTTTTCATTGAGGTTTTCGTAATCTATTTCAGGCAAGATAGAAACAAATCGCATAATTCTCTTTAACTCAAACTTTGTGATTCCACAATATAGATATCTGAAAATTGATCTTTTGAAGATTTTTTTTTTGAAAGGTGGTTAAGAATCTAGGCTGCTCTTCGGGAGTCGTAAGTTCCGAATTTGTGAATTTTGTTAGCTTGTATATTGCAAACAGATTTTTACACCTTAATTTCTTGATCTAAATGGAAATCAAGTAGGCTTGTCCTTTAGACGTAGATTGGTATCAAAAGTATTCATTGCGGATGAAGCAACTCTTAGGCTGTAAATGACGTCATCTAAGGGAATCAAGTGCGTACAGCCTTATGTGGTTCAAGAGACGTAAGGAGCGCGGTTTTATTTGAATCGCTTGGAGGGTTGATTCGGTCTAATATACAATCCAGTCTGAAGTCTGATAGTATACTAGTGTCTGTAGTTGGTTAATACAGCTCGGTGTTCAAATATGGACGTGGTCCCGCGATTTTTTTGCAGTTGCGATTTCCTCGTTAAGAAAACTTCTGATGTCTTGTGTTTTTCCTTTTCCATATTATATTGTTTATCTTTATAATTGGATTTATGCAAGTTGTATGTATTCAGCATAAGTAGATACATCCATCTAATTGTGATTGATTATGAGACTCGTTCTTGTAAAATTTCTATCTTGAAAGATAGATAACAATTTTAATTACTTAAAAGAATTCCGAATGGATTGTTTGGATACGACTTGATTGTTCTTGGATATTTATTTTTGAGATCATCCAAATACTCTTCTTAACAATCAGGTTCATGGACTCATTGTATTATACATAATGATTTAGAAGAGGTGGATATATAAACTTTATACACATATTGTCAAGGATCATTGAGTTGGTCTGCTTGCTATTGTATTAGGTTTTGTCCATATAAGTTTTCGAACGAAAAAATTGGTGGTGTATGATCGCAGTCGTATGCGTCAAAAATAATTCACTTTCTCACTCTATAAAATATAAATGAAGTAGAAGATAAGAAAGAGTTTGTTTTCACAGAGAGGCAATTATTGTTATGCAAATTTCAGTTTCTTAGTAACCAATGGGGGTAATTTTGATTTATCAAAGCAATAAAATTAAATTGAAAGCAAAGTAATAATAGTAGCAATCAATAAGGAGAAGATATTGGTCACGGGATAGTATCATCCACAAACATGTATTTTCATCAATGACTAGAATTGGTATTTTAATATCTCATTTACTAAAAGTCCTAGGATACCTTGATCGCAAGTATATCCCGCTAATTCCCTGATTTCATCACAACCACATTAAAAGATGTATATGTGAATTCTTCCTAAAAAGCAACCTAAAGTGTAAAAACACAATTAAGTTTAACTCCCTAAAAGCACTAAGTTTTATGGAATAAGAATAATCAAGGCAATCAAATGTGTAAAAGCACTAATTCGATTTAACCATGGTTATGATTCACTTGTGACTAGTAGGATATATCACTACAAGCACTACCCATAATTATGCTACTCAGAATCAGAGATAAACAACTTTTTCGTATTGAAAACCCTAATATAGCTTTAGAAATGAATGCAAATCGGATTGATTCCGGACTCAACCAAACAAACAATCAAATCATATGATAATATAAACCATGAATCATAAATAATAAATTATTGAGACAAAACTAATTCATTGAATCAAATATCATGTTGTGAAATCCACTTTATCCCATACCCAATAATAAGTGTTTAGCTACTCATAGATTTTGAGTTCATCATAATCAATAATAAAAATGAAGAAGATGAAAAATAAAATGAAAGCAAACCATAGTCGCCGCTCTTCAAAGCTCCAAGTAGAAGTGTAGAAAAATACGTCATATCCAAAAGAAGTAAAATACTTTCCTTTTTGTAGCTCTTCTTAGGTCAAGTCTTCAAAAGTCCAATAGTAAGTTATCTACCCAATCTCTGTTTCCGGCATAGGCTAATACAGTTTCCACGCCAGGCCAAACCAAGCCCAATTCACAGCTCAGGCCAATTCAGTTGCAGGACCAATAACATGATATACCTGTCGGTTTCGGGGAACTGACAAGCCAATTCAGATTTCAGCCTTCTTAGGACACCCCATTACTTCCAGCAACACTCATTCCCTGCATATCCAATTCCTACACATACATCCTGGGTTGCACCAATACTTCTCGGGGCTCCCCGTATGGACACAGCCACACATACTCGGACACACCTAAAATACTATCTTACTATAAACTAGGAAACAACTGAAAACTAAAGGTCACCTACGTCTAAGGAAGATTATAGTCGAAAACATGCATGTGCTAGTAGAAATATACTTGTGCAATTGTAAACAAGTGCAAAACAGATACAGTTGTGTGGTTTCTTGTTTACATTTCTATATATATCTTAAAACTTCAACATATACCGCTGTGTACCTGTATTATAGTTTTTCAGAATTGACGTATTGGAAACGCGGACACGCCGCTGTGTCAGACACCTGTGGCGGTATTGGTGCAACCCAGCATACATCTATTGTTCACTCAGGCCATTCAACCATTCTCATTCAAACTGAATCCAATAACACCACTGAATCACCCCCATTTCCTCTTTGTATTCTCAGCTGAACATCACCAGTTCCAACTTTACCTCAAGCCATCACCCTGTAATCTCTGGCAAAACTCATGACTTATAATTCCTCAACTGCAGCAGCTCCACAGTCCACCATCTAACTCTCTCCAATGCTATCAGCTGCGACCACCATCTACTAACAACACCACCTGCAACTACAATAACTCAGCATCTCATCTATGACTTAACAGCAACCAAACACTTTCTCAAAACCTCCAGTTCTTCTTATCCCCATTTAAAATTGCAGCTTATCCATTTGAAGTTCCAACATGCTTGCAATATCTCAATTTTAGCAACAACCATTAGAACAGAAACCTACAATTCCTTGCTCATCTTCCTTACATATCTTCTATATATCATAATCTGCCATCTATTTCAGTACCACCATACCACAAGCTCAGTTCAAATCTCTGCCATATGATTTCAATTCATTCCCCAACATCAGCTCAAGCCATTCTTCCATCTGTTACAGTTTATACACAAACATCACAGCTCATAAAATAGCAAGATTTCCATCTAACAGTATCACAACATCAGTTGAGCTCATCTGTCTCAAACATAACTACAGACACGACCTCAATCCATGTAAAGATTCAATCTAATCAAGCTCAACTGCTCTACAGTAACCACCAATTGCAGAACATCGATTTATCACTTCCTTGGAATCTCAACTCCCAACACATCCTCCTAACCCATTGCAAATATGATGCAACCAATTCAAAACCCAGCACCAATTCTTCTCAGTACTTCAATCTCCATCTTCATAACACCACCAGCTACCTCAGTTGCAACACCTAAGCCATTCTCCAGTTTAAGTCACCACCAGAGCCTATGCATCAGCAGCAGCAGCTACAATTCCATCCACAATTGAAACAAGTCTTAGCTGAGAACCAAGTACCAACACCAACTTGAACTGCAAATGCATTCATACAAATCCTGCACAATTCACAGTACCTGCAATTGCTTCTTACACTGATTTCTTCCCTGACTCTCATAATCCACAGAGACTAGCACAATACAATTACAGGAACACCTAATTTTTTTCATGAGTTCAGACATCATCAACCCTAACTTTCTTGTTCTTCCAGATTCAAACCCTCGAATCCATCTTCTTTGATTTTCGAACAAAACCCAGCTATAATTCATCTCCGAAAACCCATTTTAACTGATCGATTCTTCTCATATTCAAACTCAACCACTACAATTTATGTCACTCAAATTCTCATTTCTTCCACAGCAAAACAGATCTTCTACGTCTGGAAACATCATCCTAATCTCATCCTGCAAATGCAGCTAAGACCCCATCGAAACCACCATTTCCTCCTCAGATTCAGAAACATAACCTCTTCTGTAACATATTCTCAGATTCAAAACCTTAGATGTTAGCAGCACAAATAAATATCCATCTCACGTTGTTCTTCTTTCAAGCATCAATTGCAGTTTCATCTTCTCAATCTCTCCCTGAATTCTCTCGATTTCTCTTTCTCTCTCTGAATACCACTGGTGCTGCCATCTCTTTTCTCTCAATTTCAGGTGATATAGGAAATATGGCTAATGATATGAGAAATGATTTCTCTGACTTTTAGGGTCTTTGTAAGAATAACAAATGGATATAGCCACTCAAGTGCAATCGATAAGGGCCACCCAGTTCATCTATGGCCGATCCGTTTCAAGGAACTGACAAGCTCATCAATGTTTTCGCTGATAACTTTCTTGTACGACATCGTAATCACATAATTCTTTCACCGGTGGCTTCGTCCTTTCGTTCACTTCAACATGATAACAAGAAATACGATATTTGAGCGAGTTCTTCCTCCTTTTGCTCCAATGACTCCAAAACGCCTATAAAAATCAAAAGCAAATATAAGACACATAATTTACAAGAAAACTCGCAAAGAAAGCATAAACAATAGATAAATATCAAGGTTTTTACAAAATCTATCAAATTCCCCCACACTTAGACCTTGATAGTCCTCGATCAAATCAAACAATACTTATTCTAAAGGATACATACAACTCATGTCATTGAGGTTACAGTCACACTTAGCATGTATAACAAGCCTTTGAACCCTTAGGTGTCCATAGTAGACGAGTTTTAGTCTCGTGAGGGTTTACTAGACATATACCCACAAAACCTACTTTTCCAACTTACTAGTTCTCTGAAATGATAGCATCCAACGCGCTAAGAAGACATAGAGATTTTGCTCACTAGTAATAAGAAGTTAGACACAAATATGAACACAATATCATCCTCAAAAGTTGAGAGATAAATTACCATCCCTTATCGAAAGAAATTTTGGTTCGAGAGTGATCGAAAGTCTTGACTATACCTCACAAGAAAGGGTTTTATGAAATTGCACTCAATAATAAACAACTTTTTTATGGATCACACATGTGTCCAGGTAGGAATGAATAAAGAAATCATGTGACACGTTGAATGGTAGGAAGGCAAAAACCCTCCGATTTTTTTTGAAAACCCACATCTTTTATTCATTTTGAAACCTATTTTTCTGACGAACTCTAAGAAAGGAAACAACCACTTAACGAAGGTGGGAATATGCTTACTTACCTCGTTATCCGTTCGATGTGCAATTAGCACCACTCTCATAGTATCCATAGAAACGTCTTCGGTCTTCAATCCTTGTCTCCGTCTTCGGTCTTCAACTCTTGATGATGAAATCTTGAACTTCGTAGAATCTTGACAATGTGATTCTTTCTTCTAATTCCTTGTTGCTTGAAACTTCACTATAGATGTTCCTTCTTTCCTTTGGCTTTATTGAAAGAATAAAAAACTAAAAATGAACTAAACAAATTAAAATATGATGCAATGATTTTTTTCTTTTTCTTTATAGCATGCAAGATAAATAAAGTAAATACAAAATGAAAACAAACAAAGTATTAAAACTAATGATGAACCTAATGAAATTTTCACTTGTCCTTTTTTTTTGAGACAAGAGAAAATAATACAAATTAACAAAACAAATAAGATAAAATAAAAATGCAAGTACAAAGGCCATGGTGTAAGTATTTTACCGCTTGATTCTTCACAACTTGTATGTCTTGCTTAAACTTCTTGAAATCTCATCTTGATAATATTTTCTATTGTACAATAGTCTTCAACTTCTGCTGCTTGTCTTGTTGCTTTACTTGAATCTGAAATCTGATCATTTATGTATCGTTGCTTGTAAACCTTGATCGTCTTTATATTTCCTTCGAATTTGTGATGCGCACCAGTCATGCCAGCTTTGGGAAGACTTTTATGTGCGCATATTATCAGGTCTGCACATCTTGATATGAATCATTGGTTCTTGGAGAAATCCGCTTCATGTGTAACACTTCAAAGGATGATTAGTTGATGAAGTCCTGGGGATGTTGCTACTGAGACCGTTGTTGGTGCTGAAACCATGAATGATTATGCCCCAGAGATCCTTGTCGATGCTGAGATCATGGATGATGTTCCTATAGAGATTATTGTTGATGTTGATATCATGGTTGAAATTGCTCCAAAGACTGAAAAGGCTAGAATCATGATTATAGATATAATCTTTGCTCCTTCATCGGCTTTTTCAGTGAGTCGATGCTTGCGGTAGATAGCATCAGAAGTTTTCATACTAGATGTGATTGGTGAAGAGAGAAGTTCCTCAATTATGCAGGGGCTTGTGATGTAGAGAAATTCTGTTGATGAAGTTTCACGGAATCACCTCAGGTTGCCCAGTGTATGTTGAAAGAGTTAGTGTCATCCATGTATAGATGATGTCGCATATGCTTCAGAAGTCTTATCATGGGATAATGAAGACTTATCGATCGTAACTTCGTTGCGCTGGTGTTGAATCAATGTGCCATTGTCGAGATATCTGTGTTGAAGTCAGATGCGTCGTTGTAGGAGGTGTACTCTTTGAGTGGGAGTACAATTTGAAGGATTCTTGGATGCTTGAGCGTTAGAGCATATATTACTTAAGCATCAAACGTCTTAGTGGTTTGATCATTTCGGCACTAGAGTATCTTCTGTTGATTCAGTTGTCCCTTTCGTTGCGATAGTGGGATTCGAAACTTGTGCAGACATCAAAGATTTCTGATTTCGTGGAACACATGGGCTTGCAGGAGAAATGCCCAGAGTGTTCTTTTCCATGTTTAGACGTTAGTAATGAATGTTTTAGTGCTTGATTCGGAGAAACGTAAGATTCAACCACTTAGGAAAATACTAATGCGGAGAAGATACCATTCATAACATCTTGTAGATTTTCTATCATAATTAAGTCCCCATTCTAGGATAGCGTGTGGGTAAATAAATAACATAGACATGGAATGATACTTTACTGAGTGGGAAACCTCTTGATGAATGTCTATGCATCTTTTGCAGGTTCTTGCTTCAACCTTGTCAAAGTTTGAAATCCCTCAAAGTACTCTGATGATGGAATGTCTATTAAATATTCTGGATCAGATCTTTCTTTGTTGGTGAGATGTGTAACTAAAGGCGCTTTGTAAGTACCCATCTTTCAGCGTGGATCCACGATCGTCTGAAGGACATGTCACACGCTGGATCTTCTTGATTATGTGAAACTTGGTTTCTGTCCAGGTTGAGCTTAGGTTCATTTTGAGAATAATGTAGCCGTAAGTACTTCCAAGCGCTCCTTCAAGGTCTCTGATTGCGATGGAGCATGAGTATCTTCTTTCCGAGTAATGCATGTGGATCCGATGGTTTTCAGTGTAATTTTGTTGATGGCGGTGTCATCATCGATCAACGTTCTTCCAAATTCGTTTATTCCGAGATTGATTGTGGTAAGAAGTCCCCAGTCGTACATCTCTTGGTCTGTGGTTGGAGGCTCAAGAAGTATTTTCAGAACGGACTTATTGACACGATGTTGTTCAGTACTGTGGACATATCTCTCCTTTGTGCCTCCGATAGGCAACACAATTCACGTTCGACCAAGGATTGAACTGCCTCATTGATAGGTTATTCAGAGATTGTAAATGTTATGACTGATAGAGGATTCTTGTGTACTCCCTCAGTCCCCAGTTCTTGTGGATCAACCTTTCCTTTGAAAATGTACTTCAAAACTCTGCAGTTGCTTGTGGGATGATTGAAGAACCTGTGGAAGCGGCAGTAACGAGGACTTTCCACGTCTTCTTCAGTTGGTTCTTTCTTAACATATGGAAACTTGATTGCACCATCTTGGACTCAGACATCCAGGAGTTTGATCACCTCTTCATTGGGAAAAAGGAAAGTCATGTGCTTCTTGATCATGAGCTCTTGTGCGTTGGTCAGAGTCTTGTGCATCTTGCTTATCCTTCCTTTGTGCAGGAGCTGAGTTATGCTTGCGCGACAACTTGGCTTTCCGTTTGCTCCCTTCTGCTGTTTGTGGAAGGATGGAGGTTTTACTGCTTCTTGATCAGATGTCTGCTACCTCGAATATCTCGCGGTTATTTATCCTTTATAGCTTTTGTCATTTCCAGTAAAGCGGGTGCAGTGGTTGCCGATCTCGGCTTCATGAAGCTCTGAGAAAGTCTGGAATCGAAGATTTTCCAGTAAAGCTCTGTAAACTGGGAGCATACCTTTGATGCACAAATCTACTAGCTACTGCTCTATGGTATGTGGATCATGAAAATCCAGGGATTGGAATCTGAATCTTTTCACATATTCATTGGGATTTTTATTGACCCTCTGAAACATCCTTCCAAAGTCAGAGAGAGTGACTTGCTCTGACATGAAGAAGTACTTCCTGTAGAAGGCGTTAATCATTTCTCTTCAATTGTTGATAGTCCCTGGTGCGATGTTGTTGTACCAGGTGTATGCTCTGCCTTTCAAGGATTTTGAAAACTCCTTGAGCCGAACAACATGGTTATGTTCATGCTCTCCCAAGGCTTCTAGTAAATGAGAGACGTGTTCTCGAGCGTTGCCAGTTCCATCATACGGAATGAAAGTTGGAGAAATATAACCTTTAGGAAAAGGAATCCTCTGCATAGCGGCATGATAAGGAGGTTGGTGACGATGGAATGTGATATTTTGTCCTTTCCACGGTTCTCCAGAAGACGCTCCAAGTCTTCACGAGTAATGAAGTTTGATGACTCCTTTGATGATGGCTCACCTGTAGCTTTGTCGGTGGCTTACCTGCAGCTTTGCCGGCTTCATCATCATCCACTGTATGAATTGGAATTACCTCAGCACCGTCATCTGAGGATTTCTCCTTCTCTTTTACCTTTCCTTGAATTTTCTCCGACATCTTGTCAGTAAGATTCTTCAATTGATCAAATAGCTTCTTCTGTGCTGCATCCATATCTTTCTGATTCTGTGCAAATATATCTTGCACTTTGATGAGATCAACAATAGTAGTTGGTTGGTTTCCTCTCCTCACGATGTCGTCCGAACAAATGATGACCCTCTGTGTGAGAAGGAGTAATATCACCACCATCAGTATTTGTGATCATAATTATTTCAGGAATGTCTCCATTACCATTGATGTTGTTGTTGTCATTGTTGCTAGTGCTAGCGCCGTTGGTATTGGAACCTGCGACTAACACAGACCTAAGACCAGCCATCTTTTGAAACCATGAGATTGCAAGCTGGTAGGATCGGAAAGATACCTACTATTGTGTATATTTCAAGTGCACAGTGTCGACAAGCAACACAGGGCAAGCACAGGTCGAACCACAGAGACTTGGAGAGTGTAGAAGTTGATTCTAAATCCTTACTAAGAACTGATTCATAGAGTAACCAAAAGGGTTTTGATTTTGTCGATACAACGAGATATTGGCAACAACTTAAACAGAAAGTAATTTAAATTAAAATATGCAATTAAATCAAGGTGTAAATATTGAGAATATGGATACTAGGGTATTCAAATCCACCACTAACTTATGATATGCATTCAACTTGTAATATTATTCTTGTCCTTACAGCAGATTCAAGTCTACCGTATATCTAAGGTGTTTCTCCAATGGATAATTTAATCACAACTAAATTATTTCTCCAAAGCATTAACTGTCTAATTAAAGCACAACTAATCTGAGGATCAATATTTGGTTAAGCATGAGTTGTAGCATAATCAACATAGAGATATTCTAACTACAATGGATACATGTCATACATTGTGAGAGAAAGATGTTGACAAACTTGGATTAAATTATATCTTTAAATAATTCTAAACTTTCAAGAACAAGATACAAGATATGAATACATACCAATGAGTTACGGCTTCATTTAAACCCTAGCAAATGAAACTAGAACATGAAGAACATTACAACAAAACTGAAATTTGATAAACTAACATGAACAAGCTATTCTTGGATGAGTTTTTAACACAACAACCCTCTCTATTTATACACAAAAATTCTCTCACACTTGGGATTCGAAATTTACTGTAGCAACCACTCAACAATTAAACAAAACATGTTTTCTTAATTGATGGATAGAATGGAATACAATAGGGGTGAGGTGGATGTTTTGGAAAGAATCCAAAGGTGGAAAAGAATCCAATAGGGGTGAGGTGGAAATGGATTTGGGTCTTGGGTTTTGGATCATGGGTTTTGGATCATGGGTTGTTTTAATCCCATGAATTTGTAAACAGGTTGCCACTGATGCGCGAGCGGGTTGCAACGCTTCCAACTTTCTTCTCTTTTGTCTTCTCAATTCTTCCAAGCTTTATTTAGTACTTAAAAACACAAAATTAATTAATACAAATATTTATTCTTGAAGATGGTAAGAATGCAGAATTTGGGATAATATATGACTTTGAAGCGCGAAAGATGAGTTAAGTGCCAATGAAAAGGTGTATGAATATGCAATATTTGGCACTCATCACAAGCGAGAGATTAATCTCCCACTGTGGTCGCCAATCTGTAGATGGGGAAAAACGATTTAATGGTTTTTATGGAATTGAAGAGTCGACTGTGTGGAAACTCCTTGAACCGAACAAAATGTTGAACCTCACATAGATGCACTGCAAGAAGGGAGTGCTTTAAGTTCGAGAGATCAATCTGTAAGACTCATGCCTAAACCAAGAACAATGGTCGTTCCAGAGTCAATTCGGTCACAAGAGAGGATGGGTTGATCTGTAGGAGGGAAGCTTAGAAATGCATGAGATAAATGGTGATCTGAGATTGTAGGTGTGTTGTGATTTTGGCGTGAAAATGCTCTGAATGATTGAGTTTTGCCTGATTGAGAGTGATTTCTGTGAGTTCGTGTAGACGAAAGATTGTCTGTATGAACTTTAATGAGAAATTGCTCGTTTAGGTGACTGTTGTTCGAATGTTCGAAAACCCTTAATGTTGTTTCAATCAGGATTCAGAGACATTTTATAATGCCAGAGTTGAAAACACCATGATCCCATGAAGTGTGACAGTTTGCTGGAATCAGATAGTGGGGAAGTAGGAAATCGTGTTAAACCAATTACTCATCATGCGAAGACAAGGTTAATTTTCCACCCACTACTTTGCTGACTTTTACAACTGATTGCACGACTTGATCACATTCTCATCGTGGATGAACACACGTGTCGTAGACCTCCAGACCAAAACCCTAGTTAATATCCCCCCCCCCCCCCACCATGTGACACGATTGAAATCTCGTGATTGTGGAGTCAATTGCTAACTTTGTGGGACGATGAGTCCATGTATTGATGAGTTGAACATGTTTTGCAAATGTTCTGAAACTCATGAATTTAATGCGTCTGCTGAGACGAGGTATCATTATAACCTAAAACGAGCAAACTATGTTGCTGAATTGTCGAATATTGATAGTCGAACCAATATTCTTTGATCTGAGCAAATATTGCTAGTCTGAGCGAATATTGTTAATTTTGGTAAATATTTCCGGTTCGAGCAATTATTGCCAGTTTGATGAATTTATTGGTAGCATGACCGAATAAAATATTAATTTAATTTACTGACTGCTAGGTAATAAATAAAGTGTTGATTATGGAATCAACATAAAATTCTCAGAGTGTTTGAATCTGCTCAGAATCACGTTTTTGCAGAGCTCTGGATTCAAAACCCTAATTTTATCGAAATGGTGATTTTTTGGAAATCAACATGGGACCGGCTACATGGGATGACGGGTTCACCATATAACGCCTAGATGCTTGAATGAGCAAAAATACCAAAGTCTCTTGAGGACAAGTTGGTGAAAGAATGATTAAATGCTGGTTTAATCATTTACTAAAATAATGCTCGTGTGAACGACAAATCATAAAACCTGATGTAGAAAATATGAGGGACCGGCTCGTGATGGCCGTGGGACCAGTGGATGGTCGTTTGAGCAAACTTCCAATTGTTTGGAAAGAGTTTGAACCTAATATGAGCAAATTAGGTTAAAATCATTAAAAAATGCGGGACCAGATATTTGCAAGCCTCATGGTCACCCTTAATCGGTAAAGGGGATTTGCCCGTGTCACCATGATGTTCGCGCTTCAGTCCTGAGAATTTTGATATTTTCTGGTGCACGTTTGAACAACATTTGGAGAAAATATGCAAAATCCATGGTTTTGCTGAAACTGGGAAAAATACATGAGATGATGAAAATAATAAATAAAACAAGGAATTACAAGGTGTGGGACCAGCCACGGATAGGGCATGGCCGGCCGTCTGACACACGGTCCCACATGCTTTTCCCAGTTTTATGTGATTTTATGTATTTTCTCTGGTTTGAGGGAAATTCCATGAAACAGAAGAGTTTGATGAAATTAGGGAACTTCCATGAGATGAGAGAAATAAATTAATAATAAAATAAGGAATGAGGGTGTGGGACCGGCAATGGCCGAGGCATGGCCGGCCATCCAATGGGCACGGGTCTCAAGCCACTCTTCCCAATTTTACCAAATTTTGATGATTTTAGAGAATTTTCATAAAATCAAAGGGATTTGTCGAAAACCAAGATATTTTGTTGAAATCATGGAGTTTTCATGAAATCAGGAAACAAAACACCGAATAATAATAAAATAATGGTTGTGTGGTACCGGCTAGGGCATGGACGGCCCTGGGTGGTCACGGGATCAAATATTGATCGTTTGAGCAATCCCCAGATTGGTCAAAACCCTAATTAGCGCCCTTCAGTAGAATCAATGTAGAATTCCCATACGGACTCGGATTTTGATGGTCCGCCCCTCCATTCTGCACGAAAAAGAACTTCATATCTCCCAATGCAGGAATATTTAGGTTTTAAGCTCGTTCGGGAGGTGAAAACAACCCGAGAGTAAAACTCAGGAAGAATTCAATGGTATTTTTCCTAATTTTATTATGTTTGATAAAATCATGTGATTTAGATAATTTCTTTGAAATAAAGGAAATTTGCTCGAACGAGAGGATTTTCATAAGATCGGGAAAATAGTAAAAATATGATAAAATATAAAATTGGGCGCGGGACTGGTCACGGCATGACTTGCCGGCTGGTGAGCCCAGTCCCCTGGCGCTTTTGCTAATATTTTTTTTTAATTATTTTTTCTTCCTATTTTTCATAGGTTCCTCGTTCGTATTTTTTGAAATGCTCGTTCGTGCATTCAAAATGCTGGTCTGTGCATTATCTGCTAATTACACTTGCACCATTTTTGTCACGGCTTATTCGATGCTCAGATGCCTGTTTCGTTGTATATTTATTACTAACCCGTGGCATTCTGCTGGGAAGAACCACGAATTGAAGTGACGAAATATAACGAAGAATCTTAGAGTATTGATGGATACTCAGATGATTAATATGGCTCTTAGAATATTGATGGATATTCAGACGATGGTTCGTAGAATATTGCTGGATATTCAGACGATGGTTCGTAGAATATTGCTGGATATTCAGACGATTTCAGATAATTAATTGATGGCTCTATACTAGAAGGGCTTCCTGTCTAGGAGCATTAATTATCCGAGGGTTGAGCAATATGAACTTGCTGGAGTGTCATATTCCTCTTGCATAGTCGGGGAAAACCTGGTTGCATCCCGAAGACGTTGTCGCTCTATACTAGCAGGCATGCTGTCTAGGAGCCTCCCAATATTTCGATTCTATACAGTATGAGATGTGCTCTCAGCTGGGAGACTACACATCTACATCTACTCTGAGAAACTTTCTCCGTCAGAGTTTTATGGCATGAGCTTTCATGCTTATACACATGAGTCTCGATACTCTGAGAGACTTTCTCCATCAGAGGTTTATGGAATGAGCTTTCATGCTAAGAGACATGAGTCTCGATACTCTGAGATACTTTCTTCATTAGAAGTTTACGGCATGAGCTTTCATGCTTAGATACATGAGTCTCGATACTCTAGGAGACTTTCTCCATCATAAGTTTACGGCATGAGCTTTCATGCTTAGAGACATGAGTCTCGATACTCTGGGAGACTTTCTCCATCATAGGTTTATGGCATGAGCTTTCATGCTTAGAGACATGAGTCTCGATACTTTGAGAGACTTTCTCCATCATAGGTTTACGACATGAGCTTTCATGCTTAGAGACATGAGTCTCGATACTCTGAGAGACTTTCTCCATCAGAGGTTTATGGCATGAGCTTTCATGCTTAGAGACATGAGTCTCGATACTCTGAGAGACTTTTTCCATCAGAGGTTTACGGCATGAGATTTCATGCTTAGAGACATGAGTCTCGATACTCTGAGAGACTTTCTCCATCAGAGGTTTATGGCATGAGCTTTCATGCTTCAAATGAGAGACACGAGCCTCAATACTCATCCGGTTGCCGCATCTGTAGTATAGTTTTACAATTTTTCCCCTTTGTCGAAAATCCACCATCTACAGTATGGTATGAGAATATGCAAGAGGCGGGTCAAGGGTTAAAGTCTCATTCCTCACATTTATTTTTGTTGCGCGGTAATTACATTCTTCCTTATGCGACGTTTATACATTTCAAGGATGCCAATTTCGCAAGCAAACCATATACTTCGCGAGAGACGACATCAACAGAAAATTACATAAAAGATAAGTACCACTTCCTTGAACATTTTACTTATAAAAAATAAAAGATTTTTTATTCGATTTACAAAAAGCGATTCATTCGCACGATTACAAAGATTTCAAGATTACAAAGACTTCAAAATTACAAAGATTTCGAGATTTCAAAATTACAGAAAACCGAGAAAGTTCAATTTATATATTTGTCTATATATTTCTTTTACAAAAAATAAAATATTTTTGATTTGATTTACAAAACGTGATAGATCGCAGAATTACAAAGATTTCACAACTACAAAGATTTCAGAATTACAATGTATTAGAATTTATTTTGAATATTTACTTTGCTTCAAATGACATGATATTATGAGAATGAAAGAATTAATGCAAGAAAATAATGAAAGAATTAAGATGTTGATGGTGGAATTCTATTCAGGATAAAATTGTAAAAGCCAAATTCTAAGCTGACGTCCTGCAAGGTATAAAGCCTTCATGCGGTGAATATTCTCACCATATTAATTCATTGGAGCATGTGCAACCATCCCTGAGAATTAAAACCTACCCAGAGCGGAGCATGTAGCAACCATCCTGATTTTCTGTAGGTTTGCAACATTACAATTAATGCCCTGCTAAAAGCCTTGTGTTCGACATGCAAACACCCGTAGGCTACCTGACGGCGGGTTATATTAGCCCCGTTGAACGCATGCAAGACTACCCATGTTAGTCTCACCTGCTGGAAACAAACTCAAAAATGGATCTCAACTGTCTAACCTCGCAGGCATGGTTGGACGGCCTAGATCACGCGCGGGACATAGTAGCGTGCACGCGCATGCTCACCGCTAGCCTACCTTCCTCCTGGACTGATTGGTTTCCCCATGGGATCCGTGTAAGGTGCAAATACGCTAACTCCAAGTTGTGAGCCCGCAACTTGAAGGAATTAGGGTTTCCGCAGGCGCAACCTCCCTACTTACGGCCAACGCACGGAAACTACCAACAGGCGAGACCACTGGACGGCAGCACCTGCATGCTCACCGTGGTCCCGGCTACACGTCCAACCAATCAGCCATGGTTGGTTGCATCCGGCCGTCTCGAAAATCATTCCCAAAGGTAGCATGCAAGGCCACTTCTAATCTCGGCCATCCGTCATCGCAGGCGTGTTTGGATGGCTTAGATCGCGCCTATGGTCGCAAACCAAGCATGCACATGCTCGCCGCCAACCCACCTTCCTGCTGGTATGATCGGCTTTCCTGTGGGAGTCACGGACGTTGGGAAACGTTAGCTTGAAGGTTGGGCCCGCAAACCCTAAAATTAGGGTTTGCCGACAAGTTGCGACCACGCAACTTTGGGCGGGTGTGTACGAACGACCAGGAGGCGGAATTGCTGGACGATGGTGTCTACATGCTCACCATGGGCCCACCTCCACGGTGAAACAATCGTCCAGCTCCCTTGACTGCTATATGTCTCGATTTGCGTGCCCAAAGGTGGCATGTAAGGCCACTTCTAATCTCGACCATCCGTCATCGCAGGCTAGAACGGGCGACCCAGATCGCTCTAATGAGATTCAACTCTACATGGGCATGTAGATTGGCGTCCTGCCTGCAGGACCAATCGGTCCTACCTTGCACGCCTCCCAAGGTATAAAACCGTTAGGGTGAAAAAGGAAGCTCGCAAGCCTTCCACACCCTAATCCAACGGTTATCTCTCCATCAATCTCGTCCGTCCAACTTAGCATGCTTGGATGAATAGCCTAGGGAGGGAGTTAGGTGGCAAACAAGGTATCACCGTGATCACCATCCTCCACACTTCCCCATGGCATAATCGTCCAACATGAGTCCCACTCATACGGCCTCCAAAACACTGCCTGAACATAGCTAGTTGAGGCACTTCAACTTACAACTTTTTTCATCAAAGTTTTAAGGAAACCATGCTTCCAGCATGTTGAGCACATTCAATGCAACGCATGCATAGAATGAACACTTGCAAATAATTCAGTTATTTCACCTAGCACCGTTTGCTATCACATGTGGGTCCTACGACTCACCCGAGATGTTAATCACGTCACAACTGGGGTATTGGTCTGGCGGTTTACAGCGTGCAGCGTGCAACACGCCATCACAAGATCATGTCAGGGAAACATGGGCGGTTAATGATGGTAGGAGAAATGGGCAAGCAACCGTGTGACACTAACACACAACTCCACTTCCTCCATCACTTTACTTCCTCCACTTTCCCACGAGAGACGTGATAAAGGCTTATCGACTTGTATAAATAGGTTCTCCTCCCTATTTTCCAACAGAACACAAAAAAAACCAAGTGTTAATACCATCATATTCAACACTCAGAGCCTGCCTACAACATTTGCTAGCCTGCTCAACCTTCTGTTAACAAGTCATCAAATAGATTTCACCTTCATACTCTCAACACCTTCTTCGCTTCCCTCCCTAAGATCAACCTCACATCCTTCACCTGTGACCGAAACAAATCTGGAACGGCCGTGTCTTCCGTTTAGGCCAGAATTGTACATATTATCTCTCAAATCAAAAGTGCTCATCGTGCAGCACATTTGTTGAAGGTTTAAATTCACTTCTCATCCACACACACCCAAAATTACCTAAACCGGCAGAAGTAGTTTTCTCCCACAAACAATTGGCGACCACAGTGGGAGGTTAATCTATCGGTTGTGAAGTCGATCTCTTCAATACCATTTCAATTTTTAAGAATGATGGATCTTAGATCTGGATCAGCAACCAATCTCGAGGGAGGTAGCGCCGACATCACTTCTAGCGCTGATATCCCAATTACTGGTGTCACTATACAACCCGCCAGTATAACCAACGTGTCCCGTGGAATTGCGTCTTCTACCATCAGTACCACCATACCAGCGGAGCAGGAGCGGACATTCTAGTAGGTGTGACACCTCCCATTACGAGAGCTAGAGAGGATGCAAATCCAGGCATTTCCTCAAGCATGACACATCCGTCCGTCACCATAACGACTGCTACTCCCCCTTCAGGACGAGGATCTGGAGGACCCAAAGGAGGGCAACCTCCTATCACCATGGTGGACTTGATGGAGAGACAAGAAACCCTCGCTAAAGCTCAGGCGGACATGGAAACCACTCAGAAGGAGGTACTCACTTTCCTTAAAACATTAACCGATCGATTACCGCAAGAGTCGAGACAGCCCCAAGGGCCAACAAGAAATACGTTCAGCACACCTGGAGCAGGTGCCTCAATTACGCAAGCCTACCTGAACGAAGAGTCTTATGCTGCTGACCACGCAAGAGAAAGTGACCAGGAGCGTCTCAGGGAAAGGAGCCGACCATCCAATTTTATTACACGGGAAGATCTGGAGAGACTCCTCCAAAATCGTGGCAAAGAAAATCCGATGGACGCGCATCGACACCAACCTCCATATCCACAAGACATGCAGCGGATTCCTCTTCCCAGGGGATACACCTCCCCTCAATTCACCCTTTACGATGGCACCGGTAATGCTCGTGAACACGTCTCTCGATTTTTAGAATCCTTAGGAGAACACGAATACAATCACATTCTCCGCCTGAAGGAATTCTCCAAATCACTTACGGGGAGAGCCTATACGTGGTACAACAACATCGCACCCGAAAGCATATCCAATTGTTGTGAGATGGTCATCGCGTTTTACAAGAAGTACTTCTTTGTATCTGAGCAAGTTACTTTCTCAGACCTGGGGAGAATCTACCAACGGAACAATGAACATCCAAATGATTTTGTCAAGAGGTTCAGAACACAAGCGTTGGACTGCCATGAACCAAATGTCACAGAACGACAACTGGTGGAATTATGCATCAACGGAATGATACCCATATATCGCGCCCTGCTGGAAAACTTGGGATTCCAGACGTTCTCAGAGCTCCATGAAGCAGCCAAACGTTCAGCCACTACCGCCCCAGCATTATTGGAAAGAACCAGGATCGTTCGGAGCGACGATTCACGAGATAATCGAGGAAATAGGCGCCTCATCAACAAGCAGTATAATACTGGCCCTTCTGTCAGTGTAGTAAGCGAAGGCGGAAAGAGAAAAGCTCCAGCGGCGGCATAACAACAACCTGCGGCTCAAACGCATAAAGCTTCGCCCCGGAAGAGAACATTCAAGGATCCTGCGCAGAGCACCGAAGACACAGGCTTCCCGTTTCCGATAAATGAAGTAATGGAACTCTTGGAGGCATGGATTCAGGATGATGCTATCAAGCTACCTCCTATCAGACGTCCACCAACTGAGAAAGACATGGCAGACCCTAAGTACTGCCGTTATCATAGGTTTGTTCACCACCCAACTAAGGATTGCAACAAGTTGAAAGAAATATTCAGGGAAAAGATAGTAGCAGGAGAGCTTCAATTGGGAAATGAAAGAGTTAACAGAGACCCTCTTCCTGTCCGAAGTTGCATGATCTCTGGAGACTTTGTGCGCAAGACTGCACAATCCATGATGGAACACCTGTGTGAAATTTTGTACCTTTCCAAGGTACAACGTCAAGATATATTCATGGACCTCAACCGTATTGTGTCAGACAGGCGTTTGTACCCAGAAAAAGAAGTCGTTCCAGCATCTCAAGCCTCCTTGGAAGATAGCGCCAACAAAGGAAACTGGGGACTTTTGACCGTCTCCCATTTGAAAGATGTCAAGTTCGATAGCACATTAATCGATGCAGCTTCTGAATTCAACATCATTACTATCAAGACCCTGCAAGCTGCGAAAATCTCAAAGCAGGAGGCTACCCGTGGTCCGACTGTGATCAAGAGCCCAGCAGGAGAGTTTGTGGATGTCTACGGATACATTGACCTTGATGTCAAGATCGGTAACACTCCAACACAAGCCAGATTCCATATAATTAAGGAACATCCATATTACGACATGATTCTGGGGCGCCCGTGGGTACACAAGGTGCATTCCTTACCAATCTCAGTACCTGGAAGAATATCCAACAAGCCAGCTCCGATGATTTTCAACAAACCTTGGATACTCGAAGACTTCCTGTTGCCTCCATACCAACAACTCACAAGCATAACGCAACTCCCTGGTGAAAGCCCTTCGTCCTACGTCAAGATATTCCGAGCCCAAGTAAGTCTCATTGAACAACCCTCTTTGCAAGTAGTGGATAATTGTCCTGCTGGACCACATGGGACTGCTTCACCTGACAGACGGGCCACCACCAAGATATGTGAATGGAGTGCTGGCCCCTTGAAGCGCTTCACCAAAAGTTTGGAAGCAGTCAAGAATGACACGTGTCAGAAGCAAGCTGTTATACCAAGTCAAAATCCATTTCAAATCGGAGATATGGTAGCAAAGGTAACCAAGTTCCAAGTTGGAAACATGGCAGTAAAGATAACTGCCCAGCCTGATATGCCTGCAAAGGAAGAGGAAGTATTCTTAGTGGCAGATGTTATCTTGGGAGGTTACTGCAAGATCATCAATGCAGACAAACTCGAAGGTGTGGTTGTTCACTCACGATGGCTCAAGACCTACCTCACTTGAAGACACGACATCACCTCTCTAATCCCCCCCGGGGGGATTCCTCCAACAATTTTCCTTTTCACAATATTTGTAATTCCTTCAAAATGATGGCATCGCTTGCCATCATACTTATTAGGGTTTCAATATTTCTTCAAGTAATCAAGATTTCATTCCTTTTATAATTTCTCATAAAATCACACAAAGTTATGAGTCACCTTCAAACCACCATTACCCAGAAAGAAAACCCTAAATCCTCATACCAAATCTTCATACCAGCCTGGTAATATGGGAGGAATAAAACATGTAAAAAGGGGAGGAGGAAGGTATCCTACATGATCTACTTCAACAAAGGCAGACTCACGTCAGGGGGCACAAGCAGAAAAATATGCATGTTTCGAAAGCAACATTGAATAAAACTTTGTTCAAGACAAGCAAGCAAAGAAGAAAACTTCAAACCCAGCTGCCACTGAGTATATAAAAAAAAACTACGAAGAAGAATAACAGGGAAACTCAATTTCTGGTTGCGTCTTCATCACTGTTGGGATCCACATCTTGTGCCGCTTTCTCCAGAGACGCCTCAACTTTTTCTTCGGGCACAACAGCTACCGCCTCAACATCTTCAGCATGCGTATCTTCTGCACCTTCTACAGAATCCATTGCAACCTTGGAAATCATGCCAATCACTTTCGGATGTTCAGTCTCATCAGTATCAGGGTCAAGGATTATCACACCACCACGTATTGGGTAATCACACTTCCCATCACCCGCAGGACGTTCGTGTTCAACCCTCCGTCTCTTCAACCGAGCCGCAAACCTTTCAGTTCTCGAGCTTACTGGTGCTTGTGACGCCTCGCGTTTCCACTTCGCTCGCAACACTTATTCATGTCTTTGTTTCTCCTCCATATCGATTGCAACTGAAAGAGCATGGAGCCGCCCCCTGACAATGGTTAAATACAAGACATACATTCCATGTACGGCATGGCTGACTTCACGAAGTGGCGAATCAATTTTATCCATCACCTCCTCATGTGCGTTAGCTTCTGGTCTATCAACTTCAAAACTTTTTTCTGAAGAAGCTGCAGAGTGATCATCACCAAATCCTTTCATGATGTACTGCAAAAAAGAGAGGAAGATAAGTTACGGCGGCACATAAAAAGTATTCTAATCACAACTATCGCCAATCGTTTAAGAAATCAACGTGTGGAGCAATACCTGAGATGTTGAAGAAGACGATCGCCTAATGAGAAGAATACAGGAAAACTTCTTTATATGCTTCACGATCCAACAAGATCCCCAGGAGAAAAAAAAGTCCACCTTTGCCGCTTTCTGAGGCTGTTGAGTCGGGATTGTGATCAATAATGTTTATCGAATGCACGATGCTTGCTAGGCATATGAGAAGGCACACAGAAATAGGAAGGCCAAGGTGGATCGACCCACCAAGATGTACTTCCCCAGCCAAGCTTTACCATTGGAAGGATCAACTCAACCGGCTCCAAGGCATTTAACACACATAACATACCTTCTCCCACGCGGTAAACATGTATTTACTCTGACTTTAGTTATTTTTGTATGCAAATTGTCACCATCTCATGCCTACCCTACAATAGTGTAACCATTGCATGCTAGGCATGGGACTTAATGTTGATGGTGGAATTCTATTCAGGGCTAAAATTGTAAAAGCCAAATTTTAAGCTGACGTCCTGCAAGGGATAAAGCCTTCATGCGGTGATTATTCTCACCATATTAATTCATTGGAGCATGTGCAACCATCCCTGAGAATTAAAACCTACCCAGAGCGGAGCATGTAGCAACCATCCTGATTTTCTGTAGGTTTGCAGCATTACAATTAATGCCCTGCTCAAAGCCTTGTGTTCGACATGCAAACACCCGTAGGCTACCTGACGGCGGGTTATATTAGCCCCGTTGAACGCATGCAAGACTACCCATGTTAGTCTCACCTGCTGGAAACAAACTCAAAAATGGATCTCAACTGTCCAACCTCGCAGGCATGGTTGGACGGCCTAGATCACGCGCGGGACCTAGTAGCGCGCACGCGCAAGCTCACCGCCAGCCTACCTTCCTCCTGGACTGATTGGTTTCCCCATGGGATCCGTGGAAGGTGAAAATATGCTAACTCCAAGTTGCGAGCCCGCAACTTGAAGGAATTAGGGTTTCCGCAGGCGCAACCTCCCTACTTACGGCCAACGCACGGAAACGACCAACAGGCGAGACCACTGGCCGGCAGCACCTGCATGCTCACCGTGGTCCCGGATACACAGCCAACCAATCGGCCATGGTTGGTTGCAGCCGGCCGTCTCGAAAATCATTCCCAAAGGTAGCATGCAATGCCACTTCTAATCTCGGTCATCCGTCATCGCAGGCGTGTTTGGATGGCTTAGATCACGCCTATGGTCGCAAACCAAGCATGCACATGCTCTCCGCCAACCCACCTTCCTGCTGGTATAATCGGCTTGCCTGTGGGAGTCACGAAATTTGGGAAATGTTAGCTTGAAGGTTGGGCCTGCAAACCCTAAAATTAGGGTTTGCCGACAAGTTGCGACCACGCAACTTTGGGCGGGTGTGTACGAACGACCAGGAGGCGGAATTGCTGGCCGACGGTGTCTACATGCTCACCGTTGGCCCACATCCATGGTGAACCAATCGTCCAGCTCCCATGACTGCCATGTGTCTCGATTTTCGTGCCCAAAGGTGGCATGTAAGGCCACTTCTAATCTCGACCATCCGTCATCGCAGGCTAGAACGGGCGACCCAGATCGCTCCAATGAGATTTAACTCTACATGGGCGTGTAGATTGGCGTCCTGCCTGCAGGACCAATCGGTCCTCCCTTGCACGCCTCCCAAGGCATAAAACCGTTATGGTGAAAAAGGAAGCTCGCAAGCCTTCCACACCCTAATCCAACGGTTATCTCTCCATCAATCTCGTCCGTCCAAGTTCGCATGCTTGGATGAATAGCCTAGGGAGGGAGTTAGGTGGCAAACAAGGTATCACCGTGATCACCATCCTCCACACTTCCCCATGGCATAATCGGCCAATATGAGTCCCACTCATACGGCCTCCAAAACACTGCCTGAACATAGCTATTTGAGGCACTTCAACTTACAACTTTTTTCATCAAAGTTTTAAGGAAACCATGCTTCCAGCATGTTTAGCACATTCAATGCAACGCATGCATAGAATGAACACTTGCAAATAATTCAGTTATTTCACCTAGCACCGTTTGTTATCACATGTGGGTCCCACGACTCACCCGAGACGTTAATCACGTCACAACTGGGGGATACAAACTGGGGTATTGGTCTGGAGGTTTACAGTGTGCAGCGTGCAACACGCCATCATAAGATCGTGTCAGGGAAACATGGGCGGTTAATGATGGTAGGAGAAGTGGGCAAGCAACCGTGTGACACTAACACACAACTCCACTTCCTCCATCACTTCACTTCCTCCACTTTCCCACGAGAGACGTGATAAAGGCTTATCGACTTGTATAAATAGGTTCTCCTCCCTAATTTCCAACAGAACACAGAGAAAACCAAGTGTTAATACCATCGTATTCAACACTCAGAGCCTGCCTGCAACATTTGCTAGCCTGCTAAACCTTCTGTTAACAAGTCATCAAATAGCCTCCACCTTCATACTATCAACACCTTCTTCGCTTCCCTCCCTAAGATCAACCTCACATCCTTCACCTGTGACCGAAACAAATCTGGAACGGCCGTGTCTTCGGTTTAGGCCAGAATTGTACAGATTATCTCTCGAATCAAAAGTGCTCATCGTGCAGCATATTTGTTGAAGGTTTAAATTCACTTCTCATCCACACACACCCAAAATTACCTAAACCTGCAGAAGTTGTTTTCTCCCACAAACAGAAGATATGCGAAAATTTCGCAAGAGAAAATCAGAAAATAATGACATATTAGAATGGGACGAACCTTTATGACGTACACCCTAGTTCGCGAATAAAATTTCGCAAGAGGAAAATGTAAGACCTAAAGTGCGTCATAGAAGGGGGTATCTGTTTCATGGCTTAGGGATAAGGTTATACCGCTGTTGGAACCTGAGTCATGGAGATTTTGGGTCAATGAAAGCCCATCCAGGAGAGGCACCTTGGATTCTCAACTTGATAATATGACTTAAGTTGGGCGACTAAGGTAATAAGGACTCTCCTAAGGAGTGCAGAGTATGATCAAGGCTCCGAGGTACACGGTTGAGCCAAGAGTGCCCGGGGCGTATGAAACTACCCTATCCATTCTTGTAAAGTCTTGACTATGATGCACTAGGCCCGAAGAAAACCCCACTTAGGGTGCAGTATCGTAACCATAAGCCATATAGGCAAAAGGGATAAGAGGTTGCGAAAACAACTGGTTGTTGTTAGGACTGGATGGGAGGAGCTAGACTTGTATGGCATAAGTACGTCTCCTTGAAGGGGAAACCAGGGGGAAGATAAGGGCGGCACCCTCCATTAGGGAGCTGACAATGTCAAAAAAAGACGCAAATGTCATGAGGCTTTATGTTCGCAAGAATATTTAGGCTTGTCATATTTGTGCAACAATCCTGAAGAGGCAAAAATACTAGAGAAAATATAAGACGAGATCAATGGGTTTATGCATGCAAGTGTACGGACGTCCTGCGATTTCTTCGCAAGACGACAATGTCATGGGGCTTTACGTTCGCAAGAATATTTAGGCATGTCATATTGTCGCATGAAAAATATCCTGCAGAGGCAATAATACTAGAAGAAATGATAAGACAAGATCAATGGGTCAATACATGAAAGTGTAAAGACGCCCTGCGATTTTGTCCCAAAGAAAAAAAGAAACGTGGCGAAATAAGACCTTTAACTGAGAAGGAAAAATAAGACCACATAAGAGAGTACGCAAATAAACTTGCGAAGATGATTATATGTAAGCAAACAAGCTTGCGAACATGTATAAATAAATGAAATTGAGATAATGAAAATGATGCACCTTTGATATTTTGATTATATTATATTATGCGGTACTAATAGTGCAGGAATAAACAGTGGAGACAATAAAACAATGAGATACAATGAGCTAAAGATGGACAAAGAATAAAAGCAAGAAAAATGAGGCACAAGCAAATGAACATACGAGGAACAATAAATACGCAAAGAGGAATGCATATGCTAGAGACAAAGCCAACGAAATGGAGGATGGAGGCAATTTAAAGCTACACCAATTTTAGCGTGTGAAATGAGCTAAGTAACACAAACGTTAGATATACATTGCAATAGATAAGCATTCTCATCATACAAGCATCACACTCGCATCATGAAAGCATCACATAAGCATTTCATGGCATAAACATTGCATACACATTTCATAACATAATCATCACATAAGCATTAGATTCGCATAAGTATTTTACAAAATTTTACGGAATAATATCTCATAATTTCGCGATAATATCACAGAACTTAGCAGGGTCATTCAGAATTTCGCAGGGCTATTCAGAATTTCAAAGAATGTGCCAGAATTTCGCAGGATTGTGTTAGAATTTTGCAGGATGTGATTATTTCGCTCAAATTATTTCGCACAATTATAAGCAACTTGAAGAGATTATACTATCGCATGAGCACAAAGCATGAGACAGAGGCAAGATAAAAATGAAAAAACAACTCGCTCATTCAACATTTTCCCAAGGATTCTACCCTCATAGATAAAGAACAGAGGCAAGTATGGATAACCAAGAAAACATTTTATGTTCTTTATCTTCTCGGCAAGAATCATTTCCAAAGTGGATGTTCACTAATGAACAACAAGAATCCTCACCAAAAATGGAGTAATAATTTCGCATGAATAGAGGCAATACTTATTACTCTCATTTAAGGACGGATACTTCTTATATTTTGAGGATTGAGTACTTCTTATACTTCTTCAAAGATACTTCATACCTTCGCATACTTCTTATACTTCTTCAAGGATACTTCATACTTCGTATACTTCAGGACGATACTTCTAATTACTTCTCAATGCTTCGGAACTTCACAAAATAATAGAGGCAAGTACGTACTTTTCAAGAAAAGTATTCTTTCGCTCGTTCCTTCAACAACAAAGATCAAAGACTACTACAACAACGGATTTTTTCTTAAAGATCGCTCTTCAAGCAATATTCAAGAAAAAAGAGGCAAAATGTAGGAGCAGAATCTCGCAACAACATATTTTATTAGCGTGCGAGATTAATTCATTTCCCTAGCTTGCGAGAATGTATCAAGAGCCTACGAAATTATCAAGAACCTGCGAGAATATGAGTTATATGTGAGATGTCATCCACTATGTTAATACCTATATAAAGAGTAAGGATGGAGAGAGAATGGGAGGAATAGATATCTTTTGTAACAGAGAGAGAGATTTATTTTCTTTATCGTCTTCTTCCCCCAAAACTAAATCTAGAGCTCCATATACTCATTAATGGAGTCTCCATGTAACTCAAATGTAATTTCAATAATCATAGTGAAGAACCCTAACCCCGTGGATGTAGATCACATTGATCGAACCACGTAAATCCTTATGTCCATTTTATAATTTTAGCATTTTAATTCTTATTTTGATTATGAAATAGATTTAGATCTAGGAAATATCATAAGGGGTGTGTTGTGGGATTTCCTGCAACTACAAACGTATTGTTTCTCCATCAAACTCCATAGTTAGCGTTCCCTTGTCCACATCAATAATGGTTTTCGTCGTTTTCATGAAGGGACGCCCAAGTAGCAATGGAAGAGATGAGTCCAGTGAACCTTCATTCATCTCTAACACGCAAAATTCATCTAGAAAGACTAATTGATTAACATGCACAAGAACATCCTCAACAATACCCATTGGGTAGATATTAGAACGATCGACTAATTGCAACACAATTCCACCCTTTTTAAGAGGACCAAGATCAAGTGAATTATACACAGATGCAGGCATAACATTAACAGATGCACCTAAATCCAACATTGCTTTGTTAAATGTAGTGTTACTAATTATGACATGTAATGTTACTAATTATGACGGGAATGTCAAAGATACCGGGATCCTTGCATTTCAGTGGGAATTTGTGTTGTAAGATTGCCGAAGCATTCTCCCCCACACTTAGCACTTCATTTCCCTTGAGCCTTTGCTTATTGGTACACAATTACTTCAACACCTTTGCATACTTGGAACTTTCTTAATAGCATCAATGAGTGGTATGTTCACATAGATCTTCTTGAGAACGTCTAAAATATCCTTTTTTAGTTTCACCTTCTTGGAATTTGCAAATCTGCATGGAAAAGGTAAAAGAGGAACATAAGTAGAAATCAGAGTTTTAGAGTTAAATATAAGTACCTCAGAAGTTTGGGGAGAATCATCATTCTTCTCCTCCAAAACAGGTTCCTTTGGTGTTTCCACCTTGCCCGAATCAGTAACCTCGGGTTGCACAAGTTGTGTACCACTTCTCAACATAATAGCATTGACACCCTCTTTTGGGTTAATGGGTTGAGAAGGGAGTTTCCCACAATTTTGTGCCTTCAATTTGGTTATATCAATCGACATAGAGCCCATTTATGTCTGCACTCCTGTGACGCCCCAACCTAATCACCTGCTTAGCTAATAGGATTACAACCTAATTGAGACATCAAACCTATATTACCGATCTTAAGAAACTCATTTACATAAGTTACCTCAAAAATCAAACCCATACACTCTGATATTGTATAAATGAAGATCTCTCGAGTGATATGAATATATCAATGTGTTGTTTTACATAATAAATAAAGAATAAAGATAAATAACATATTCGTAACATCTCTAACATCGCAAAAAGCTATAATCTATGAAAACGAATATCTTCACGTGCACCATTTCTTCTGATTTGCTGAAACTGAAGTGGGAACGAGTGAGCACATCATCCCAAAGGGGTTCCCAATGGAAATATATAACTTACAAGTAATCACTAACATGCTTTACAGTTCTAAAATATAATGAAATTAAAATAGAATAATAGAAGAAAACAGATAACACGTTTTACACACAACACAAAGCATAAGATTGCTTCAACCCTTTCCCCCAGATATTGCGTCCATCGTGGCAATATCCGTGAAAGATCCACCACCGGATGGATCTACGAGAATTGAATTAAACAACCTAAACATAAGTTATCCTAACCTCGTCTCGCTCAATGGAGGAGAAGATGCTAGGAATAACTCCAGTCTCAAATGATAGCATGAATCCAGGTACCGTAAGTTTTTATTGTGGAATGCGTACACCTCAAAAAATTCCAAATGCTACCATCTAAGTCTAGAAAATAATAAGGTTTTGATTACTATGATCTGACCCCGCACAGCAGGTTCACAAAAAGGCCAATCATTATTCGTAGGCCGAAGTCTCCAAATAATGACCATATCAGTCATGAACCTAGAATTTCTTCCTAAGCCAAAGTCATAGTAACCCAGTCATACTACTAAGACTGAACAATCAAGTATGATATGCACAGAGTGACTTCGCTAAATAAAATGTAGTATATATAATATCTAACCGGGGTAAAGCCGGACTACTAGGTAATATTCAACTGGGGTAAAGCCGGACTACTATCTTAAGACAATAAAATGTAATAATATTTATCCGGGGTAAAGCCGGGCTACTAAGTAATATTCAAACAACGTAGCATTGCCCTACTAAACTTAGCCAAGAGCTATGGGGAAACACATATACTCTTCGCGGGGAAATCACACAACGCATATCACACAACATACCCATTAAAATTACAAACAATATGCTTTCAAAAATTAAAGACTCATCATGCTCGCAGATAAAGTAAACTTAATGATTACAAGAAGGTTACAAAGTTCCCACCTTATTTGATGACAAGCCACTTCTACCTTGAATTCCTCAATCCGTTGGTTCATCCTTTGAATCAATCGTTGTTAATATGGACTAACTGTTAATCACACAATCACTCTAAGAGTTTAGCCAAAAGGCTCATACAAGGATCATCAAATAATTACACACAATTATCTAGTTATGAGCTAATTAAGCGAACTATCTAATGATTCTAAGCCCAAGCCCATCAGACCAGTCCACTAAACTAAGGCTTGATCCACCCGAGTTAACTAACGGTCGGTAACAGTCATACTAACGGTCATAGGTCAACTAACAGTCAACATAAGTCAAGGTCAAGTCAATGGTCAAATTTGTCCAAGTCAAGTCAAAAGGGTTAACTCGGTCAAGGTCCACTGAGTCAAGCCTGGTCAATGAGTCAACTCAGTCAGATAGTTGAGTCAGGGAAGCTAAATCAGTCAGACTGATCTGAAAGGTTCAAGGCTAAAGCCTTTGCACAAGCCAGGGCTATTGCCCAGGCCAAGGAACTCTAATGGACAATCATGGTGCAACATAAAACATGCCTAGACTTAAACCAAACAATGCATTTCTAACTTCAATTACAACTCTGCAGCTTAACCAAATTACAACCTCTTAATCTTGAATTCCAATCAGTTCTGTTAACATCAACCTCATCTCTAACACATCATTCATACTCTTCTCATTGAGAATTCACTTGCACATTCAACTTCATCTGCACCTAGATACAACACCTCCACCTCGATTTCTTCTTTACAGATTTACTACTTTTTCAGATTCATCACTACCCAGTTCTTTATTTCATTCAAACCCCTGTAATACACCTCTAATTCTAAACTACATCATAGCTTCATTCTATACCTAACCCAATCTCAGTTCAGCACCATTAGTTGGAGTTCAACTCCAAGTTATATCAAATTCCTGCAAAGCTACGTCAGTTCTAATCTCTCCATTAGTTCCATTAGCTGCAGCTATACTTCAATTCAGCGGAATAAAACAACCAGCAACACCACACCTGCAATATCTACCACTTGAACTTCCAGTGGCTCAATTGTAACATCATTTCCTCTTAAACAAGGTCCACCATCTTCACCAAGTCACCACCACAGTTCATTAACAATTCAACCCCCAATCCAAACAGTCACAAACACACAGATAAAACCATCTCCAGTTTACTTCATAATTTTCCAAGCCATTACCTTCATTATGATTGTAGTTTCATATCCCATGTATCTCAATATTACTTAAAACTACATCCACAACTCTATCTTCTCCGTTCAACAATTCCCATCTTCATCACCACCAGTAACACCACTTCATCCAATTCTAATTTCTTCTTGTACCATTCAATTGATTCCTAAATACAAGCTTAAACCCTAGTTTCCATTTTTTCTCTGCAGAACCTTAAATCAGCAACCCAACTTCAATCATATCTAACCAATTCATCTTCTTCAACTGCCATTTCCGATTCAGATACCCTAATATGCATGAATCCTAATTTCTGGTTGATTTAGGGAAGAACAGAAACCCTAACTTCCTATGAATCAAAATTAAACTTCATATGACCATCTACACTTCAATTAACAACAAGCCCACTTTATAAACGATCAAAAAGAAAAGATTTTCATAAGTAAACAACAATCAATTCGAACCCTAAATTACCTGATTTTTCGTTTATTTACCAGATTCATCATCTTCTTCAAAGATTCACAGAACATCGACCTCTTCTTCATCTATACGTCTTCCTCAACTGATTTACTTCAACAAAATCTCACACGAAATCTCAATCAAGTCGGCAGAGGAACAACAGAGAAAAGAAAAGAGAAGAATGAAGAAGAAAAAGAAAATAAAATGAATTTATCTTCTCGGGTTGACTAAAATCACTGAGGCACCCAGCGCTCTGGATAAGGCAGCCACAGTCGGTCTAATGGCAAAAAGATTAATTTTCCCTTATCACTATTACTAGATTTTACGCCTGTGCGTTGCACGGGCCTAGATATTTTGCAGAGGAAAGTATATGCTTTTAACTGTTTTTTCTTAAATCCCAATCTAAATCACAAAATAAAATTGTGAAATCCCATTAAAAAAAAAAACTCGACAAAGACTTTCATGCTCCTTTTACCGTGAGAATTTATGAGAAAATGTATTGTTATTGGTGAGTTGGTTTGCCTGCACTTGATGTGGATAGCGTAAGTGTTTGTGATGGTTTCTGGTGCGGAGCATTTGCCACTGGATTATATGCACGTTTTGTTTGTCATTCTGTATGGTAAGACTCTTCACGTTCAGTGTCGAGCTAGTGTCAGTGCCCGCACCCATTCGTCTTCAAAATCTTACTTATATTGTTGACATTGTTAATAGCAGTATTTTCTTTTGACTCCAAAAAACATGTCCAAATGTTGCTTATCAATGGTGCTTCTCTGCATGGATGTGAAAAATGAAAAGTAAACGACATATTAGAGCAATGAAATTGAGTTTATGTAACATTTACTTCAGGATGCTTCTGAGCAAAAAATAGATAAAAAAAGAATTGAACGCACATTTGTATTATTTTGTTTCCAAGATGAATAACACCTTTACCTTGAAAACTTATTCTCTTGAGTTTATTATATATGAAGCCAGGTTAACAGATTCGGTATCCTTGTCGGTATTCTCTACAAATGTATCTGGCTCTTTAGTTATGTTCCTAGCACGTTTTGGTAACCATGTGTACCATGCTTGCTGGTACTTGACGAACTATTATTCTCGTCTCAAATCTTTGGTGTGTGTAGACATCTCCTGTTCAAACCCGGCTAGCTTCCCACTAACAACCAAAAATTAATTTTAGGAATCCCAATCGAAACTTTTCTCTTTATAGGACAAGCAGTGCAAAACCATAAATATTTGGAACAAATACTTGAGATTTTAGTATAATGCAAATGTTACTGGAAGGCAAATGAATAATGTTAAGGTTCCAATTAAGCTCTCCTTGAGATTGACCCCTGATACGATGCTTTCGAACTAAGTTGCTGGTTAATATATAACACCCTTTACTTTGACCCATGATCAAACTTGCAATATTTCCGGCCATGTCAATGGGTTCAACTGCTGTTGGCATATAAATATATTGAATCCCCAAGTCTGTCACAAATCAAAGAAGCAAAACTTTTGAATCTTAAAACTCATTTCTCATGCATGCCTATGTCTTAAAAAGAATGTCGTGGAAATAATCAATCAGAGAGCATGAACTGAAACTAATTCCAAAGTTACAATCTCCACAGTAAACCCAATACATTCTATGTTGATGAGATGCACATGAATTAGCTGTAAATATGTTAACTATTATTGAGAGAGTCCATAACCACGACCTACCACTAAGTCTTTCATACCTTGAATCTCTTTCCCCCATTTTTGGCATATACATATGGAAAAAACGTGCATGCCTATCCTTCAGTTTCTCAAAACTATCATTAAATTGAGTGATGCATACCAACCTCATATTATACGCAATTAGAATCATCATCTAAGTGCATAACTACCCAATTAAGTATACAGATAATGATCATCAATATACAGTTCTGAAATTACCCTCAATTCTCATTGTTTACTACCCAACCAGCATTTAATGGGAACAAATCTAATATACTCAAGATACTTGCGTACTGCAATAGTAAGATAAAATGATTCAAAGGCGAAGGGGCTCCTCATCATTAATAGACAACATGCAAGTCCTTGTCAGTGAAAAAGTATGCATCTCCTATTCTAATTCATTCAGCTAACTCTTAATTAACAATATCACAGTTAGCACAGGACCTTTACGTTGAAGGTTAGAAAAAGGGTAAAGTGAATGAAGCAGAAGAGAGAATAAGGATTTGTCTTTAATAGAGATGGGACTGCAACCAGCAATAACAAAACCGCAAAATATACAATTAGTTCAGTCAACGTTGAATAAGCAAAAGCTTAGAATAAACCCGGGACAAAATTAAAATAAAAAAAGAATGTAGATCAAAAGAAAACTCTGAATATCACTTGTTGCAGATAGATTATAACTTGCCTGCAAAATTAAAACAAAATTATGTATAGTTAGAACTCTTAATTCGATTTAGCAAAAATCATAACTGAATAGAGAAAAGGAACAAAACAATAATAAACTTGGTTAGGTTGTAACTTAAAAACCAAAAAAAAAGAAACCTAAATCATATCTGGTGAAGAGAGATGAACCCTCGCCTGCAAAATTAAAACACAGTGAGATAAATAAAAAAAACAGTCGAGTAATTCCCCAAATAAAAATAAATATGGAAAAGGATTAAAGGAACATGCCGTAAATGGCATATTTATGCTTAAAGCTTCACCTGAAATATATATATATACATATATACAGATTATATACAAATGATTAAAAAAAAAATCAACAGAGAAAACGAAGAAGAAAGAATGTAAAATAGGAGCGGTGGAGAGGTGGTAAAAGAAGAGAAATAGAAAGAATGGCAATTAGGGTTTGGATATAATCCTTTTTTTTTTTTATGTTTTGCAATTTTTGTGCGGAACAAAAAAATAAAAAAGTCAAGTCGAAGCCTGATAAATAGAGAAGCGTTGTGCAAAATCCGAAATATTAGTGGTGTGAATAAACCGGAGGTTCTTATTGGCTGGAATATAACCGGTGGGGCCAAAAGCTCTAGAATTTGAGCTTGATACATCTTTTAACCACAACAGAGTATTTTCTCCTGAAACTATATATAATGATGATATCTTCTTCTCCTGGTATCCGAATAACACATTCGAGTAGTCCATCTCACATAACTTTTCGAGACCTATCTAACGATATTAGTTTCGTATCTATATTATTGTTATATCAATTTCAATTAATTAACATTCGTGTTAAACTAATCGAGTCCTTATCGGCATAAATAGTCTCTCGATAGGTCTAATAGCGTTGACGAGCTTGAGGATCCTTACAACTCCTTGATAGCACTCTTAGTCTCCTGCTGACTTTCTTTAAATATAGTAGAAATGCCTTGCATCATTTTTTAAAGCTTTTCATCCATATCGGAACCTTGATATTGAGTTGCCTGTTGTGGTTGTTGTTGTTGTTGCTGAAATTGTTATTATTGTGGTTGAAATCCACTCGAATGGTTGAAAGTAGGTTGTTGGACTGCACCTTTCTTGTTGGCATAGGTAAATTTTGGGTGATCTCTCCATCCTGGACTAGCTTGCTCCAACTCTTCATCATGTGAAGGTAAAATATCCACATCCATCTTTTGCATCATTTGCTCCATGCTACCCATACTTTGATCAAGGTGTGATGATGAATCATTAACTTCATGCACTTGCCTAACTATTGGTTCACCTCTTGTGTAGAATTGTTGTGAGTTCGCAGCCATGCTTTCAATCAACTCGGTAGATTGGGCCACCGTCTTGTTCACTAGTGAAGCACCACCCACTGCATCAAGAAGATATCTATCACTTTTTTGGAGACCTTCGTAGAAGTATTGGATTATCATAACATCACTAAATTGGTGGTGTGGACAGCTTGCCACCAATCTCTTGTATCGCTTCAAACATTCATACAAATATTCTACCACATTTTGATTTATCCCACAAATCTCTTTGCGAATTTGAGTAGCCTTTGACGTAGGAAAATACCTCTCTAAGAAAAGTTTCTTCAACCCGTTCCATGTAGTGACACTTCCGAAAGGCAAGTAATACAACCATTCCTTAGCATTGTCCGCCAAAGAAAATAGAAAAGCTTTCAACATATCTCCATCCGTATTAATATTCTCTGGAATCATAGCCAGGATAGCGTTGTGGAAATCCATGAGATGCTGTTGATGGTAGTTTTTAGCTTAGGGGTAAAATCGTAAAACCTTAGTTAGATAGTGACGTCACAGAACTTGAGTAATAATTTCCAAACCAAGAACATTTATTGAACCTTTTAATTTGTCTGCGAGAAAATTACCGGGGTACCTTTTTAAAATGCTAATTAGGGTTTTGAAAATCCAAAACCCTAATTCTCACACCGCATGTGCCATGGAAAACTATGCCATCACCTACCGCGCCAAGGCACGCCAACCATGCTAGCCGCACCACTGTGCCAATGGCTAGCCATGCCATCCACACCTACCGCGAAGGCATGCCAACTATGTTAGATGCACCAATGTGCCAATGACAAACCGTGCCAGCCACATCCACCATGCCAAGCCAAACCACACCTTACCTTGGCCCTAATCATGCCATGCCAACGTCATACCAACCTAGCCATGCCACCATACTGGAATTCCCTATGCGGCTACCAAAACGAAGGAGTGCGACAATCAACGGTCGCCCTTCAATCCTAGGAGAAAATCCTAGACGTCCAAGGTTACCAGACAAAACATGAGAACCTTTGGCCCAAAACCCTAGCATGGTCACGCCAAACCCATGCCAAGCCAAACCGCACCTTCCCTTGGACCTAGCCAAGCTAGCCGCACCATGCGCCCACGGCAAACCCTTGGACCCACCATTCCAAGCCAAACCGCACCTTGCCTTGGCCCTAGCCATTCTAGCCGCACCATGTGCCAAACGGCATGCCAAGCCCATGGCCCCACCATGCCAAACGTACCTAACCACGCCACCATGCTGGCCTTCCCTACCCGGATACCAAAACGAAGGCGTGTGACAATCGACGGTCGCCCTTAATTCCCAGGAGCAAATCATGCCAACCTACCATGCAACGCCAATGACATGCCAACCTAGACGCGCCTCCATGCCACGCCAATGGCACGCCACCATGCCACGCCAACCTAGGCACGCCACCATGCTAGCCTTCCCTATACGGCCGCCAACAAACGAAAGTGTGCGACGATCAACGGTTACCTTTCCTCTTAAGATGAAAAATATCAACCGTCGAAGGTTACCAAGCTAACAAGTCTCCCAAGCTCGACTTTCCAGGAAATAACAACATGCTACATGTTTTCCACAAAAACATTCGAGACATCAATACATATCACAAACTGGGGGATCCTATTTGGGTATTGGTTTGGCGGTTTACAGCGTGCGGCGTACACTACTCCCGTCATAAGGAAGTGTTATAAGGGTGAGGCGGTTAGTAAACACAGGAGTTAATGGTGAAACGCTCTTTTATGAGATATCAATTTCATGCGTTAACGGTTTCATGAAACATCAATTTCATGCGTTAACGGTTTTATGGAACATCAATTCCATGCGTTACCACCTACTCCCATTTACTTACCCATTTTTCCATTCCTTAATGAGACCAGAGTACGTTTCACTTCGACTTGTATAAATAGGTCTTACCTATTTCCACCGAACAACAAGTTCAGTCAGGAGCATACAACACTCAGAAAATACTTACTAGCTTACCACTTGTTAGCCTTCCCACTTTTCTGATGCAAGTCGTAGTAAACAACTACTCTTCCAAAATCAACTATTCTGGTCTCATCACTTTCCTTGCTTCCATCCCCAAAACCAACCCATGCTCTTCCACTTTGTGACTGAAGCAAGTCTGAAACGACCATTTCTTGGTTTAGGTCGGACTTGTACAGATTGATCTCTCGAATCTAAAGTACTCCCTTGTAGTACATTGTTTAGGGTTTAAACTCGTTTCTCACCCACACACCCGAAATTACCGAAATTAGTAGAAACCATTTTCACCCACAAACAATTGGCGACCACAGTAGGAGATTGATCTTTCGGTTGCAGTGTCAATTTTCAACCATCAATTTCATGTTTCGACCCAGACATTAAGATGGTAGAAGTAGGCGATCCGCTCAAGGATCAACGACTCAGTTACCAAAAGACTCGATCATCGGTCATGACACGACAAGGGATGACTGGGGACTTCCAAGAAATCGATCCACCCGAGAATCGACGACTCAGTTATCAGATAACTCAGTAACGACTGGGGAATTTACAAAATCACTGCGGTGCTTCCCCATAAAACTCGGTCTCACACTCGGAAGGTTTCCTTTCCACCAGGAGACCTAAAAAATCAAGTAAGTCCTACCTAGACAAGATACGTGGTTTGCTTTTTCAAGATTTCACGAGAATGATAAAACCTATAGCCATGTTATATTTCACCCATATCATCTACCAAACGCACGGTTCCATGGTTTTCCTCGGATGCCTGCAACACTTTCAACCATAACCAAGACCACATTCATTCCTAAACAATTCATTCTTAAACAATTCATTCCTAAACAATTCATTCCAACAGAATAATCCAAAGCCATCAAGGTAATATTTATCTGTCAATCCCAAAAATCCAAAAATCAAAACCATAAACTAGGCGTTTCCATTTACCTTTCAGAAAAAAAAAACTAAAAAAAAAATAAGAAGTTCAAAAGACAGGAATGTATTCAAGGAAAGTTTTCCAACAACGGCTTTCTCCTCTTAGCAAAGGCCTCCCTTGTTCTCTGGAGATCCACCCTCTTCAACTTCAGCTGCCTGCACAACTTCTTGAATTCCGCTTCCTACTTATTTACCATGTCTGCGGAAGGACCTTCGACCGCTTCGTCCAACGACTTTTCAACCTCAGAGAAACCTTCAACGAATCAAGGAACATTGAATTCGAAGCCCATGCACACATCACGATGGAACCTCCATCTCGAAATTACATCCTTAGAAACCGTATGACCAGTCACGTTGCACATATCGTCAATTGAAGACAAAGCTTCCTCCACCCGCTTAACCAGCGCAAATCGACTAGTAATTTTCTTGGTTGTGGCAATATGTCTGTAACGTTCCCATATTTTAGTGTTGTTTGTACCCAAAATTATTTTTGGGCACGAAACACGATTGTTGATTATTTGGTGTGTTTTTAGGGTTAGGAGACGAATTGAAGAACAAATAAAGAGACCCAAGTTTAACGTGGTTCGGTATGGTTTGCATACGTCCACGGGCGAAACACCTTAGGGAGTGACTTTATTAATGATTGAATTACATTTCTCTTTTCTTGTATTGACCACCCCTTTTGGTGATTTATGCTCCTCCCTATTTATACAGTTGAATACCTAATTTCAAATATTAATATAAATAGAATTAATTGCTCATTCATGCCTCCCTGCATGAAACTGCTCATTTATGCCTCCATCTTCAATTCCGCATGAAACTTCACATTTATGCCTTCATCTTCATTTCTGCATAAAATTGTTGGAATTAATACTACATGCCTCCATCTTCAATTATGCATGAAACTGCTCATTCATGCTTTCATGATAAATTTTGCATGATGACAGACTGGATTGGTGGTTGACATGCATGATGGCTGACAGTTTGTATGGATGCTGACTGGCAGATTGGATTGGATGTATGGGTAGAGACTGGCTGGAAGTGCGATAGAGTACTTAGCTCGGGATTGGTTGGCAACATCGCTGGCAACATGAGTGGAAAACGCATGGCAGCACCATCGGTAATATGGATGGAAACTGCATGGAAGCACTATCGGTGACACGGCCTTGACATTGACTGATGGTTGATTTTGACCGTTGACCGGTTGTTTACTTTGAACATTGACCGGGTGTTGGCTTTCATCATTGACCGCTCATTGAATTTATGTAACACTGGGCAGGCTGGTGGGTTGCTTAGGTTGACTGGTTAGCGGGCTTGGATGAGGGCCAAAAGATGATCGAAGTACCAATTGGGCCCATTATGTGGCATTTTTACTTATGGTACAAACATCGCCCCCTCTTAACCTCCAACTTGTTGGGGGTTAAGAAAATTTTGTTTTCCTTAGTCAATGACAAAACTCGCCCCCAAGTGTGGATTATTGATGTCGAGGTGATTGGAAAACTTCCCTTGTTGTTTGTGGAAATCACAATCAAGACGCCCCCAAGTAAGGCTATTGTGACTGGGAGGTCGGCGGGAAACAGTTGGACATGAACAGTTGTTGTATTATAAAACTGGACTGATGGCAGAACTAGACTGAAACGGAAGCGTGATACTGGAGCGGAGTGATGTTGAAAGTGAGCGGTAACTTTTGATGTAAAATTGGACCATGGTAGTTGCATAGAACTAAAATAGTAACTGTTGTTTGGAAAAGATGAGCTATATTTGACGTCACTCGGATGGAATATGTGTGAGTTGTTGGTATTAAGCTTCCGTCGATTACAGACTGAGCCACGATAGTTGCGAGCGAAAATGGTGTGACCCTTTAGTAGTCGAGATGGTAACCGATTTTGTGTGTTGTTGGACCTCCAATGGTCTTGGTTGTGCTATTGGATGTGACATCGATCTTTATACGTCTTCAATATTTATACTGAATCAGGATAGCAGCGATGTCGACTAGATCACAATAATTGCTGCGGAACTGGATTACAGTGATTGAGGTAAACTTGAGTGTGACGGCCACAAAAAACTATCCTCTGTAGTAATGAGCAAAACTGGGTAATAACAGTATTGAGCAAAAATGGTCTACAGCAGTTCCGATCAGCCAGACTGCAGCAGCGACGAGCAAAGATGGACTGCAGCAACTTCGATCAGCTGGACTGCAGGAGCTACAAACATAGCCAGATGGCAGAAGCTTCGATCAGCTGGACTGCAATAGAAAAACTGCACTGCAGCAGCAGCGATCAGCTGGACTGCATGAGTTGCGAATAGAGCTGGACTGCAGCAGCTTCGATCAGCTGGTCTGCAGCAGCAGTGAACAGAACTGCACTGTAGCAGCTGCGACTAGCTGGAATGCATGAGTTTCAAATAGAGCTGGACTGCAGCGGCTTCGATCAGATGGTCTGCAGCAGCAACGAGCAGAACTACACTGCAGCTGCTGCGATCAGCTGGACTGCAGGAGTTGCGAACAGAGCTATACTGCAGCAGCTTTGATCAGCTGAAATGCAGCAGCAATGAGTAGAACTACACTACAGCAGTTGCTGAGGAACTGGATTAATATAATTTTATAAACCTAGGTGTAACAGTCACAAATAAAACCAGACTGTATCAGCTGCGTCCAACTGAGTACATAATTGATGAGCAAAAATGTACTGCATCAGTTGCGTCCAACTGAGTGCAACTAGACTGCATCAGTTGTGTCCAACTGAGTACAGGATTGATGAGGAAAACTGGACTACATCAGTTGTGTCCAACTGAGTGCAGCAGTTGCTTTTGAACTGGACTACAACAATTCGAGTAACTTAACTGTAGCAGTTTAACATTATTGATTGCAATAATTGTGTCAAAATATTAGGGGTGTATGCTCGCCCCCTCTTAATCATGTAACTCGTTGTAGGATTAAGAAGTTTGGGTTACTTGAAGTTTCGATTTTCAGAAGCTAAACTCCGCATTGCACTTAGGTGCTATGTAACCGCCCCCAAGCATACGGAGTGTTACGCAGCTCGCCCCAAAAGAGTTATTTTAGACCATGAGGTGTTACATATCTCACCCCAAGTAATAGTCACGTTTAAGTGATATGCAACTCGCCCCCAGAAGATAGTGATTTTCATGCTGCTCAATGCTCACACAAGGGTGCACTGCCTTGCTGCATTTTTCTCGCGCATGAGATTTTGAATATGTCTGCTATCTGGAATTCGCGCGGGGGGTCCAATCCCACTATTCTAGATGCGCATAGAATTGAAATGTGTGCATCCCTCGTGAGAAAATGCTCGCCATATTATTGGTGTCTCATTGAACAAAAGTATGCATGAATATATGAAAAGATGCGAAAATAAGTAAATTGTATACGTACCACATTAAAAGTGTTACTGCGGATTTTTTTATGAGTTGGTTTGGATATCCACTAGCTATGTTGATGTTTTCCAGGGGCGATGACTAGTGTAGTTGCCTTAGCGTCGGCCTGACTCAGCAACTAGATTTGTCCGCGGGACTGGAATGCACCAGTTGAATCAAAACTGGATTGAAGACAGTTGTCATGGAACTGTATTTCAGCAGTTGCGATCAGCTGGTCTGTAATAGTTATAAGTAAAACTTGACTGAAGCTGTTGCGAGGAAAACTGTACTAAAATAGTTTTTGAGGAAAACTGGACTACAATAGTTCGACCAAATGGGCTGTAGTAATTATACGAAAAAGGACTGCGGAAGTTCGATCAACTAGAATTCTATATTTGATGAGGAACTGGACTATAGTAGCTCGATCAAGCTGACTGTAGTAATTATGAGAAAAAGGACTGCAGTATTTGCTGCGGGAATGGACTAAAACAGCTCGATAAACTAGACTGTAACTTTAAAATCTACACAACAGGAATGAATTTTTCATGTTGTGGACTTAAATCAACACAACATCAATCTTTGAGGATTTTGTTACGACTTCAAGTGGTGATTTAAAATGCGCCCTTCTTTGATGTCGCCGCTCCAATCTCAAAAATATTTTTCCTTTAAATGTTTGAAATTACACCCCATGTTGTTCAAAATTGACACGCGGTGGAAACGAGCCAAAAATCATCCAATTCGGACCTCATATGAAGGAGATATCCAATAAGCAAATTCGACCACCAAGCTCCAAAGAATAAGCGTAGTTGGCTAATCCCACAAAGTGGGGCTGAGAAATCCACAAACATGAGGTTGAAACATCCATCGATCCATAAGCTTGACTCGGCTAACGGCTCAGCTGACTGAGCCAACTTGACTTGGCTTGGCTCGTGGGGTGTAAATATCCCGTAGTGTAAATATGTAGGGTGGAAAAATCCAAGGACTACGGAAGTATGGTGATCCGCGAAGTACCGAGATTTATTTTTTGACGGAGACATCTTCCTGACGAAAAGATTTGTCGGACGGAAAAGGTCGTCGGGTCTTTCCGCCGGTAATGCCCTGCTACTGACCGTCGACGGTAGAGATGGCGGCGGATAACGATGATGTCATGTTGGTGTAACAATGATGACGCAATGATGATGACTTAATGAAGACGCGGTGACTTCTGAAGTGGGTGAATAACACTCAAACGTGGGTGACAGAAGTATAATGAGGGTGCCGAGAAGCTTTGACGTGGGTGAACGAGACCTGATGGAGTGAGTCAACCCCCTGTCTTGGGTGGACGATACCTAACGTGGGTGAAAAGTCTCTGACGAGGGTGAACGGAACCTAATGTGGGTGAAGATCGTTGATGCGGGTGAACGATACCTCCAGAAGTGGGTGAGGAGAACCGCCGACATAGGCTGTCGGTGTTGGCCGTTGGGGATTGCCGCCGGCTTTTTTTTTTTTTTAATTTGAAACCTTTAGCCACGGTCTACACTAACTGTGTTCTTTCCTCTGAACATTTGGTGACAATTTCAAAGAAATGTTGTCTTTGTTTTTGTATTTTCTGCAAAGGCTGGTGAAAGTGTTGTCTTTGCTAGACGCCTTTGCAACAGTTTTCTGTTTTTCTTCTTATTCCTTGGAATTTTAGCAACGGTTCTAGGGACTGTTGCTATTTCTCATGGACCTTTGTGGCCCTTTCCGAATTTTTTTAAGTTGCTTTTCTAGAGGGTTTTCTCTAGGGTTTTCAAGCGCCTGGAGATGTAGGCAACTTGACACCCCTGTGATCACGAATGTAGTGATTTTGACATACTACAAACTCGAACAGGTGGAAACTGCATTATTTGAGAAGCAAATTTATTTATTTTTGGACTTTGGACTTGAACATACTGCGGATCGAACATCCTGACAACAATCTTGGTGATTTTCGCAGTGAGTCGGCTTTGGTGGCTTCCGACTGCGATGCTGGACTACCGCAACTGCGATCAGCTGAACTGCAGTGATTGAAATCAAAACTGGACCCAACCATGTTGCACATCGAATATCTGGCAACAATTTTGATGATGTTTTTATGCCATCTTTTACCGTGAACCGAACGTCCTGACAATAGTTTTAACAACCCTTGTAGTGGTATAGATAAGGTGCTTTCCGAAGGTAGTAGTTTTCGATAAGATCGAACTGCAAATCTGGATTGCAGCTGTTGCGATCAACTGGACTGCAGTAACTGCGATTAATCGGCGCCAGGGGGCCGAAGTGAAGGATGTACTGCCGTCGAGTTGGCGTGCCGCTGGGTTTGGCCGCCGGTCATGCCGCTGGGGTTGGCTAGCAGTGATTTCGATTAGAATTGGACTGCAGCAGTTTCGATCAACTAGACTGCAACAGTAATTGTTGAAGGCATCCAAACTGGAAATTTTTGGATTTTTTTTTTGTTTCACAGCAATCTTAAAGATCCTTGGCGGAAATTGCAACGAACTTTTAACCTATCATGTTGCGGATCGAACATCCTACAACAGTTTTGATGGTGTTTCACTACATCTTTTGTCGCGGACTGGGCGTCCCAGCAACACTTTCATCAGATTTTGTAGTGATGCAATTTTCAGCGGTATCCGTAGGTAATAGCTACAACAAATCTGAAACAACGAATCTTGATTGCAGCAGTTGTGATCAACTAGACTGCAGTATGTGCGATTATTTGGTCAGCAACAGCTGTGATCAGCTAGACTGTGACTATTACGATCAAACTGGGTTGCAGCAGTGATTTTTCATGACGTTCAAACAGATTTTTCACGGACATGATTTTAAAGCATTCTGTACAACTTTTTTCAACGGGAAAACACAATTCCTTTTTCTCGTTTCTCCTTATTCAGTGCCAATGTTTGTACCCAAAATTACTTTTGGGCACGAAACACGATTGAATTGATTATTTGGTGTGTTTTTAGGGTTATGAGATGAATTTAAGAACAAATAAAGAGATGCAATTTTAACGTGGTTCGGTATGGTTTGCCTACGTCCACGGGCGAATCCCCTTGGGGAGTGACTTTATTAATGATTGAATTACATTGCTCTTTTATTGTATTGGCCACCCCTTTTGGTGATTTCTGCTTCTCCCTATTTATAAAGTTGAATACCTAATTTCAAATATTAACATAAATGGAATTAATTGCTCATTCATGCCTCCCTGCATGAAACTGCTCATTTATGCATTCATCTTCAATTCCGCATGAAACTGTACATTTATGCCTCCATCTTCATTTCTGCATAAAATTGTTGGAATTAATACTACATGCCTCCATCTTCAATTCTGCATGAAACTGCTCATTCATGCTTTCATGATAAATTTTGCATGCTGGCAGACTGGATTGGTGGTTGACAGGCATGATGGTTGACATTTTGGATGGATGATAGATGAAAGATTGGATTGGTTGTATGGGTAGAGACTGGCTGGTAGTGCGATAGAGTAATTAACTCGGGATTGGTTGGCAGCATCGCTGGAAACATGAGTGAAAAACTCATGGCAGCACCATCGGCAACATGGATGGAAACTGCATGGCAGCATTATTGGTGACACGGCCTTGACATTGACTGATGGTTGATTTTGACCGTTGACCGGTTGTTGACTTTGACCATTGAATGGGTGTTGGATTTCACCATTGATCGCTCATTGAATTTATGTAACACTGGGCAGACTAGTAGGTTGCTTAGGTTGACTGGTTAGCGGGCTTGGATGAGGGCCAAAAGATGATCCAAGTACCAATTGGGCCCATTATGTGGCATTTTTACTTATGGTACAAACAAGTGTACAACGCCGCATGTTTAGCTAGCACACTAAATCCCCCAACCAATACGTGACTCGGATAAGGAACCAGATATGGAGGAACAAAAGTGGCATCTACGACTACATCAGTAACTGGCAAAGGATCCCTAACTACAATCGCGCCAGCAGTCCCTGGAGAATTCTCTACCACTCGAGTCGTGGCAAGGTCTTCAGGATGATGAACTTCAATGTCCAAGTCACCATCTGGCACAGTTTCCGCAATGGGAGTTATGGATACACCTTCACGCTGGAGGGTTTCCACTTCGAATCCATCCTCAGGAACGGTTTCCTCCTAGAATATCAAGACTTGGATTTTGCTTTAAAAAAAAAAAAAAGAGGAAAAGGAAAAGGAAAGAAAGAAAGAAAGCTCACCGATTCATTTCCGGACTCGCTGGAGGAAGACTCAACACTGCTACCGGAAATACTATGCTCCCCATCAATGGCCTCCGAACTCTCTTCCTTCTCGGATTCCCATCCATCATGGGTAGGCTCAGCGTCGCCAGTTTGCGTCTCAAGAGATATTGTATTCTGACCACGTGCAAGTTTAGTGAAGTCATTCTCACTGCTGAGAATTTGGGAAAGACACAATAACGGACACTCAGAAATGAGGCAAAGACATATGTAATCCGACTAAATCAGGAAAAAAATTATACGTACTAGCATATTTGAAGAACTAAAAGTTGGGAGAACCGTCGGTCCCGACTGAAAACCACCAGTACGGATTTTAGATATTCGCTCCTTCACTTGGGGACTATCTGCATTCTGGATAACGGATTTTCGCTTGGGATCTCTCAGCAGTGGATGTTCCGCTAAAATCGCAGGAGAAGGATTACCACGATGGTTCTCTACCACACCACTCACGAATCCATGGATAGCAAGAAACTCGTCCTGCCAAAATGTGTTATATTTGGAGGTTGTTGATGGATTCCGTTCCGCAAGCAGGAAAGGGAGACTTTTACCCGACACGAGAGCACCAGCATCAAGAATAGTTGACAATGGGACTTCTGGAACAACTGGCTGATGAACGAGTGGGACCCCTCGGTCAAAACCCATATGCTGAGCCGCTCTATCAATGTTGTAAGAGATTGCTTTTCAAGATCCTCGAAAGAAAAACAGCACATGATCGGGCGTACAGCTTCGCATGAATACTATCTCTCCAACACTCAGATCCTCTTTATCAGAAGACAAAGACATGTTCAGAATATAAGCAAAGGTACTGACCTGAGCTATAGACGCATGCACCGGAGCCCATGGACGAAAATTAACCGCGTACGAGTTGTCAAGAAGTCCAACCAGGTTCGAACCATTCTTTGGGCGCCTGTTTGACCAGCGCAATATCCTAGAGCCACCCCAAGACTCGGGAAATACGACTAACGGTTTCGGGGCATACTTCCCAAAATTCTCTGACAGCCACGCCTGGAGAAAGGTGGCATGAATATACGAATCCACTTTCATGTAGCCGTTTGAGGCACGCATGTCCGAAACCAGCTGATCCAAGTGTGCATACAGAGAACCAATAAACAAACCACCGATAGGGAGAACGACGCCTTTTGCCAATTTTATGGCAAACTTGATAAGTTCCTGTCTTATATCTTTCTTACCCGAGCCGTCGTCAAAAATATTTCTGGATAGCCAAAGAGCCAAGAACGCCGCGACATGAAGTATACTATTCTTCTAGTTCGACTCCAACTCGTCAGGAAACCACTGAGATACCCACCAATCATAGAAGCACTTTGCCTTGTTTTATTTCTGAATGAATCCTTTTGATTTTCAACCAGGGCGGCACGCATTTCTTCTTCATCTACTGAAAGCCTAACATCGAGGTTTCCGATCATGGGAAGGTTTAACAACACAACCACGCTCTCCAAGGAGATGGTCATTTCACCCTACCTACATACGGCCATGTGGGTGTCCGGACACCATCTGGAAACAAAAGCTACCAAGCCTGGAATATCTTTCCTAATTTGAAGCATTGCGGAAGCCGCAACATCATCAACAATCTGCGCCTTGGTAAAATCAGTTTTTACATGCTCCTGGCTCATCATGAATTGCATCCATTTCTCTAAGGGACGCAATGGACTCATAGAGATTTTAAAATCTATAGGAGAAGTGTGATATTATTTCCTCTGAAGACAAAACCTTATCACACCTCATGGCCGAACCGACTGGTCTTCTCCTTCACTTTCCGGACAAGTCAGAAGAATCGACACGTACCTGGGGTGGTTTCTCTTAATCGTGGCCGATGTTGTGAAGAATTCACCACTTACGTTTGGTTTGGAATTGCCAATGTCTTTTGGTACGGAGGAATTTTTCTCTAGCGATGTCATAACAAAGATTCTCTCACAGTACTTCCACTTTCCAAACAACTACAATAGAATAATACGAAGAAACATTATTACAGGAAGTACATGGAAATTATTTTCTCACGGGAAATCCATCCTGGACACAAGCCAATTTGTTTCGAGGTCATAATACGCACATGCGAGGAAACATGGAATGACAGTTACCAGCCCATGCCTACTTTTCGCAGTAAAAGGAGATGGTCAACATTGCTACGGTATTCATGCCCAAATGCTACTACAAGCTCGTGCAGAACATATCTACGGCTAGGATTCATACCAACACAGAAAAACAATATTTACACAAGACCATGAAAAGGTACGCCTACAACTAGGGTTTGCACCAACACAAGAAAGCAAAAGAAAGCAAGTTAAAGAGGAAATGCTGGGAAACATACCTAGTCCACTCGTTCGCTTCACCATTACCATATAACCAGAAATATATATATATATATAACGAAGGAGTGAAGTAAAGGTAGAGGCCGGCCTCCTTTTATAGATGTGATGCTTGGGAGTTTGAATAAGGAAATGACTTCCTATTTGAGTCAAGTAAGGAAAATAGGAAACTGGGCCCGTAAAGGTAAATCACCAAGCCACCCGCGCCATGCCTTGGACCCACACGCCAAGCTGTACATTCCATTGCTGCGGCCCCACCATGTCAACCCGTCCGTGCATGCCTCGCCTCAGCAAACCGCGCCTTGCCATGGACGCACCATGCCAAGTCACCCAATCCATTAACGTGGCCCCATCATGCCAAGCCGCCCATGCCATGACTTGCAGCGCCGACACCAATTCGCCAAGCCAGCATCATGATATTCTCTAAACCCAGTCAAGGTGATGCGCTGCCAGACCAAGACAGCAATATTCGTCTCACCACTCCACGGTATGCATCCCAGTATAATTTACGCAAGGAATCCAAACACGGGATCATGAACTCTGCTTACCTCTCGAAAAAGGTTATCCAGACTTTCCTTACCATCTTGCATGTCCTACGTTTCGATTCCGTCCTCGTCGGTCACCTTCATATGCTTACCTTGCAACAAGGCACCTGTTCCGAGCTAAACATGGGACTTAATGTTGATGGTGGTTTTGAGATTAAGGGTAAAATCGTAAACCCTAATCAGACAGTGACGTCACAGAACTTGAGTAATAATGTCCAAACCAAGCACATTTATTGAACCTTTTAATTTGTCTGCGAGAAAATTACCGGGGTAACTTTTTTAAATGCTAATTAGGGTTTCGACAATCCAAAACCATAATTCTCACACCGCATGTGCCAATGTCAAACCATACCAGCCATACCTACCACGCCAAGGCATGCCAACCATGCTAGCCGCACCATTGTGCCAACGACAAGCCATGCCATCCACACCTACCGTGCCAAGGCATGTAGACCATGCTATCCGCAACAATGTGCCAATGGCAAACCGTGCCAGCCACATCCACCATGCCAAGCCAAACTAGACCTTACCTTGGCCCTAACCATGCCATGCCAACGGCATACCAACCTAGTCGCGCCACCATACTGGCATTCCCTATGCGGCTACCAAAACGAAGGTGTGCGATAATCAACGGTCGCCCTTCAATACTAGGAGAAAATCCTAGCCGTCCAAGGTTACCAGATAACACATGGGAACCTTTGTCCCAAAACCCTAGCTTAGTCACGCCAAACCGCACCTTGACTTGGCCCTAGCCAAGCTAGCCGCACCATGCACCCACGGCAAACCATTGGCCCCACCATGCCAAGCCAAACCGCACCTTGCCTTGGCCCTAGCCAACCTATCCGCACCATGCGCCCACGGAAAACCCTTGGCCCCACCATGCCAAGCGAAACCTAATCTTGCCTTGGCCCTAGCCAAGCTAGCCGCACCATGTGCCCATGCCAAACCCTTGGCCCCACCATGCCAAGCCAAACCGTACCTTGCCTTGTCCCTAGCCATATTAGCCGCACCATATGCCAAACGGCATGCCAATCCCGTGGCCCCACCATGCCAAACGCACCTAACCACGCCACCATGCTGGCCTTCCCTACGCGGATACCAAAACGAAGGCGTGCGACAATCGACGGCCGCCCTTCAATCCCAGGAGAAAATCCTAGCCGTCCAAGGTTACAAGACAACACATGGTAACCTTTGACCCAAAACCATAGTTTGGTCACGCCAAACCGCGCCAAGGCATGCCATGCCAACCTACCATGCCACGCCAATGGCATGCCTACCTAGTCGCGCCTCCATGCCATGCCAATGGCATGCCAACCTAGCCATGCCACCATGCCACGCCAATGGCATCGCAACCTAGCCGCGCCACCATCCTAGCCTTATGCAGCCACCAACAAACAAAAGCATGCGACGATCAACGATTACCTTTCCTCTTAATATGCAAAATCTCGACCGTCGAAGGTCACCACGCTAACAAGTCTCCCAAGCTCGACTTGCCAGGAAACAACAACATGCTACATATTTTCCACAAAAACATTCGAGACATCAATACATATCACAAACTGGGGGATCCTCTTTGGGTATTGGTTTGGCAGTTTACAGCGTGCGGCGTACACTACGCCCGACGTAAGGAAGTGTCATAAGGGTGAGGCGGTTAGTAAATACAGGGAGTTAATGGTGAAATGCTCTTTTATGGGACATCAATTCCATGCATTAACGGTTTCATGGAACATCAATCCCATGCGTTAACAGTTTTATGGAACATCAATTCCATGCGTTACAACCTCCTCCCATTTACTTACCCTTTTTTCCATTTCTTAATGAGACCAGAATACGTTTCACTTCGACTTGTATAAATAGGTCTAACCTATTTCCACCGAACAACAAGTTCAGTTAGGAGCATACAACACTCATAAAATACTTTCTAGCTTACCACTTATTAGCCTTCCCAATTTTCTGATGCAAGTCGTAGTAACACAACTACTCTTCCAGAATAAACTATTTTGGTCTCATCACTTTCCTTGCTTCCCTCCCCAAAACCAACCTATTCTCCTCCACTTTGTGACCGAAGCAAGTCTGGAACGGCCATTTCTTGGTTTGGGCCGGACTTGTACAGATTGATCTCTCGAATCTAAAGTACTCCCTTGTAGTACATTGTTTAGGGTTTAAACTCGTTTCTCACCCACACACCCGAAATTATTGAAATCAGTAGAAACCATTTTCACCCACAAACATATGCTTATTTGGATCTTCATTCTCCATACCATGATACTTTGGTAACTCTCTAATTAACCCCGTCTTGATCTTGAAGGTTGAGTTTGGTTGAATACATTGTGTATCAAGCCTATGAGAAGCCAAGTCCTTGAGTGTACAATTCGCATCATCCATTGCTTCTTCTTCAACTAGTGGTTCTTCTACGAATGAAACCTCTTGTTCTTCTTCTAGTTGTAACTCTTCTTCCACTTACAACTCTTGTTCTTCCGTTGTGTCTTGACTTGGTTGGAGTATTGTGCCTCTTCGAGTAGATATCCCTCACCTTGGATAGTTCCAATCTTTAGAAGCCAGGGATTAGGTACCTGAAAACAATTCTCACAAACAAGTGAGAAACAAGACAAGAAAACAAAAAGCAAAGATAAAAGCAGAAATTATAAATAGAAACTAAAAACTTAATAACAAGCCGTATGCCTCCCCGGCAGCGGCGCCAAAATTTGATCGCAGTCGTATGCGTCAAAAATAATTCACTTTCTCACTCTATAAAATATAAATGAAGTATAAGATAAGAAAGAGTTTGTTTCTGTAGTTGCAGGATTTCCCACACTACACCCTTGTCAAGAATCTATGAAATACAAAATCATATAATATGTTATTCCCCTTAATTTGGCATAATGCTTTCTTTCTCTTTCATAGATAAACGTCACACCATTGTCCTATTCCCTAGTGAAACTAATCAATATAAAATTGATATTAAATAGATCAATTGCTTACTCCATATATTTTCTTCCCTTTTTTTTTGTCACAAAATGACAAAGAAACGTAAAAAATAAAGGACAAACAATTTTAAAAGGATCTTACAAATATGAAAAATAGACTCGTAAAACTCGTTGAGTCAACCACGAGGGTTCCACATACCATTTTTGACAACCAATATGTAAACCGAAACTACAAATTAATTATGTTTTGATATGTTATCATGGAAATAATTGCCCGAATCAATTTTCCCAACTAGTTTAGCATACCAAAAATTAACTAAGAACCTTAGTTCCTTCGCTAAACAAATTGTATAAATACAACCGCTTCATTCGATAAAACCAAAACAAAGATAAACTCTATTTTTCTCTCCAGGTTCTAATTATCTATATAACTTATACCTTTAGATTTTAAACAAGCCAAATACTAGGTTAGTTAACAACATTTCCTTGTTTAGGCATTCTGATTAGACTTGAATAACCGAAACCTCTTTTGAAAAGTCTAACTAAGACTGATCAATTTAGTTTATCTTATCCTAATCTAATTGACCAAACAAACTCATCATGTCAATATTTTCTTTTGTTAAGCTTACAAATAATTCATACAAACCAAATAAATCAACTTGCATAATTATTCATCTCTAACCGAAGCAATTGAAACAACATAAACATTAAAGCACAAGTAATTGCAATCAAATTTTTACAGGCATAAATGATTGATACCACACCACCACAAAGTACAAGATAACAATAATAGTTTTATTTAACATCAAGCAATTGAAACAAATATATTAGCACCTAATTGCACCAAAATTTTGTAAGCCTATCAACAATTAATATCACACAATAAAGCAAGATACCAATAGTTTTACTTAACCGGAACCAATTAAATTACATATACATCCATACATTCGTAATGAAATAAAAACATCAATTGTACCGAAATTTTGTTAAGCAAAAGCAACAAGATATATGAAATAAAATCACGTTTTTCTTAAACAGGAAAACAATTAACTAACAAGATTAATACCTCAATTTCGCATCCAACTTCTCCAAAATGATCGCAACTTTTTCTTCCAGGGAAAATTGATATCGAAATACCATTATGTTGTCATCCTTATGCATAACAAAAGAATAACAATAACCAACCTTTACCGTAGGTTGAAAATCGGTTTTATCAATTGCAAGCAAAAGTTGGAAAACCGCTTTAAACACATATGCTTTTATGCTAAACCAAAACCGATTCAACATATTATGACTTTTTTCACATATTGTTTCTATCAGATTCCCTCATGATCCTTTGATAAATCCTACCAACATGTGCTAGAACTTAATCATGCTAAATCAAAAAGTCACACACACCATAAGGGTTCACAACATATTATTAGATCGAATATCAAGGTAATAAAACCGAAATCAAACATCCCATAATCATACATAGCAATAAGGTAAAAGCATTCAAGCACAAGCTATGTAAACCGAAACTATCACAAGAAAAATTATCAATCAAATAATTTAATTCATAATAGTTTTTATTCATAAATTGACTTAATACAATCAATGAAAATCAAAAATTAATGTCTATTATTCTAGATTAAGTAATATAGAAAATAACTTAATCTCTAGCGGTGCTTTTGTTGTTTACTGAGGTCTCTTCAGTGATCAAACTCTTAAAGCATGTCTCAAGAGACCTGTCCGCAACCACTTTTTGTTTTTCAAGTTTTTCGACTTGAATCTTCATATCGTTGATATAATTTTTTATCTCTCAATCTTATCTTCGGGAGTCAATTTGATTTCTGAACTGCTGAATGAGATTGGTTCTTAGTT